>JAMXBD010002099.1:0-239783 GCA_024138025.1 Combretum micranthum | reverse complement strand
TTTATGTTTACATTAAATTGAATGGATTTGATGTACAACAAGTTTTGCTCATTCAGATTATCTTGGCTTTTTCTTTCTTTCTCTTTTTTTTTGGCACTTAAATCGATAATCTATGGATACTTCCTCATTTTTTATCGTATCAATGACAAATGAAGAAAATATATGTGTTGCAGATAATGCAACCACTCTCATATTCTAAAAAATGCAATAATTTTCTTCTTTGAAAATGGGTGAAGTAATTGTTAACACAATATTTGGTAACACAACAATAATTGAAGGCTTTGGAAGAATCAATGTATTATTACCTAAAGGAAAACAATTTGCCATAAATAGTGAATTATTTTCTCCAAAATCTCATAGAAATTTGTTAAATTTTAAAAATTTGCAATGGATATCATGTTGAGACTATTGAAGAGGGGAATCAAGAATATCTCTACATTACAAGTATTATTTCAAAGGAAAAGTGTGTGATGGAAAAAAATTCACACTCGTTCCTCTAATTTTTATTGTGCAAAAACTAATGTGATTGAAGCGAATTTTACAGTATACCAAAGTTTTACCATTTCAAATATTTTTACAATTTGTCATGATCGATTAGATGATCTTATTCTAGAATGATGAGAAAAAATATTGAAAATTTACATGGGAATCCATTGAAAAACCAAAAGATTTTCAAGCTAATGCATTTAATTGTGATGCAAGTTCTCAAGGAAAATTAATCATATAATATCACCAGCTAAAGTTGACATTGAATCACCTTCAAGGTGGAATAACTCGCTTAATAATGTTGGTGAATTTACATCACAAACATTTGATGATTATTGTATGTCACTTAAGATAAAAGTTGAACATCCTGTAGCATATGTTCAAACTCAAAGCGGTTTAGTGAAATCGCTTAGTAAACTTATTCAATTAATAGCTAGATCATTACTTATGAAAACTAAACTCCCTAGTTTTGTATGGGGATATGCTATTCTACATACGATAGCACTTATACATATTAGACCAACACGTTACCATAATTTCTCCCCAATACAATTGGAATTAGGTTAGGAGTCTAGTATTTTTCATCTAAGAATTTTTGGATATGCTGTATATGTTTTAATGCTCCATTATAGCTTACCGAATAGACCCTTAGAGAGAATATGAATCTCATTCAATAATTAAATATCTTGAACCAATGATGGGAGATGTGTTTACTGTACAATTTGCAAATTGTCATTTTAACGAAACAATATTTCCAATATTAAGGGGAAAAAATAAAAATTTGGAAAGAACAATATCATGGCATACTTTATCATAATATCATCGACACAAAAAAACAAAACATTGTGAACTAGAAGTTCAAATGATGATCCATTTGTAAAATTTAGTAGATCAATTGCCAGATGCACTTACCAATCCAAAGCAAGTAACTAAATCACATACACCAGTAGTTAGTGTTATAATTTGCAGAGATATCCCAAAAGGGCATCATGATAATAAATCTCAAACACACCTGAAGCATGAAATACCTTTTAAGTTCCATGGATAAAAATCCTTGAAAAAAAATAAATAATAAAGATAATTTTATTAAGAAAGAGGATGCTAAGACAAACAAACTTTTTGAAGAAGTACAAATATTCAATGCTATAAAATGAAGAGATTTTGATAAATCACATTAATTTTGAAAAGAGATGGAATAGAAATGCAATGATCATGGATCATAAGTTTGATTACAATGTGACATTAGATATTAATAATGAAAATATAGATAATGAGACACCATCTATTCAAGAATGTTGAAATAGAGATGACTGATAGAAATGGAAAGATGCAATACAAGTAAACTTAAATTCTATTGAAAATGTGAAGTTTTTAGACTAGTATTTCTAACACCTGCAACATAACATTGAAACTAGTTGGATACAAATGGGTATTTATGTGGAAAAAAAATGAGAAAAATGAAGTCACAAGATATAAAGCATGACTTGTTGCACAAGGCTTTTCTCAAAGACCTGGATTTGATTATGGGGAAACATACTGTCTTGTAGTGGATGCAATATCTTTTTGATATCTTACTAGTTTGATGGTACATGAAAGAGTTGATATGAGGCTACTGATGTGATCATAGCTTATCTATATGGCTCGGTTGATAATAATATCTATATGAAAATCCCTGAATGATCAAGAGAATATAGTGGAAGTTATCGAGAAATTTATTCAATTAATTTACAGAGATTTTTGTATGGATAAAAACGAATCTAAATGCACATGGTATAATCGTCTTAATGCATATTTGTTAAAAAGGTAATCAAAATGACCATTTTGTCCATGTGTCTTTTATAAAGAGATCTGGATCTAAATTAACCATGTTTGTTATTTATGTAGATGATTTGAATATTATTGGAACTCTTAAAGAGTTAATTCAATACGAAAGATTTTAAAAAGACAAAATTTTGTCTAGGTTTACAAATCAAAAACTTAGTAAATGGGATTTTTGTTCATCAATCAAATTATATAGAAAAGGTACTTAAACTTAGTCTAATGGTTGTTTTGTCACTAATCTAAACAATAATCTTTTAGGCCTTAAGAAGATAATGAAGAAATTCTTGGTGTGAAGTACCATAATTTGGTACTATTAATGCACTAATGTATCTTTCCAATAATATGGGGCTTAATAAGCTTTTTCAATTAGTTTGTTAGCAAGATATGACTCTTCATTAACTCAAAGACATTGAATGGCATTAATCATATACTACGATATCTCTAAAGAACTATTGATTTAAGATTGTTTCACACAAATGATTATGGACCTCAATTAGTTGGTTATACGATCCAAGATATTAATCTATCTACATAAAGCTTGATTACAAACAAGTTATTTAACTACACATGGTAATAGGGTAAATTACACTAGAAGATCCCAACTTTTGAGGCTAAGGTCATTTAAGATACTAACATTTAGAATAGTATATTTTGAGTTTTAATTAAATATTCCTCCTATTATATACATGTCAATGGAGACCTTAGAAGAAAGGTTTTCTGAGTTTAATTTAAAATTCTTCTATTGATACGTGTCAATAGAAACCTCAATCGACTCACTTCTCCAAATGTTGAGACATTTCTTTGAACCACTCAAAAATGTTGGAACCTCAATCGAATCTCTTTTTCAAACATTGGGACCTCTTTGAATCATTCAAATGTTGTGACCTTAAACGAAATTACCTCTAAATGTTAGGATCTTCTATTGCAATTTAACCCATAAAAATATAGCTATATCTTAGTGTTTTACAAAGTAAACAAGATCTACTAATTCTTGAAATTATGCTCAAATAATAGCAATATATGAAGCAAGTTGAGAATGTATATGATTAAGACCTATGACCAAAAATTTGAAAAGCATCTAGTTAATCTTCAAATAATGAAATCCTAACAATAATTTATGAAGATAATGCAATGTGTATTGCTTAACTAAAAGAACATAGATTAAGGGAAAAAATAAAATACATTTCATGAAAATTCTTTTCACTCATGATCTTCAAAAGGATAGTGAAATTAATATTTTCAATTTCATTCAAGTGATAATCTAATAGATTTATTCACTAAGGTATTACCTACTACAACCTTTAAAAATTGGTTCATAGTCTTATGATGCGTCAACTTAAAGATTTTTAGTGATGCTATAATTAGGGGGAGTTTATCACTGTACTTTTTTTCTTTAACAAAGGTTTAACTCCATTGGGTGTTCCTTGTAAGGTTTTTAATAAGGTAGTTGCTCTTTACATTTGAAAATTGACATCTAAGGAGAAATGTCATAAATTTATAATTTATGTACTGATCTGTTCATTTCGTTTTCCATAATTTTGATCATCTCTTTTTCTTTTATGCCCTTTAGCCTACCATATTAAGTGTTGTAATATTTCATCCACTTGTAAGTGATCATGTATATGCCTAATTAATAGGGATTCTTCTACATTGTACATGATATAAGAAAATACAATAATATAATATAATTCTCCCTATATTATCTTATTCTCTTTTATAGTTGTCATATTGTGTGCTTTTGTTATTCATATAACATAAATTTTAATTTTTTTTTCACTTACTACACATTTATTTCACTATAACTACATTATAATTTTTTTATAGAAAAGTTATTGTAATGTAAAGTTGATAAGTGTCTAAAGACATTATATGCATTAATCAAATCTCTATTATATAGATTTCATGTGAATTATTAAATAAAATGGTACTTATTTGATTAAAATATTAATTTCAAGAATACAAGAAGATAATGAGTTTAATGAAGATATTTTGATGAGTTCAAGGAGATTTTAATGAAGAATTAGATAAATTGAAGATTTATAACATGTATGACCTTCCTATACAAACTATGCAGAATACTGGTGTACGAAGTGAAGTATGACTAGCAAGCAATTTTAAAGTGATAAGAAGCTACACAAGCTACGTAGAACGCCTGTGTAGGAGGAGAAAAATGGTCAAAAGCTTGGTAGAGGTTGGTACGAGCTCCTTGCAAGATGTGATCAGGGCTGTGCAGAGTCATTTTAGGAAAAAATCATGAGTTTTCATCCTCACAACCATGCTACATGGCCATGTAGGATGGTTGTGCAGAACGATTTTCATCCATATTTATAAATAACTGCCTTTACTCGTCATTTATGACAAGTATGTTTATTCCTACGAGCCTAGAGAGAAAAATAAGTAAGTGGAGAAAAACAAGAGCTTATCCAAGATCACAAGACATCGATTCAAAGTGGTTTTTATCACATTTCTTCCTATTTTTCTATATATCATTATTGTAAATCTTTATCTATAAAAAAATAGATCTCTATACCTATGTCATGAGAAACCTAACCTTAATGTAAAGATTTGATTGTTTCATTAATGGAAGTTTATGTATTCTTAATTTATTCATGTGTGTTTATTGTTCTTTGATTATATGTGCGCAGTAGTAGATCAATGCATGATTCTTGTTAATTAGGTTGAAAGATTGATTGATGAGATAAATCTAGCATGAATAGAGAAGTTTGAATGTGGATCTAGATATAGACTGCATGAATTTTCTACAAAAGGATTTAATCTTTGTTAGGAATCTTGAACTATAAACAATCATATATGTAGTAAATGATGAAAGACATTTCCATTAATTATGTATAGTTAGAAATTAATATTCATGAAAGAAATTTTACTTAAATATAGAGTTCTGGTTCAAGAATTTAAATATTCATTAATGAATATCTTGTAAGGATTGAAAAATAGAGTTAGTGGTGAATCAATATTAGAGTTGGTTTTATGATTGATACTTTTAAAAGCGTAACTCTCATAGTGCTAGGGTTAGTTAATTTAATAATTCTTAGATATATTATTATCATTTAAACTAAAATCAACTAGATAGTAGAACTAGATTAATTATAGTAATTATAGGTTTTGGTGGAATGACCTTTATGCTTACACCATTACTACAATTCATAGGTACGTTCCCTAGAGATTTGTTGCAACTAAGAATAGGGTTTTAAATTTAATTTGATTGATTGTTATTGATCAATCAACACATCAAGTTTTTGGTGTTGTTGCTGGGGACTTGGCAATCTTAGGAATGCTTGAATTCTACTAGTTTAACTATCTTAATTTTATGATCATTCTTTCTTTCTCTTTTTATATATTATGAAGAAGCTTTAATTTGCTTGATCCTTATAGTGCATGACAAGAAGCTCATCTACGAGACTTCTTGATTTTGATCTAAGAAATTCCTTTTAAAGGAAACTCAAAGTCAAGCCAAGACATTACTAGAACATTGAATTTTAACATAACCATGGGTAAACAATAAAGAAGTTCGAAGACCAACTTGGATTATGCTAAGCCTATACTTGAGGGAACTAGACTAACTTTGGTGAAACTACTTATTGTGGCAAATAATTTTAAAATCAAGAGTATGGTGATTCAAATGCTGTAGCAATATTGTTAGTTTAACCGGACCAATGGGCTCATAGATGATACTGTAAGATTTTGCTTATTTCCTTCCTCTCTTAGAGGGAGGGTGAAGTGGTGGTTATCCTCATTAGGCCCAGGAGCCATAACCACTTAATAAAACATGGTTGAGCAGTTCCTTTATAATTATTTCTCACCTTCCAAGGCGACCAAGTTGAGGAATGATATCTCATCATTTATGTAGTAGGATTTTGAGACTTTATAGGCATGGTAGAGGTGGAAATATCTATTGAGGAAATGTCCTCATCATCAGTGTTTAACTAGATGTAGATATAGACTTTCTACAATAGTCTCAACACTACAACTCGATAGTTAGTGATGTCGTAGAGGGCGATACTTGAATACGAAGAAACTTGAGGATTCCTAAAATGTTTAAGGAAATGGTAAAAAACAATTACCAATGAGCAATAACTGTGGGAAGTAGAAGGTGGCCGGTATATAAGTGTGATATGATGACAAATTTAGTTGCCAAAATGGATGTTTTGACCAAGCAAGTTGTTAGTCCCAAATAATAATCAAGAAGAGGGGGTTGAATTGATTATTACAAATTTTTGCCTTAAAAATTAATTCCCTTTCCATTTTGAAAAACAAACAGAACAATATATCAATATAACAAATATGAAAATAAGTTGCGTAAAATTAAAAGGATAGAGATAAGAAGATCAGGCAATGATTTATAGTGTTCCACCTTATGTGTCAGTCCACTCTTCCAGCCCCGAGCTGGGACCCCGATATTCTCGGGTTTGTTCCACTATATCCAATAAAAACAAATTACAAGTTTGTATAAATCTCTCTGCTCGATTCTCATAGCTATCCTCTAGCTACAATCGATCTACAAGTCTAAACTTGTAATTGAACTACCACACAAGAAGGCAACAACACGTTCCTTCAATTACAAAAGGGAATAAATTTTTGGAATCAAAAAGCAAAAAGAAAGATTGCATAATGATCAGCTTGCAAAAAAAAGTTTTTTTTTTAAATCTCTATTAAATGAAACTTTGGACTTTATTATGTATAAGCTTCTGGTTCTTTTCTGGTAGATACTAGAGAAATTTTGTTTACTGTGTGAAAGATAACTGATTACTCTTTTCTTGTCTTCTTAAGTTATATTATACTTCATTTAACGTTCAGAAGATAAGAATGCAATCCCAAGAATCTCGGTATGAAAATCTTTTGAACTCTATCTTTATTTGAAATTTGAATTTAATTCAACTTCTTTCAATGGTTTGATGATAGACGTATCCAGTTTCTGCTTGTTCTTGTGATTTAAATTCGAATAGAAAATGATAGTAACTAAATGGATAAACTTATTTTGATCTTTGTAGGCATATGTCTTGAACAATTCAAATCAATCAGCTGTGGATAAGCCTTGAAGATGGTTACGGATATTTTTCTTCCCGTCGTGATCGTAATCCATTTTGAATGCACTTGGAATGAAGATAAGTTTTGCTTGATTTTCCTCATTCATCATAATCTTGTTTGTTTCTGCTTGAAAATCTTCATAACGTTGTTCTGCTTAAAGATAAATCTTTTGAAAATATCCATTGCTAATATCTCAGTCTTCCATCGTGATCTTCATATGTTATCTTATTTGAAGATAACGTTTTTCTTATTTTGATTTCCTTAGCAATTTCCATGTTAAAAAAAAATTCTTATATTGAAGAAGTATGTTAAAAAAAATTGTCTTGAAATAAATCCCATAACTTCTACTTTTATCTCTAAAGAAAGCATTTTTGTTGATGAGAGAGAAACTGAAAATCATTTAAACCCTAGGATATAATCCGACTTTAGTGGAATTAAATAAGTATATTACCCAAATATACTTATTATCTCGGAGCAGCCTTCAAAAACATGATTACTGATCTGAAATACTGGAGAAGATGAATAGTAACTATTCCCAATCTAGAAATGCTTGTTCAAAGTTTTGTAAAGGCTGTAAAAACTTCTGTATTTCTGGAAAAATCTTCCCTTAACCAAATTTTGGAAAACATATGTGTTCCTTATCTTGTAATAAACTCTTGTAATACTTGTTTAAAGCTTGTTTAGAACCAAAACATCGAAATTCAAAATCATTCAACTCATATATTTATTTATCAATATTCAACAATATTCTGTGAAAAGTTCTGTATATAATTCTGCACACTAATAGAATAGTTAGTTCCTTGAGTATTTTGTTATCATCAAAATTTTAGATAATAAAGAATCAACATTCTCCCCCTTTTTGATGATAACAAAATAACCTTTTAAAAATATATAAAACATTACATTCAACATTAAAACATCATCTAGCAACTATTCTAATCCATTTAAACAATCACACATTCCAATCCATTCAAACCATCGCACATTTCAAACATCACACATTTATCTTCCCCTTTTTGTTATAAACAAAATATTCAAATAAAGAAACAAAAAGTTAATAACAAAAAAATAGACACAAGGTTTAACATAAGTTTGAGGAACAAAACAAAACAATGTCTTCACAAATAGAATAAAACAAGTTAAAATATCAAAAACAGAACATGTTATGGCTTCTTAATTGGAATTGTGGATTTCCGAGCTTTAGCCTTTTATTGCCTATGATAACCAGAGAGAGGAACCAATGTTTCAGCATGATTTTGTGGAAGAGTTGGAGGCAAATAATATTGTGGATGCTAAAGAACATCAAGAGGAGGTCGAGACAGAGGAACACCACTAGCAATTGAAGTACAGTAGTGACAACTTCATGAATTGGTTCTTGCTCTGGGGTGAAGAATGAAAAAGGAATGAGCAGATTCTAAGGACATCCTAGACTGAGAAGGATGTGTTTGATTCTTTGCAGCAAGCTGTGTTTTAATCTCCGAAGAGATAAACTGTTTGAGGTCCAACTTGAATGATTCCAACAGGTTTTTTAGATCACTTCTTCCTTAAACAAAGAGGCTCACCTGGTCCTTCATCAAACTCAGGCAAAACAGAATCTTCACTATCTGAGGAAGTATTCATATGTACATTTTCAGAAATATGAAACTTCCCACCAGTCATAGGAGCAGATCTTTTCTTCATTTTCCTTCATTGGTTCCTTTCCTGATCTATGTATTCCTTGATTGAGTTCCTCTTCAGAAGAAACTTCTGGAGAAGTTTTGAGTAGGTTCTTTCTCCCCCTCAATTGTTGCCTTAACTTTTTCCAGTCAATATTCTTCCTATGATTTTGTGCAAATAAATTGCACCATCAATTGCATGCCACAACTTCTTATATGGACGAATTTGCATATGATGCATGCTTTTCTCTCCAATCCTTTTCAAATTTATAGGAAACCGTACTCTTTTAGGAAATGGAATGCCTTTAAACTTGAAAAGTTTCATAAGCACATTTCCATATATCCTAAACTCTGTTCTTTCACATTCTTTTTAAAATTCTCTTGGCCAAATCTATTTTTATTTTCTTCATCATAGCCAAAATGACCAATCCATCGTCTTTGGTCACTGTTGTAGAACTTCCTTTGCGAGGAAGTATACATTCTCTCACAATTTTGTGGAGCATTCTAACTACTAATTCAAACTCATGTACGAACACATCATCATCTAGAAAATGTCCTATGTTTCCATTTATTTTCAGAAATAATCATTCCTTCTCATCGAGACATACACATTGTCATCGTGACAATCCTTCAACCTAAACTTAATCAAATCATCACGAGTTATGGTTAAACTAACTCCTTGAACTCTTGAATTTAAACTCCTATTATCAACATAAACCAATTTCTGTAAAACTCCTCAACCATTTCTCCAACAACATCTCTAGTGAGATTACACATCTTTCTACAACCTACATTATCTAACCACTCTTTCCAATAAAATCCATGCTTTTTGAAATATCCAAAATCTACAAGGAGCAGTCATGGATTTTTACCTTTATATAGAAAGCATTGCCTCTGAAGCTTGTGTTTTCCTTTTCTTTGAAGACTACGTTGTTGAGCTAAGTCGATGGAATGTCTTTCCTTTTCTTTGAAGAATCTTTGGAAGATTTCTTTTTCTTTTGTTCCTTTAAAAGCTCTGAAATAGGTTCTGGGTCAGAACCATGAGACGATTGTTCCTTAGATTTTTCCTTGTTCTTTGTTCCTTTGGGTTGTTTAGAACTTTGCCCAGATTCTTGAACAAGTTTGGAGTAATTTCTCTAACCCTAGATGGAGATGGAGAACGAGATAGAGTTTTTTCAGAATCAAAGACTCATCTTGTATAGAAATAGGTTCGGTTGAAGGAATGGTTTTGAAATTTTTGTTGATAGTCTCTGAGATTTTCGTGGAGCCATGAAAGATGATCGAAAGAGAACGAACTGTGTATTTTGGAAACAAAGGATTAGGGTTCAAAACACATATTTTAGAAATTAAATCATGTGAACAGATTAGAAAGAAGAGCAGATGAAAGGTCAGAACTTTGAGCGCCAAAAGTAGTTGCACGGATTTCCATTCCATTTATTAGTATTAATTATTAATTAATTTTAATTTTTTAAATTATTTTCTAATGAAAAAATTTAAGAAAAAGGATTGCAAATTCCAATCTCATTTCGAATATATTCAAAATTAATTTTCTAATGATTTTGTAAAAATCTGCTAATTGCATATTGGAAGGCACAAATTCAACAATAATATATACCATTTATTACATGATCTCGGATAAAGTGATGTCGAATTTCAATGTGCTTAGATCTAGAATGATGCACTGGATTTTTTGTAAGATTAATTGCACTTATATTATCACATTTAATAGGTATATTTTTGAAAAATAAACCATAATCTTGTAATTGTTGTTTAATCCATAACATTTGAGCACAAATTTCCAATAGAAACATATTCTGCTTCAGCTGTAGACAAGGCAACAGAATTTTGTTTCTTAAAGACCAAGAAACTAATTTGTCACCTAAAAATTGACAAGTACCAGATGTGCTTTTTCTATCAATTTTGCAACCAGCATAATCTGCATCAGAGTAACCTATTAAATCAAAATTTTGATTTTTAGGGTACCAATGCCTAATTTTGAAGTATTTCAAGTACTTGAAAATTCTTTTAACAGCTGTCAAATGTGTTTCTGTTGGTGACTTTGAAATCTAGCACAAAACATACACTAAAAGAATATCAGGTCTGGATGCAGTTAAATATAATAAAGAACCAATGAGACTTCTATATAACTTTTCATTTACCTTTTCCCATTTAAGTCAGAATCTAACCTTAAGTACTCATGGGAGTTGCAGCTCCTTTACATCCTTCATACCCAATTTCTTTAGAATTTGTTTTGTGTATTTTTCTTGATGTATGAAGATTCCTTCTTTTGTTTGTTTAATTTGTAGTCCAAGAAAGAAGGTCAACTCACCCATCATTGACATTTCAAATTCTTCCTGCATACTCTTTGCAAACTCTTGACAATATATTTCATTAGTAGATCCAAATATAATATCATCCACATATATTTGAATAATTAAATATCTTATCATGTGATTTTAAAAACAAGGTTGTGTCAACAGTTCCTCTTTGAAAACCTTTTGAAATTAAAAACATACTTAATCTTTCATACCATGCCCTTGGGGCTTGTTTTAAACCATATAAAGCTTTATTTAATTTGTAAACGTAATCAGGTTTAAAAGGATCTTCAAAACCAGGGGGTTGTTCTACAAAAACTTCCTCTTTTATAAAACCATTTAAAAATGCACTTTTTACATCCATTTGAAAAACTTTGAAATTTTTGAAACATGCATATGCAAGCATCAAACGAATTGCTTCTAATCTAGCTACAGGTGCATATGTTTCATCAAAGTCTATTCCTTCTTCTTGTGAATATCCTTTAGCCACTAATCTTGCTTTATTTCTAACTATTTTACCATCTTCATCCAATTTGTTCTTGAAAACCCATTTAGTTCCAATTATTGATTTTCCTTTAGGTTTAGGCACAAGATTCCATACATTATTTCTTTGAAATTGATTTAGTTCATCTTGCATGGCATCTATCCAATTATTATCATTAATGCTTCATCAACATTATTAGGCTCAAATTCGATAATAAAGCAAAGTGATTTTCAAAATCCTTTAAATTAGATCTTGTTTTAACACCAGCTTGAACATCACCAATTATTTGTTCAGGAGGATGAGCATTTATATTTCCAAGCCTTAGAAGTTTCTGGTTTAGATTCTCTAGGTTCTGGAGTACCTTCTGTATTACCTTCTGGAACAAGTTCTGGATTTTCGATTCTTGATTTTCTACAGGGTACTTCAGACTTTAGTTCTGAACAAGATTCTTCTTTAGATTTGATTCTTTTTCATCATCAGACTCATCATCCTTTATATCTTCAACAAACTTAACATTTATTGATTCTTCAACTATTTTAGATGTTTTATTAAAAACACGATAAGCACGACTATTTAAGAATATCCTAAGAATATAGCTTCATAAGATCTTTCATCAAACTTACCAAGATTAATAGCATTCTTTTTCACAAAGCATTTAGAACCAAAAACATGAAAATAAGAGACATTAGGTTTCTTACCTCGAAATAGTTCATATGAAGTCTTGGATGTCATTGGTCGAATGTATACTCGATTGATGATATAACAAGCTGTAGAAACAGCTTCTGCCCAAAAATACTCAGCAATACCACTTTCATTTAACATAGATCTTGTCATTTCTTGTATAGTTCTATTCTTGCGTTCTACAACTCCATTTTGTTGAGGTGTATATGGAGCTGAGAAATTATGAGATATACCTTGTTCTTCACAAAATTTATAAATTTTGAATTTTGAAACTCAGTTCCATGATCAGTTCTAAGACTAATTATGGAAATTCCTTTTTCATTTTGAATTTGTTTTGCAATTTTTTGAAAAGAATCAAAAGTATCTCTTTTATGTTGCAAGAACATAACCCAAGTATATCTTGAATAATCATCAACAATAACAAGTCCATACTTACTTCCCCCATGCTTAACACTCTTGTAGGTCCAAACAAGTCAAGATGTAACAATTCAAGAGGCCTTTTTGTTGAAATTTCATTTTTACTTTTGTGAGAAACAGAAACCATCTTATTCTTTAAGCAAGTATCACACTTCACATCTTGTTTAATATTTATTTTAGGCAAACCTCTTATTATATTCTTTTTAGATAATTTTTCTAATTGATTGAAATTCACATGACCTAAACGTTTATGCCAAGCAAAAATATTATCTTTCATTGACAATAAACAACAAGCATCTTCAACTTCATTAGGTTTTATCAAATATATGTTTTTCTTTCTAAAACCTTCAAACAATTTTATACCATTTTCATCAAAAGCAAAACATTTGCTTTTTCAAAAATCATTTTATAACCTTTGTCACATAATTGACTAATGCTCAAAAGATTATGTTTTAAGCCTTTAACTAAATAAACATTTTCTATTATGTAAGGGATATACCAATGCTTCCAGTTGCAATAATTTTACCTCTACTGTCATCTCCAAATTTAACATATCCTTTTTCTTCCCAAGTTATGCTATTGAACAATGAAGCATTTCCTGTCATGTGTCTGGAACATCCACTGTCTAGATACCATGTTCCTTTAATTTTAGCTTCATGTTCCTGCAAAATTCAAGAGATTAAACCTTTTTAGGAACCCAAACTAGTTTGGGTCCTTTATAAGACAAGCTCGTTTGGTTTCTTTGTTTAACTTGTTCATTACTGAGCTTGTTTCTTTTATAATAGCAATATTTCTCAATATGACCAGGTTTATTACAAAAGAAACATGCATATGAAATGTTATTACTATACATGTTGTTTACCTGTTTCATGTTATTTTGTATTGGTAACTTCTGAATACCTTCTGGTATTGTTTTCATATGTAGAATACCTTCTAAATACCTTCTGGTTGTTTTCATATGTCGGATAACTTTGTAATACCTTTGGTATTGTTTTCATAAGAAGGATAACTTCTGGAATACCTTCTGATATTGTTGGTATAACTTCTTTTCACGTGATTTGACTTACATCTTGTTTCTTTCTTAATTCATTATATTTGTTTGGTTTAGCTTTTACAAACATGGTTTTCTTAGTTGCATTTGAACTAGATCCATGCTTTCCTAAACCATGCTTTTCAAATGATAATCTTTGAGATGAAATCAACATAGTTAATTTTTTCACTTTCATTGAATTTATTAAATGTATTCTTTATTGAATTAGATAACTCATCTATTTTTATTTTTAATAAACCAGTTTCTTCCTTTAACAAACTATTATCTTTTCGTAATTTTTCATTTTCTATATGCAATTTTTCAAGATCATGCTTTAATATGTGATTTTCATCAACAAGTTTTTCATTCTTGAGAGATTTTATTTCATTATCATATTTAACTAGCTTAGAATCAGCCTTTTTAAGAGCTTTTAATAACTTTTTTATTTCAAGAAGTATGTCATCTTCAGTTATTTCATTATCAGATTCAGATTTAGAGTATACCTCAGAAGTAGCCATTAGACAAAGATTTGCTTCTTCTTCTTCTTCTGTATCTTCTAGACTACTCTCTGTATCATCTAAATCACTCCATGCTGCTAACATTGCTTGACTTCTCTTTTTGTATTGCTCCATTTTCTTTATCAAGGTGGGACACTCATATGATATGTCCTGGTTTTTTATACTCATAACATTGGATCTCCTTCTTCTCCTTTTCTTTGTAAGCCTTTCCTGCATCATTTTTTCTATCAGTAGTTTTCTTAAAAGCACTAAATTTCTTACCTCTTTGCTTTTTAAAGAACCGATTGAGCTTTTGTGCTAGAAGAGTAATATCTTCATCTCCTTCATCATCACTATTATCTGAATCAGCTTGGTTGATAGCAACTTCTTTGGCTTTAAACGCAATCCCTTTGGAACTGCTTTCTTCTCCTTGAGTAGTTTTTTTGTGAGATTCATAAGCCATTAGCTTTTTCTCTTAGTTGGCTAAGAGAAAGTTTGTTGAGATCATGTGCTTCTTCAATAGCAGTTTCTTTGCATCCCAAGTTGGTGGTAGAATTCTCAGTATCTTCCTCACAAGATCAGGATCACCAATTACTTTGCCAAGTAATGTCAATTCATTTATAATTGCAATGAACCTGTTAAATGCATCTTTGACAGATTCATCAGTTTTAAACTTGAATAACTCACATTACTGAAGTAAAGCATTAATTTTAGTTTCTTTAATTGTATTAGTTCCTTCATAAGTTTCAGTTAGTCTATCCCAGATCTCCTTTGCTGTTTCACATGAAGATATAACATAAAATTTTGAAGCAGCAATAGTTGTCAATAACAAATTCTTAGCTTTGTTATTCTTTTCAATATTCTTCTTCTCAGCATCTGTTAGAACTAAATTTCCATTCATTGTAATCACATTGTCTCTAATGGAAATCACTTGCTAAGAGTCATAATCGTTAGCTTTTATATAGGTTTCTATGTGCATTTTCCAATAAGAAAAATTTGAACCATTAAAAAAAAGAGCACGATTAATTGCTACATTGTTCTCTGCCATGTTAGCTGGATCACTTTAATTAATAAAAGAGCCCTGCTTTAATACCAATTGTTGGTCCCAAATAATAATTAAGAAGGTGGGTTGAATTAATTAATACAATTTTTGCCTTTAAAAATTAATCCCTTTTCGATTTTGAAAAACAAACGAGAACAATATATCAATATAACAAATATGAAAATAAATTGCGTAAAATTAAAAGGATAGAGATAAGAAGATCAGACAATGATTTATAGTGGTTCCACCTTATGCATCAGTCCACCCTTCCAGCTCCGAGCCGGGGACCCCAATATTCTTTGGGTTTGTTCCACTATATCCAATAAAAACAAATTACAAGTTTGTACAAATCTCTCTGCTCGATTCTCATAGCTATCCTCTAGCTACAATCGATCTACAGAGTCTAAACTTGTAATTGAACTGCCACACAAGAAGGCAACAACACGTTCCTTCAATTACAAAAGGAAATAAATTTTCGGAATCAAAATGCAAAAAGAAAAATTGCATAGTGATCAGCTTGCAAAAGTAAAAGTTTTTTTTTTTAAATCTCTATGAAATGAAACTTCTGGACTTTATTATGTATAAGCTTCTGGTTCTTTTCTTTTGGTAGATAGTAGAGAAATTTTGTTTACTGCATGAAAGATAATTGATTACTCTTTTCTCTGTCTTCCTTAAGTTATATTATACTTCATTTAACGTTCAGAAGATAAGAATGCAATCCCAAGAATCTCGGTATGAAAATTTTTTAAACTCTATCTTTATTTGAAATTTGCATATCATTCAACTTCTTCCAACGGTTTGATGATAGACGTATCCAGTTTCTACTTGTTCTTGTGATCTAAATTCGAATAGAAAATGACAGTAACTAAATGGATAAACTTATCTTGAGCTTTGTAAGCGTATGTCTTGAACAATTCAAATCAGTTAGCTGTGGATAAGCCTTGAAGATGGTTATGGATTTTTTCTTCTCGTCGTGATCGTAATCCGTTTTGAATGCACTTAGAATGAAGATAAGGTCTACTTGATTTTCCTTATTCATCATAATCTTGTTTGTTTCTGCTTGAAAATCTTCATGACGTTATTCTGCTTAAAGATATATCTTTTGAAAATATCCATTGCTAATATCTCTATCTTCCATCGTGATCTTCATATGTTATCTTATTTGAAGATACCGTTTTTCTTATTCTGATTTCCTTAGCAGTTTCCATGTTAAAAAAAAAATTTCTTATATTGAAGAAGTATGTTAAAAAAAAATTGTCTTGAAATAAATCCCATAACTTCTGCTTTTGTCTCTGAAGAAAGCATTTTTGTTGATGAGAGAGAAACTAAAAATCATTTAAATCCCCTAAGATATAATCCGACTTTAGTGGAATTAAATAATTGTATTACCTAAATATACTTATTATCTTGGAGCTAGCCTTCAAAAACATGATTGTACTGATCTAAAATACTGTATGTTTTATTGGATAAGATGAATAGTAAATATTCCTAGCCCAGAAATGCATGTTCAAAGTTCTTGTAAAGATTCTATAAAATCTTCTGTATTTCTGGAAAAATCTTTATCCCTTAACCAAATTTTTGGAAAACATTATGTGTTCCTTATCTTGTAATAAACTCTTGTAATACTTGTTTAAAGCTTGTTTAGAACCAAAACATCCGAAATTCAAAATCATTCAACTCATATATTTATTTATCAATATTCAACAATATTCTATGAAAAGTTCTGTATATAATTCTGCACACTAATAGAATAGTTAGTTCCTTGAGTATTTTGTTATCATCAAAATTTTAGATAATAGAGAATCAACACATGTCATGCAGATGAAGAACCCACAATTATCTCAACTCCATTATGGAGAGTCTAGTGTTGACAGCTTTTAATTAGAGGTACTTGAGCAAGTGGATTACCTTTGTAATCAGGGAAGGTACCAAAATAGCGCCTACAGTAACACATATAATCTAGGGTGGAGAAATCACCCTAATTTCTCTTATGTAAGCAACACAAATGTGCAAAGAGAAAATTATCCAGCACATGGATTTCAAAAGCCATAACTACCACCTCCTCAGCAACTTCCATAACTTCCTCCACCTCCTCCATAGAAGAAGAAGCCAACTTTAGAGGACTTGATGACCCTAATTTATTCCGAATTCTAAAGCTCGCCATCACAATCATAAAGCTTCCATTCATAACCTGGAGAACTAGATTGGGCAACTTGCGAAGATGCTATTAGAGAGACAACCTGGTTCACTTCCTAGCAACACTGAGCTAAATCCCATAGAGCAAGTAAATGTGATAACCCTCATGAATGGAAAAGATCTGCAATCAAACCAATAAGGAGAGGTTGTTCTCGGGAAAAGAGAGATGCCTAAGGAAGAAAGGGTCCAGACACAGAAAGAGAAACCTCCTAAGGTGCAAGCATATAAGGCATAGATACCATATCCAAGCTGTTCGAAGAAAGATCATGACATTAAATAGTTTAGTAAGTTCTTGGAATCTTTCAAAACATTATATATCATCTTACCTCATGTTGAAGCCCCATTGTAGATGCCTAAGTATGCAAAATTCTTCAAGGATTTATTATCCAATAAAAGGAAACTAAGAGAGGTGTCTACTGCTATGGTTAGACCCAAATGTTCAGTAATTAGTTAAAATCGACCACCGATAAAGCTTAAGGACCTAAGGAGTTTTACAATTCCTTGTGTGATTGGGAAATTATATGTGGATAAAGCTTTAGCAGATCTAAGAGAGAGTATCGATATGATGCCTTACCCTTTCTTCAAGAAGCTGAGTCTAGGAGAACCTTGCCTTACATGAATGGTTTTACAACTGACAAATCATTCATTAAAGTGCCCCAAGGGATTATCCAGGATGTGCTCGTGAAGGTGGAAAATTATATATTCCCAATGGCATTTGTAATACTCAATATAGATGAAGATGGGGAAGTGCAATTAATTTTAGGTGGGCCATTCCTAGCTACTGCTAAAGCTATTATTGATGTGAGGAATGGTAAGCTAACACTTAAAGTTGGAGAGGAGGAGCATAAAATGAAGATTTCGGAAGTGCTCAACCAATCTGTGGAGTCTAATGATTCTTGTTTTAGTATTAACATTATTGATACTTCTATTTCAAATTGTGTGCAGGATACTTTTTGTAAGGATGTTCTAGAGTTAGACATGGTACATGGTACATGGAGAGAAGAAAGAAACGAAGAACCTTAAGCTACAAGCTGTTATAGCCTAACTGGAGGCTTATGATCAATTCACAATGAAGAAAGGGCTCGAAGAATTATCTGTAGAAGTTGAAGTGCTATTAAAATCATCTATTGAAGAACCATCAAGTTAAGTTTTATACTATCCTTACTCCTTGCTTTCTATCTTGAAAGTGTAGACATTAAACAATTATGTATGGGAGTCATTCCAAACTTTAAGTATAGGGAAGATTAATTTTGTGCTATGGCAAGTTTTTGCAATCTACATCTCTATTGAACACAACTTCTATTCATGATCATGTATTATACCTAAATGCTATAGAAAATTTTATCCAACATAACCATTTATACACAAGTTGTGCGTAAGGTTGTTCATAATTTGAGAGCTTTCGAGTCAATTTTCATCTTCTACACGACAAGTTTGCATAAGCCATGCATGAAGGTTGTGTACACCATCTCAACCCACTTTCTTAAATTGTTGGTCTGCATGACCCTCATACATAGGCCGTGTACAAGCTCGTATAGAACTTGTGATCTCTTGGGTCATTTTTTGACCCTTGCACGACCTTCATACATGACCCACGTACATTGGATTGTGTGTGCCTCAATCTCCGTATAAATACCCACATCACATTCACTCCCTCATTTCCATACACTCATTCACAATGTGGAAAAGAATTTTTCTCTTTTCCTCTCTACACTCACTCGGTGAAACACTTCACCTTCACTTTTCTAGTCATTTCTATCACGTGAGACCAAAAAGGTATGTACTCCTCTCCTCTTTTCTTTGTTTATATAGCATAGATTTTTTCCTATTCTTGGCTTTAGATCATGCATCATATTTTATTAGCATTTCTTGGGTATCTGTAATTTTTGCACAAATTAACATGTTTGTTGTCTCTTAAACTCATAAATCACATACATGCACATTTCTTGACACTTGATGAACCCACATTGTACAAAAATGCCAAAATTTGAAGAATCTAAGGTTCATACCCGATTTTCACTTGTCATAAAAATTGGGGCTTTCTGTTTTTCATGCAATTCCTCTATTGTCATATCTAACTACATAAGTTTCACCATGTTTAATTGTATGAATAGTTTCAATTGCGATACTTAGGTATTTAACTAAGGAAAATTGGGGTTTTTGTGATTCTCACTTGTGGAGTGACGATCGTTAGTTGTTTTGGCTAACTTTCTTACTTATACTCTATTACAAATTTGTACATGAGCTTATACACAACCATTTTTGCACGCTCTTGTTGTATTAAAAAACGGTCACTTCATGTTCATGCACAACCATGCTACACAAGCTATGTAGGATGGTCATGTAGGTAAGAAAAAATCATGTCTTATTTTCTATACCCTTGCATTGATGCCAACCGAATTATTCTCATGATATATGTCTTATGTATGTGCAATAGGCATAATTCCTACAAACTTCATGCTTATATTGACATACTATTCCTCAATGTGCTAATTTTACTTAACCTTTATTTTTATAGGAATGGGAAAGAAGAAATCTTACCCAAAGAACTCCTTTCCTTCTAATAAGCCATTTAGTTCTAAGAAAGTTACCCCTTCTCAAAGGAAAAAGGGTCAACCATCAAAGATAAAACAAAAGATTCAGCTGGAGAAGGAGGATGATGTGATCTACTACAAAAATGTTTCAAAGAAATCATGGAGCAAGGAACAAAGAAAAAGGATGGAAAGTAAACCAATGGATGCATATAAATATGTTGACTAGGAATTGATAGGAGCTATGACATTGAGATTGAGATCAAGGAGCTCCTTGATACGAGCCTATGGGAAGCTCTTTTTGCTATATATACCTCGGCTTATAAAGACATCACTATAGAGGTCCTTTTACTCTTGATCTGAAGGATAAGGATTACTCGAAAGGGAGTAGATAGTTTTATCACATTCTAAGCTTATGGCAAGTATTATAAGGTACACATGTCTAAGTTTTGTGTTATATGGGGCTATATACCAAAGGGGAGATTCAAACTGAGCGATTCAAGAGCACACCTAATAGTTGGCTTAGAGGGGTTACACCTAAAATATTGGAAGGTGCTATGCAACAAGGGCCTTGAGTACCACCCTCTAAGGTTCAGGGCATCTTCCATGGAGAATGTCAAGTATAGGGTTATTTACTGGATGCTAGTAAACACAATTGGTGCCAGGAAGAGCAGCATGGGAGTGGTGAACAACTTTGAGCTGTTCTTTATTTATAGTATTGCATCTTGCTACAAGATCAATGTAGGAGTTGAGCTAGCTTACTACCTTTATCGCTAGACATCGGATTTGTGCTCTAAAAGTATATATTGTGGTAGATATATGACCAAATTGTTGCAGGGGATGAAAATCCTTGAGGATCCAACTTCTGGAACATCTTGTTTGCATATTACTTAGGTCACAAATAGACCCTTTGCTGGTTGTGGATTAAAGAAGCTAATCATTACCCCTACAACACCACCATAAATGATATCCGACAACTGTCTTGGTGCCTCCACTTCCCAAACCCCATCTGGTGTTGAGAAGCAATTATATAATCTTGATAAGAAAATGATAAAGAATGAAAGGAAAGCCAAGAGGTTTAGAGCTTTTATTATTGAATTTCTTTAGGGAGTTGCTAGCTACCTTAAATCACCTCCTCCTAATCTTCCAGCTTATGAATCATCTTTTGATAGTGATGACAGGACTTTAGCTATTGCCCTTCTAAAAAGGCTCCATCAACAACAAAGGGTAAGGAGATAGCCAGCTCAGCTAAAGACAACCCAAAAATTTTAAGCTCAAAAAATGAAAGTTAGCTGAGTCAAGGGAAGACGAGAAGGAAGATGATGAGGTAGAGGAGGAAGATGAGGAAGGAAAGAATGAGGAGGAAGACGATGCTGAAGATGAAGAAGATTATGATGAGGACAACAATGGAGATGCTTGATTGACGATTTGATTTTCCTTTTTTTTTTTTAGCACTCTTGTTGGGCAAACTTTTTGTTGTTATTTTGATGATGATGCAAGACTTATAGGATAGACTAACTTCTAGATATCATTTAGCTATCTTTTGTTTTTCTTTTTCTTTTTCTATGCTTTTGTACAACATAAATCTCTATTGTGTTCTCATTTATATGACTTACTACTATTATCTCCACAACCATGACTTCTTGATGCTTCGACTTGTCTATAGTCTCAAACTGGGGAAGTCTCAATTCCTTTTCTTTTTATTTGCTATTCTTTTATTCCTTCTTGTACTGATATGTTGTAGTATACATCGAGGGCAATGTCTTATCCTAAGTATGGGGAAGGGATAATTTCGAAGGATTATATTAAGTGGTCTTCTTTTATGCTTTATTGGGTTATTATGCACTTCTCCTAAAAAGTCCCCCACTTAAATGAATCAAATTGTAAGAATTATGAAAATTCAAAAATTATAGTCAATGAGTTTTTAGTTGAATCTAATTCAAAAGTTAAAAGTAACTTTGTGTTTTACTCACTTATTTTGAATTTAGCATACCTAATCAAAATTGTATGATAAAATCTAAGTGAAGAAAATTTACTTGCTATTTATAAAAGAATTTAGAGTTTAGAAGTGTCTCAAAGTCCATAATAAAAGTTAATATATTTATAAGCTTATCAAGTCATATATTTTCTTTTTAAAAATTTTGAGAGCTCACTTAATCTCTAGTGAAAGGGAAAATGAAATTATAACTTAGTGATTCTCCTTGGCGATCTCTTCAAAATATATATATATATATATATGTTGGAATGAAATAAAAATATTTAGTTTGTAAGGGTAGGCTTTGATCCCTTGAAAGAGCAAAGTTTGACCCCTCTACTAACATCAAAAAGCCTATAAAGAAAAGTTTAGTTCATGTGGGTGGGTCTTGGTCCCTCAGAAGAGCGAGATTTGTTCCATGTTATCAACTTTAAAAAAAAAAAAAAGAAAGAAAAAGAAAAAGAAATTGAGCCTACTGACTTGAGCAAGTAAGTTGAGGGGACGCCCTCTTTTAGAGGGATAATGTTTATTTACTTGGGTAACAAGTCTAAGATTATTGGTTGAAAACTCGCTACATGGGTTAAGAAGCTTAAACTAAAAATAGGAAGGAATGAACGAAAAATTTAAGATATCAATAAAAAGGAGAAAATCTAGGGGAAAATTGATGTAATGTACTTTCATTTTAGATTGATATGCTTAGAGAAGTGGTTAAAAGGCCTATATACCGTTAAATAGGTAGTTAACTCAGTCTCTTTTTGCTTTACTTGACTTTGTGTTTACTTTTTAACTTTCAAAGTTATTATTAAATGGTGAGGGTAAAGTTTGAATTACCTAGATTAGGTTTAGACTTTCAATTTTGGTTATTTAAGTGCAAGTATAGTAGGTTTGAGTATAAGATAGGCATGGTAAATGGACCGCTGATAGACATGAATTATCCATGATATTATTATTGTTTAAGTAAAATTCGAGTCTTAAGTTATATTTTATTTAAGAATTGATACTTAAATCAATAATATTTTCAATTCAGGTAACTTTTAATCATAACAACACACTTTGGAGCAAATTGGAGCAAAATGGACTCAAAACATCATCCACAACAAGGATCACGGCCCCTTGGTCGCTGTGAAGAAGAAAAATGCATATCAAAAGCAATTACCCCCCCTTTTGGTCGCTCGTGATATGAAGGAGAAAATTTGCCCACAGTAAGAATATCCTTCCCCTCCCCCCCCCCCGGTGCAAAGGACGGTGATTTGGATAAAAATGAAGAACAACGAGAATAACGCCCTCTTGGCCGTTCGTGATTCGAAGGAAGATGAAGAATAGCACAAATCACGCCGTTTTGGTCACCTATGATTGAGTTTTCTACCAACGACGCCTTTGATTTTCTTCCATTTAAGTGACACATTGGTTGGATAAAAGATACAATTATTCATCCAAATGTTGTATTGGTTCGCCAAAAGGTACAACTATTTATTCAAATGTTGTATTGGTTCGCCAAAAGGTACAACTATTCATCCAAGTGTTGTCTTGGTTCGCCAAAAGATATAACTATTCATCCAATTGTTGTATTGGTTGGCTAAAAGGTACAACTATTCATCCAAGTGTTGTACTGCTTCACAAAATCTGAGATTATAAAAGAGAAGGCGAAGACATCCATTGGAAAAAAAAAAAAGAAGATAGATAGAGATAGATAGACATTATTCATAGATTTACAGAGATCTATATACAAACATATATACTTGTATTTGGTTGTTGAAGTGTTTAGACATTTGTATCGTGAATAAGGGAGTATTATTATATTTTCTTTCTATTTTATATCTATTGTTCTGTTTTCTTATTATATCATGTATGAGTAATCATTAGGATTCGTGTAGCCATAGGGTACATGTATTTCAATGAATTATATATTTAAATGTTGTATGAATTCTTAATCTCTTTAGTGTATTAATTTATTCTAATTCTAAGTAGTGCACAATTTAGGATTAGACTAGATTTTCATGGGATGCGATTGAGATATCTACCCATGGAATAGATCTACATTATAGAGAAATATTTCTCATGACGCCTAGAGATAAGGTTGTGGAATTTTCTACATATAATTAAATAATTACCATTGGGATCACATTTCTAAAGCAATTTTAGTCGGCGGCTAACTAGGAAGAGATTCCAGTAGACAAGACTAGGATTAGATTAGGTTCAATAGACTTGAGAGAGTTATTGAACTAGTACATGGGAATCCCGCAGTTAGGAATGATTCAACAACTACGGAGTTTGTAGTACATGTTATTTAATTGGTGAAGCGAGTCTGAATTGTTATTAGTCAATTTAATTTTATTTTTTTAATGCATGTTATAGTATAGTTTTAGTTGAAAATTATTTAAGTAAATTAATATTAAATCTTGATCTAAATTTATTATGCTAGATAATAATTAATAGGGTAAGTAGTAGTACTTACTAATGGCCCCAAAGAATACGACCCTATAATCCATTCCTATCTTACAATTAATAGGTGCACTTGGTTAGTGTAGACTAGATCATAGGAAAAATCAACCACGGCACGCGTTGACTAACATGCGGGCCACAAGCCTAACATGGCATGCATGAAATGGGAAAGAAAAAGACAAAAGCATAAGTGTGCGCGAGCCAACACGCAGCAGATGAGGCACGCAAAATAAGTGGGCCTGCATGACACGACACATAAAACACTCGAACCAACACGCGGACCTTTTTTTTAAATAGTAATATAAAAATAGTGATTTATTTATTTTTAATTTACTCTAAATTGTATTTAAATAAATTATTTTTATTATTTTAATTAAATGAATTTGTCTTCTTAAAAGTATATAATATATTTAGTATATTTTATTTGTTTAAAATGATTTTAATTGTATATTTGTATTACTATTAACATATTAACTTCAATATTGTTTAAAAAATAAAGGAAAATGAAATTATAAAATAATATTATAATAGTAATTGATTTATATACCTTTTTAAAATAAAAATATAGAATAGTGATTTATTTTTTTAACTTACTTTAAATTGTGTTTAAATAAATTATTTTTATTATTTTAATTGAATATATTTGTCTTCTTAAAAATATAATATATTTAGTATATTTTATTTGTTTAAAATATATTTCAATTGTATTACTATTAATATATTAACTTCAATATTTTTAGGAAATAAAAGAAAATGAAATTGTCAAATAATATTGTAATAGTAATTAATTTATATACCTATTTTAAAAATAATAATATAAAAATATTATTTTTATAATTTAATTTAAATTATATTTAAATAAATTATTTTTATTATTTTAATTAATGTATTTGTCTTCTTAAAAAATAAAATATGTTTAGTATATTTTATTTTTTAAAAATGATTTCAATTGTATTACGATTAACATATTAAATATTAACTTCAAATTTTTATAGGAAATAAAAAAATGAAAATTTCAAATAATATTATTATAATAATCAATTTATATTATATCTTAAACTTGCTTAATTAATTTATTTGGAGTAATTGTAAATTGTTAAATAAAGGAAATTAATAAATGCATTGAGATCGATAGATATATAAATTTTATTAGTAACATTTTGTAACTACAAAATAATACAAGAAAGCAGTGATGGATCCCCAAGTATTAGATGTCGGCTATTTGGTGATACAATGAATGAGTCGAGTGCTTGGGAGAAAGGACACCCATCTTGCATATGGTCACCTTGTCACACTCATTCTAAAATCGTGAAGATTTGACCTGTTAAATTACACGAAAGAAGAATCAATGTCCAAATTCACAAAAAGCAACATAGCAAGAAGGTTGGGTTTCAAGTATGATCCTAAAGTCAACCAATATATTAGATATTAAGGTGGTGTAACACAACTGAGAGACCGAAATGAATCAAATGAATAGAGCTTTGATCTTAACTTGGATAATCTGTCCCTGCCTCTCCCATGGTACGATGAAGGAATGGGAGATAGACATAGATGTGGACAATGGCGAGGTCAAGCTCAAACACAGCAATAATCCGGATCCGGTACATATAATATGGATGACATAATAAATACTTTAATATAGATAACCAAGGTCCAAAAAGAACATGGGGATTTGCTCCACTCCATGAGTACCCACATATACAATTTCTTCGAATGGGCAGGTTATCAATCGGTGCATCCTCCACCACCACCCCCACAAAGGCCACAACCATCGTATCACTATTAGCCCCCAAGCGATGCTGATGATCAAGGTAGTCAGCAAGATAGTCACACATCACATTCGCACCTTTTTTTAAATGTAAATTAATTACTTTCATTTACTATCAATTTAAATAATAATGTAATGCATATATTATTAATAGAGTTAAAAATGTTTTAGTAATTGTTTAAATTTTATTTATGTTAAATGTTAAAATCAATAATTTATTTGTAACTAATTTGAATAATTAGTTTAATTAAATTTCAACAGCCGTTAGGAAAAAAAACCGTGAGTCAAAAATAATAAAAAAGTTAAATAAACCGTGTGAAATTGGACCTAATTGAAGGCATGCAAACCTGCATGCGAAGGCAAACAACACGGCATGCAAATAAAATGGGCCAGTACAAAAAAAAAAGCATTGAAAAAAAAAAGCACGCGAATCACGGCACGCGAGCACAAATGGGCCAACATGCAAAAGCATGCAACATGCAAAGTATGTAAATTTTGGTACGTGGATGGCATGGCATGACCCATTTACCATGCCTAGTATAAGGCACAAAAGTTTAAAATTTCATGATTTGAATTGAAAAGTTGAATGCTATTATGTGATTTGACATTCAATTGAACTTTTGGGTGTAATTGATGATGGATTTCATTGTTCTTAATTATTTGCTTGATGACAAGTAAATGGTTAAGTGTTGGAAAGTTTAATAAATGTCTGAAGATCGTTATTTATGCATCAATCGAAGACTATATTATATAGATTTCATGTGAATTATTAAAGAAAATGGTACTTATTTGGTTAAAATATTAATTCCAGGAATAAAAGAAGATAATAAGCTTAATGAAGACATTTTGAAGTTAAAGGAGATTTTGGTGAAAAATTGGACAAATTGGAGATTTATTATATGCACAAGCTATGCAGAATACTGGCGTAGGAAGTGAAATACAACCAGTAAGCAATTTCAAAGTGCACAAGGAGCTACATAAGCTATGTAAAAGATTGTGTAGGAGTAGAAAAATGATTAGAAGCTTAACTGAGGTCCACATGGGCATAGGCGTGATTGGGGTCATGCTAAGTCATTTTGGGCAAAATTCATGAGTTCTTATCCTACATGACCATCCTACATAGCCGTATAAGATGATTGTGTAGAACTATTTTCATCCTTATCTACAAATAGCACCTTTACTCATCATTTATGATATAGATCTTTATTCCTACGAACCCTAGAGAGAAAAATAAGTACTTTAGAGTGGAGAAAAGCAAGAGCTCATCTAAGATCACAAGACATCAATTTAAAGGGGTTTTTATCACGATTTCTTCCTATTTTCTATATATCATTATTGTAAATCTTTATCTATGGAAAAAAATAGATATCTATACCTTAGGTTTTGAGAAAACTTAACCTTATTGTAAAGATCTGGTTGTTTCATTAATGGAAGTTTATGTATTCTTGGATTTATTCATGTGTTTACTGTTTTTTGATTTAACATGTGCACAATATTAGATCAATGCATGATTCCTGTTAATTAGCTCGAAAGATTGATTGATGATATAGATCTAGCATGCATAAAGAAGTTTGAATATGGATATGGACATAGATGCATGAACTTTCTACATAAAGATTTAATCTTTGTTAGGAATCTTGAATTATAATGCAATCTTATATGTAATTAATAATGAAAGATGTTTTCATTAATCATGTACAGTTAGAAATTAATATTCTTGAAAGAGATGTTAAAATAGGGTTCTTGTAGTTCAAGAATCTAAATATTCATTAATGAATATCTTATAAAGATTGAAATATAGGGTTAATGGTGAATCAAGATTAAGGTTAGTTTTTTCATTGATACTTTTAAAAGCATGACTCTTATGTGTGGTGTTAGTTAGTTAATTAATTAATTCTTGGATATATCATTATCATTTGAATTATATTAGCTAGATATAGAACTAGAGTAATTACTAGTAGTTATAGGTTCTAGTGGAACTACCCTTGTGCTCACATTGGTATTATAATTGACAGGTACACTTGTCTAGAGATTAGTCGCAAAGTAAGAATAGGGTTTTAAATTTAATTTGATTGATTGCAATTGGTCAATCAACACATCAAAAGTTATAATTAAACTCATAACATATGTTTCATAAAAGAAATTTCACTAAAAAAGTTATATAGTTACTTAGATTCAATATTGGAAATATATTTCTCAAAATTACTTTTATCAACATAAAATGATAAATAATAATTTTTATTATAGCATTATTTATATCAAACAATCAATTTTTATTAGGCATTTCTTGATCAATAATGGAGATTATATCATTTTGAAATGTCTTATGTTATGATTATAATGTCATTTTATTTTTTATAATTTCAATTTATCGATAATATAGATAATATTTAAAAGGAAAAAAATTAAGAGAAGGATAAAATGGAGTTATTAGGCTAATAATAATCCTTCTTACAATCAATGTGATCCATTGAAGGACACATCTAGGACTGTCATAAATAAAGAATTTTAATTGTTAATTTATTCCATATATTTATAAAGTCTTTCCTACTAAATCTAGGGATGCAACCGAGTTGGGTATCGGATGGACTACATAAACTTGAAACTCGACATGCTACCCTATAGGGTCTACCAAACTCGACCCTATAACCCTATAGAGTTCTTATGCTGTATCCAAATCCATCTTATAGGGTTTGCTTTAGACCCTGAAACTTGACCCCATAACCCAATAACCTTATTTTTTTTTCAACCTTTCAAGCTTGGATTTTAATTTCCAATTCAATTTCCTTTGATTTGATATACATCAAAACCTAACCCATTTAACATAAACTCTTGACTAAGAATTAAAGGACATTTTTAATTTTGAAGAAAATTTAGAGTCACCACACGACTAATGCCATACCCTAAAGGATACCCTAAATGCATCATTACGCCTTGCGCCTGTCTATAGCCTATTTTCCAACTGAATATAAGTTATGCCTTCAGATAGACACAAGGGTATGATATGATTAGGTCACTCAAAGAGGTGCGACATGTTTATTTAAGATCGTTGTATAGAGCCAAATAGAGTATATATGCACATAATATCATCATGAGATAACATTACTTAATCATAGTCTTAACACCGATATAATATGAGCTAACTCAACATGTAGTCTTAAACATTAAACAAACGGCACATAATAACTAAATAGATAGCTTTAACCTTCATCCTCCACTTTGTCTCACATGCTCGTTCTACCCAAGAGATACTGGCGCATATCAATGAGAGGACACTCGAAGGGAAGAACCATGGGATACCCCTAAACTTGCGAAATCTATAAAGGTTTGAGCGAATCGTAGCTCAGTGAAGTAAGTAGACTATAAACATGCATCAATAGGACAGCAAGTTCCATTAACACCGATATGCAATGCATTACTCAAACATATGCTTTCACACATACAAGTCTGGATTACTGAAATCCAAATAGGTTGGAGATTTACGCCCTTTTTCAGGGTTAAGGAACCACTACTGACACCAATGCCCAGGAGAATCAAAGTATACCGGGTAAACCTTTAAAAACCTTTGAAAGTATATCAACCTGGCATACTAAGAAACTCCTTAAGTATTATACACTTCATGCGGACCCCGCATGGGTTGTCTTCCTCATGCTAATTAGTTCTTGTGGAATCCGTGAGTCGTATGATAGAACAGGTGGAACGAAGATTAACCATCAGAATTCCTAAAACTCATCATGGGCTTGTAATGGTAATACATGATGGTAGTGACCAAAAGCATGCAATGCTAATGCAAATGACCTATACTATGCATGACAGTTTAATTAGTGTCAAATAATATTAGTTGTAGACACTCATCAGATACTAGCAACTCAATATCACATCAGCACATAACGTTATCTTTGTAATTAGAGTATTTTATTCAATCAATAGACATAATAGAAGATATAATCCCCATTCACCACATAAGCCAATTCATTATCTTCATTCAAGTACAACTAAACTACACAACATAAGTGTAAATAGAGTCAAGTGACTAACTAGTCTATAGCAACGGTCAAATATCATAGTAGTCTAAAGGAACGTTAGACAGGTAATCGAGCCCGCATATATATATATATATATATATATATAAGAATAAAATGTATTAATACATAGATGATATGTAATTATTAGTTTAAGCTAGAGTGCTATATAATTGTTATTTATTCTTATCCTTAGTTTTTCTTGTTAGGCCTAGTTTAGATGGGCTTTACTTAAGGCTTTCCCTCATATGGGTTTTAGGAAACTACGTTCTCTACTATATTAACCTTTATGGGCCAATGAATTTTCACACTTGTCACTTATGATCACAAAGCTTTGAATTTTAGCTTTTAGGCTCATTCCTACTTCCTTAAGTTCCAATAATATCTAGTTTCTATTTACCCTTGGTTTGCCTCTTTATAGGCCTTGAAAATTTTAAAACCTAAAATGATTTCTTTATATGGTTTTATTTCCTTCTTGGGCCAAGGCTGCTCACTTCAGAGTTTTTATGTCTATCTTCCCTTTTTTTATTCTAGAATAGATTTTTGTAGACTTATGTGATTAAAAAGCATAATGACCATTACTTCTATAGTATGTTTATGCGAACTACCTTTGGGCCAAAATTATCTTTTCACTTTTCATTTCTTATATGTGATCTCAATATCTATATGTACATTTGGTTAATGGGCTTTCTTACTATAACTTCATTTTTGGACATTTCTTGCATGTGCTTCCTTAACCTTTATGTGCCATGAATTTGTCCCACTTATAATTTTACACCAATAACTTACCAAAACATGTTAGGGTCGAAAATCATAAATAAGAGCTCATGTTCAACTTCATATCCTTCTGTTGATTCCTTAATTTACTCACTTTCTAATTAATTGGGTTTAAGCATCAAGAAGGCCTATTTTACATAAAGCCCAATTCTTTAATTCCATGTTTATATATCATAGCCCACTAATATTCCTTTGATTTCTTTTGCACAATCTTTCAATAATATTTTTATATATCTAATGTCAAGTTAATGATAATATTAATTGAATTAACCAAAGAATTCTCATTCAACCTATGCCATACTTGTTCTTAAACATGATTGATTTGTTGATTTTTTGTACTTGTTCATCTTATATCATCTTGGTAATGTAACTACTAATCATCCTTATCTTACGAATAATCAAGTTATATGACAAGATATCTTTTTTATTTAACAAAGAATGAAATAAGATAAGATGGAAATTCGGATTAAAATTCATCCCATAGAATCATGGCCTTAAAATTGCTCTTAAAGGTGTATTTTATTGTTTTAAGCCTCCTAAGTGTTTGTACAACATATTTAGGTATAGATAAATTAGAGAAATATCATTTTGTTAAGTATAACTCGGAACCAAAGAGGAAATAAAAATAATAAGTTCGGATTTCTAGGAGTTGTCCAAAACTATGAGTCATAAAGCTTAGTATGTGTGGATCTTTGATATTCTTAGCTTCCTAAAGGTTGATATATCATGTCTAGGTTTAAAGGAGAAAGAAAAACATCATCTTGACTAATCATAAGAGATAAACAAAGAGGAACTAAAGAAAGAAATTCGGATCTCTAAAGATCATATAAAATGTGAATCATAAAACAAGGTCCTAGTAGATTTCTAATGTTCTAAGCTCCCTAGGTGCTTGTACTATATAATAAGGTGCTTTTGAGTAAGAAAAACATTATTTTTAACTACATATTGAAGGGTCTGATTCTAATATAGTTTATACATCTAAAAATGATGTCTTTGTAAGAGGAAAACTCCCTTTTGGTGCTCAAAGAGGAAAAAACGAATTTTAAAAATGCTCATACTTACATTTCTTTTACCTTTTTCTAGTTATAAAAGACATTAGAAGTAAGATTTTGATATTAGAAGTTAAAGCTTTAAAGAAGTATTCTAGTTTTTACCATAAAGCTTGAGTACTTTGTTGACCTCCTACTCTAAGATTCCACCTTTCTAGTGATAAAGTAGATATTTTTATTTTGGTTAAAGTAGCTTTTGTTGGTTTGTATAGAAATGGAAAGGAGGAAAATGAGACAAAAGAAAAAGAGAGTAGGGGGAGAGAGAGAGAGTGTAGGAAAGAGAGAGGGAGCGATGGGGAGACATGAGAGAGAGAGTGTGAGGGTTTGAGTGAGAAAGACCTTCCCCTTTCTTTAAAAAAAAAATAAACTAATGATGTCTTAAGTGTTTATGTTTTCAAAATGTTAAGAGAGATTGGCAAGGAATCCTTGCAGTAAAGGATGATGTACAGAAGTAGTACTTAGGCATGATGAGGGTAGCTAGTGAATGATGTAGGTATCATAGTTGTCAATGAATTTTTTGTACTTATGCTTAGATATTTGTTAGATTTGAGAAAAAGAAAGGATTTGGTGGAATTACCTATTGGTCTCCACGGTTTTGGCAAAAGAAAATGGGGATTTCATTCTTCTTATGAAATATTTGAATTTCTATTATGTAAGTGAGACAAACTACTTTATTATCTGACAAATATTTATGTATCGGACGACAATTTATTTATGAATTAGAGATATAAATATTTATACTACTTGGTGAAGTTAATTTACTACAGATAATTCCTAGTGCTAATATTTAAGGTTTAATGGTTACACGATTGGCTGATACTAAGGTTTGAGCCACATAATTAGGTTTTGCATTTTAAAATTGGATTTTCAGTCTTAAAACCTTATAATTATATTATTGAGCTTGACTTTAGGGTTTGGGTTTCTATTTCCTGATATTGATGCTGTCTTTGTTTCGGTACTAAGTTTTGTTGGATGATTTTTGGGTTTCCGGTACTTTTCTAAATCACTATCTAATGTTTGGAATGTCTTATACCTATAAAGGAGAACTATGATACAACCTAGCATAACATTGTAAAGATTTATTTAGAATGGATATTTTTTGGGAGTTTACATCCTCCTCCCTTTATAATAAGCTTTGTCTTCAAAGCTTAAAGCGTACATGAATTTTCAAGGGGTTATGGGTAATTCCTCTGAATTTCATCCTCAAATTCCCAAGTAACCTCTCTGGTTTATTGATCTAATAAAATTTTGACATATTTGATCTCCTTATTGCGGAGGGTTTGTACTTTATGATCTATGATCTGTATAGGGTGCTTCTCATAAGTTAGGGCTTCCTTGAAAGCAATTGGCTCTAATTCTACCACTTTGTTTGGATTAGGTTCATACTTCCATAGTACTGATACGTGGGACAAATTGTGCAAACCTAACAAGCTTGGTGGGAGGGCCAAACGTAAGATAAATCTCCTACTTGATCTAATATCTCAAATAACCCGATATATTATGGGCTCAATTTTCCTTGAAGTCGTCCTCTATGTGGACTCTCAATAGGATTCGCCTTAAGTTATACATGTTCTCCCACATTAAACTCGAGTACTCTTTGCTTCAAATCCTCCCAACTCTTTTATCTATCTTGAGTTTCTTTCATCTTTTGCTTTTTGACTGGTACCGTATCTATCATTTCTTGTACAATTTTAGGTCCAATGGAAATCTTCTCTAAATTATCCCAAAACAATGGTGACCTGCACTTATGCCCATACAATGCTTCATAGGGTGGCATCCCTATGCTCAAATGATAACTATTATTATAAGCAAATTCCACTAGTGGCAAGTGTTGATCCCAAGTTCTCTTAAACTCTAGAACACAAGCACGTAACATATCTTCCAAGGTCTGTATAATCCTTCTAGTTTGAGCATGGTATGCAGTGCTAAACTTCAGCTGAGTTCCCATTGGTCTTTGCAGGCTAATCCAAAATCTAGAAAAAAAACGAAGATCTCTATCCGATACTATCTTAGCTGGTATCCCATACAATCTCACTATTTCTTTAATATACAACCATGCTAATTTCTCAAGGGAGTAAGTCATGTTAATAAGTAAGAAATGAGCCGACTTAGTAAGTTACTCAACATGACCTATACCACATCATGTCTTGCATTCGTCCTCAGTAAAGAACAAACAAAATCCATTGATATTTAGTCCTATTTCCATTTCAGGACTGATAACAGTTGTAACAGACCTCCTAGCCTTTATGTTCTACATTCACCCTTTGACAAACTTCACACTGTGCTACAAACCAAAAATGTCTCTTTTAATCCCTTCCCACTAATAGGCACTTTTCAATGCTTGATAGGTCTTAGTCTCTCTCAGGTGTATTATGTACCTCGAGTAATGAGCTTTGTGCATTAACTCCTTCTTCAATTCTGGTTCTTTTGGCACACATAAATGGTCATTAAGTCGGATTACCTCTTCCTCATCCAATCGAAGTTCTTTATATTTCCCTTGAGTAAGTCCGTGATTAATCTCTTGGAAATCAGTATCTTCTTTTATACATCCTTGATCCTTTGTATTAAGGTCGATTCCACTACCAAATTGGTTATCTCCATTTCTAGATCTTGTAAGGTAAATTCCAAATTCAATCGCGTGAATTCTTTGATAAGCTCTTTTTGTTCTGTTAAGGGCATCGCTACTTCACCATAACTCTTTCTCCTTAGTGTATCTACAACCGCATTGATCTTCCTTGGATGGTAGTTTATTCCCAAGTTATAATCCTTTATTAATTCAAGCCATCTCCTCTGCCTCATGTTCAATTCCCTTTGAGCGAACAAGTACTTCAAGCTTTTGTTATCTGTGTGTATTTCATATCTTTATCTGTATAAGTAATGTCTCCAAATCTTAAAGGCAAACACAGTAGCTTCCAATTCCAAATCATGCATTGCGCAATTTAGCTCATGAAGTCTTAGTTGTCGAGAGGCATAAGAAGTCACTTTTCCATTTTGCATTAATACATATCCCAATCCATTTTTTGACGAATCGTTGTAGATAGCATATGGCTCCTTATCATTTAGCAACACCAATATTGGTGCTGGCACTAACCTCTTCTTTAGCTCTTGAAATCCTTACTATATTTTGTCATTTCACTCAAAATTTTCATTCTTCCTAACTAAATGGATCAAGGGACGTGCAATTTTCGAGAAATCTTGCACAAATTTCCTATAATACCCTGCTAGTTCAAGGAACTTTGGACTTTTGTCACATTCTTAGGTTGCTTCCAATCGACAATCGCTTTCATCTTTTCTGTATCCATTGCTATTCCATCACTTGACACTACATGTCCATGAAAAGAGATCTTATTCAACTAAAAGTCATATTTAGACAATTTAGCATATAGTTGGTGCTCCTTTAGCATTTGAAGTATGGTTTTAAGATGTTCCTAGTGTTGTGCCTTTAAGGCTGAGTACACCAAAATATCATCGATAAATACAATTACGCATGTATCTGAAAGAGGATGGAACACTCATTTCATTAGGTCCATAAAAACTACCAATACATTAGTCAATTCGAAGGGCATCACCAAAAACTCATAATACCTGTACTAAGTCTGTTAGGTTGTCTTAGGCACATCTTTCGCCTTAATTCTTATTTGATGGCATCTTGATTTCAAGTCAATCCTCGAAAATACTTTTGCTCCCTTCAGCTGGTCAAATGGGTCATCAATCCTTGGCAATGGATACTTATTCTTAGTTGTAACTCGATTGAATCTTGATAGTCAATGCAAAGTCTCATTGCTCCATCCTTCTTTTTAACAAATAGAACTGGAGCCCCCTAAGGTGATACACTTGGGTGAATAAATCCATTATCCAATAGCTCTTGCAATTGGGTTTTCAATTCCTTAAGCTTTTCTGATGCCGTTCTATAAGGAGGTTTCGAGAATTGCTCGGTTCCCGGTGCCACTTCTATAAAAAACTTAACTTCCCTTAGAGGTGGTAAACCTGGTAAATCATCTAAGAAAACTTCAGGAAATTCACACATTATCTTGATGTTCCCTATGTCTGGCCTTTTTTATTTTACTTCTACTGCATTAGGTATAAAGTCCTTTAATGCTTCTACCTCTTGCTTATACACCTCTTCTACTAGTGTCTTCGCACATCTCTTTCTTACTATTGTTCCCACATAGATGTTTCTCTTCATAGTATCATTTAGAAAGGTTATTGTCTTGGTCTTGAAATCTATCTTAGCCTTAATAACCGTTAGCCATATCATGACAAGGATAACATCATACTTCCTCATATCCATAAGTATGAGATATGCATTAGTACTCTATCCATCAATGATTAATGGACATCTTCTCACCATATCTCAGGTTGTAATCATCCCTTCAGTGAGTGTAGTGATTCCTATCCCTTTCTCCATTAGTTCTATTTGTAACTCATTTTCTTTGGCTAACTTACTTGTAATGAAAGAGTAAGTGGTTCTGATGTCAAACAGCGCGTAAGCTAGCTTATTCTTTACTTGAATAGTGCCTAAATGCCCAATAATTCTTTAAGTTATTACAAGGGAGTTCTTATTTCTTTCTCAATCACATTTTATAAAACTACTTATATAACTACTCATATAAAAGATTATGGTTGGTACATACCTACTATCAAGCTGGTATTTTCCTTAAGATCTTCATTCCAATCCTCCCTATACTCATCCTCATTATCTTCATCCACATGTGCTCCTTGGATGGAAAATATCCGTGCAGTCACCATAGACTTATTTTCGCCACCATCATTTTTTCTTATTAGGTGTCACATTAGATATTCTGGCTTGAGAATTGGTTGGTCTAAACTTCTAATTCCTTTACAGGGCAAGTGGTCGACACGTGACTAACTTTCTTGCATATAAAGCAAGTAGCTTCTAACCTCTTAGGATAATAATTCACCGAATGACCTGATTCTCCACAAAAATAACACTTATTCTGGAGGTATGGGCAATGCCTTAGGTAGTGTTGTTTCTTACATCTCTAATAGATGGGTATGTCTTTACCCATTGTTATTTCTTTCACAGCTCCTCCCGACTTGAAAATTTTAGTCTTCTTTAGAGCAGATGTGGTCCCAGTCATCTCATACATTCTTTTCCTAAATGGTTACCCCCTTTTCTTGTACCTTTCCACCTCATATTTCTTTACTTCTCAATAGCCCAAGCCTTTTCTACCAAATTAACAAAGTCTTCTACTTTAAACTCAGTCAATCTCCTCTAAAAATGACGTTCCAATCCTACCATAAATATCTTTCTTTTCAATTCATCATTGTCTCTGTAGGCATCTAATGCAAATTGAAGCATCCTGTTAAATTCATGCTCATACTCATCTATGCTCTTCCCTCCCTGAGTTAGATTCATTAGGTTAGTATTGTACTTGGCTCTTAAACTGCTAGGAAAATAGTCCTTTAGAAATTCTTTCCTGAAGGTATCTTACTCCATTGGTCTTGGTAATGTTCTCTGCTTTGAATTCCACTAAGTTCTTGCTCTGAGCCTTAGAAGGTAAGTGCCATAGGATACCCTAGATCCCTTTGGCACTTGAAACACATCAAATGACTGCTCATTCTGAGTAAGCCAATCTTTAGCCTCTGCTGGTTTTCTCGGAAGTCTTTCAAAATACCTATTACACTTAATAAACTCAAGCAACATGCTTCTATGAAATCTTAGTGCTGGTGGTGAAGGGAAAATTTCCAGTTCTATAGGCGGCATGGGTGCCTTAACAGTAGATTCTCTTAGCTGCTCAACTTCCTCTGGCATAGTAGCTTGTGGTTGCATTGAGACTACTGGTGGTAGTGCTCCTTGGTGGTAGTCGATTACATTGTTTTAGGTATAATGGTGTTGGACACATAGCTTCTCAGTGCCTTAATAAGAAAGCTATGATTGCCTTAAGCAATGACGAATATAAAACGGCTAACAAAAATGAAGAAGAAGATTATGAGGATGTGAATGCTTCAAACTTATCATTGGTAATTAGACATACATTGAGCACACAATAGGTGGATGAGGGCGAACTTGACCAGCAGAATGAGAGTATTTTTCATACTCAAGCTGTAGTGAAAGACAAAGTTTGTAGTTTGATTATTGATGATGGCAGTCGCACCAATGTGGTGAATGCTAATTTAGTAGAATTGTTTAAGCTGCCTACACTTAAACACCCTAGGCCATATAAGCTAAAACGGTTGAATGATTATGGAGAGGTGAAGGTGAATAAGCAGGTGAAGTTATTATTTGCACCGAGAAACTACAAGGATAAGGTAATGTGTGATGTAGTGCCCATGAATGCATGTCATATTTTATTTGACAGACTATGGCAGTTCGATAGAAATGCTATTTATGAATGGCGTTCAAATAGGTCTATTGTGCGAAAGGATGATAAGACATTCCATTTGAAGGCTTTGACACCATAACAAGTATGGAAGGATAAAAAAAAGTTGAAATAGGAAGATGAAATGTTAAAAACCAGTAAGAAAAAGAGATAAAACAAAGAGAGCTAATAAGGATGATACATGAGTAATGGAGGGAAGAAACAAAGTAGCTAGTGAGAAAAAAGGAGAGAATGAGAAGAAAAAGCAGTTGAATTTTTGCTAATAAAAGTGAGATTAGGAGTGTTGTGAGTGAGAAAAAGTCCTTGATTGTACTTATGTACAAGAAGGCAATGATTTCCACTAACGATCTTAACCTTTCTCTTCCTGATTCTATTGTATCTCTTTTGCAAGAATAAGAAGACCTTTTTTGAGCATATCAAAGAGTTGTATGCTAGTGATCATGATTTTTCTACTATCTATGCTGCGTGTGAGAAAGGATCTTTTAACAAATTTTATAGGCATGATAACTTTTTATTTAAAGAGGGAAAATTATGTGTGCCTCACTATTTTATGAGGGAGTTCCTTGTTAGAGAATCTCATAGTGGAGGTTTGATGGGTATTTTGGTGTAACTAAAACTTTAGATATTTTAACTAAACATTTTTATTGGCCTCACATGAGAAGGGATGTGGAAAGAATTTGTAATTATTGTGTGACTTGCAAGAAGGCCAAATCTAGAGTAATGCCTTATGGTTTATATACTCCTTTACCTGTTCCTAGTGAACTATAGACTTGCATTTCTTTTGATTTTGTTTTAGGATTACCTAGGTCAAAAAGGGATTTTGGCTCAATTTTTGTTGTTGTGCATGGATTTTCTAAAATGGCGCACTTTATTACTTCTTATAAAACTGACAATATATCTCATATTACAGACTTATTCTTTAAGGAGATTGTCAGGTTACATGGTGTTACTAAAAGCATTGTTAGTGATAGAGATGTCAAATTTTTGAGCCATAGGCGAGTTTTGTGGAGCCAACTGGGTACTCAATTGTTATTCGCTACTGCCTGTCATCCACAAACCGATGGACAAACTGAAGTGGTGAACAAGACAATGATGACTTTGTTGTGAGCAATAATTCAAAAGAATTTAAAGTCTTAGGAGGAATTTTTACTATTAATTAAATTTGCATATAACCACCTACAGGTTTTTCACCCTTTGAGATTGTTCATGGATTTAATCTACTAATGTCTTTAGATTTATTGCCTTTACCAGTTAATGAAAGAATTGATTTGGATGAAAAGAAAAAGGTAGAAATTGTAAAGAAATTGCATGAACAAATGCGACAATGGATTGAAAAGAGGAATGAGCAATATGCTCATCAAGCAAACAAAGGTAGAAAAAAAGTCACCTTTGAACCAGGTGATTGGGTATAGGTATACTTACGAAAGTAGAGATTCCCATCTCAAAAGAAGTCAAAGCTGGAGCCTTAGGGAGATGGACCATTTCAAGTGGTTGAGAAGATAAACGACAACGCCTATAAATTAGATTTTCTAAGTGAGTACAATATGAGCGCTACATTTAATGTTTCTAACCTGAGTCCTTTTGATCTAGGTGAATTTGATTTGAGGGCAAATCATTTCGAAGAGGAAAGCAATGATGAAGGCACATCGCTCCAAGCTCACCACAACAACTTCAAGTGTCTGAAGGAATGATTACTCAAATAGAACCAAGAAAATTGGAGAAGAGTTCCAAGGATTTGTGTAGAATTTTATTGAATATTACTCAAAGTTCACCAATGTTGATGTGGAGCTGAAAATGAAGAATTTACTGTTGTTTTTTCCACTTAGAAGGAGAATGCAACACAACAAGTGCAACTAGAAAGCCGGCCTGAAAGCCATCAACCCACCATTAAAAACCATCGGCCTTAAATTCAGCACTGCCAGCCTTCTTCACGTAAGCACTAGCCTTCAGCAAGTTGGACTACAACATCCAATGCTGTCAGCTTTCTCCACTTATGCCACCGACTTTGGCTATATACGCCACCGGCCTTGAAGATGTATAGAATCATAATTTTAAAGGCTGCCAACTATGTTCATTTAGGCTACTAGCTTACTACTTTAAATTGCCAGCTTATATTGGCCAGTAATTGTAATTCTTATTGTGACTTTTAGGTTTCCTTTGTATTATTAGATATAGGCCTTTGTATTAGTTTTAAAGAGTAAATTACTTTTGATTTTGAAATCAAATTAAAATAAATTCTTTTCTTGAGCTCTTTTGAGAGCTTGTGAATTCTTTAAGAATTGATATTCTTATTGCGTTCTTCATTATACCAAGGTTCTTCGTTGGTATTTCTTACAGGGTTGAGATCTATATATCAAGTTTCTTAGGATTACTGAAACAATGGGTCAAGGTTTTTGCATCAATCCATACCAAGGTTTGTGAAGTTCTCAGATCTAGGATCAAGCATCTGATTATGTTTAAGATATTTCATCGGGTCAAGGTTCGCATTTCGATTCTTAAAATTCTGGAAATTACAAATTTGTGCCTAGCACGCATCATTTAAGCTCCATAGTTCTTGTACTATGTAATGAGGTGCTTTTGAGTATGAAAAACATTATTTTTAACTACATATTGAAGGGATCTAACTCTAATATAGTTTATACATCTAAAAATGATGTCTTTGTGAGAGGAAAACTTCCTTTTGGTGGCTTAAAGAGGAAGAACGAATTTAAAAAAGGCTCGTACTTACTTTTCTTTTACTTTTCTAGCTAATAAAGACATTAGAAGTAAGATTTTGATTTTATACCTTGAGTTGAGGAGTAATAGAGTACCACTTCTCTTCCTAATGTTGACATCCACCCCCTATGATGATGAAAAAAGGAAAGATCTTAGTTTATTTAACACCAACAACTTAGAAGTTGGAACTTTCAAGAAGGAATTTAGTTTTTACCTTAAAGCTTGAGTACTTTGTTGACCTCCTGCTTCAAGATTCTACCTTTCTAGTGCATACAGTTGATATTTTTATTTTGGTAAAAGTAGCTTTTGTTAGCTTGTATAGAAAAGGACAGGAGGAAAATGAGAGACAAAAGAAAAAGGGATGTAGGAGAGGGAAGGACATCTGAGAGAGAGAGAGAGAGAACGTGGGAAAGAGAAAGAGAAAGGGATGGGGGGACGTGAGAGAGAGAGTGAGGATTTGAGTGAGAGAGACCTTTCCCTTTCTTTTTTTGAAAAAAAAAAAAAACTAACGATGTCTTGACTTTTTACGTTGTCCAAATGTTAAGAGATTTGCAAGAAATCCTTGCATTATGGGATAGTGTACAGAAGTGGTACTTTGGTATGATGAGGGTGGCTCATAGTTGTCATTGAATTTTTTTGTACTTTTGTGTAGATATTTAGTGGATTTGGGAAAAAGAATGGATTTGGTGGAATTGCCTCTTGGTCACCACAATTTTGGCAAAGGAAAGATGGGGTTTTCATTATTCTTATGAAATATTTGAATTTCTATTATGTACATGGGACAAACTACTTTATCATCTGACAGATATTTATGTATCGAAGGACAATTTTATTTATGAATTAAAGACATATATTTGTACCATAAGGTGATGTTAATTTATTACAGATAATTCCTAGTGCTAACATTTAAGGTTTAATGGTTGTGTGATTGGCTAATATTAGGGTATGAGCCACATAATAAGGTTTTGCATTTTAAAATTGGATTTTCAATCTTAAAACCTTATTATAATATTGTTGAGCTTGACTTGAGGGTTTTTGTTTCTATTCTACGATATTGCTATTATCTTTGTTTCGGTATTAGGTCTTGTCAGATGATTTCCAGGTTTCCAATACTTTTTCATATCACTACATGATGTTTGTAAAGTCTTATACCTATAACCTAGCATAACATTATAAAGATTTATTTAGAATGGGAATTTTTGGGGATTTACAACTAAAGTCGGGAAAAAAAAATAAATTAGGACCAATGGGTAAATAATCCTAATTTAGCTATTGATATGTGAAAAATTGTTTTAAGGAAACAAAACTAGAATGGGTAAGTTCGGGGCTATCCTATTAAAATCTAAATGGTTACCATCTTTAACTTTCGAACTCCGAATTGTTTCCTACTATATCCTTATTTGAACTTCCGATGGGATATTTACGAAGTATTTACTTTCCTGTTTTATTTAAAGTTTACAAAATCAATTTGATATATTTTCCAATTTCATCAAAATCAAAGCAAGTCAAACACGCTAAATGTCACAAAAAAGACTAGTGATAAATAAATGTGATAAATTAGGAAACTACATTGAAAAGAAAGGAATTTTTTTTCTTTTTTCAGAGTCACCAGTTAAATGCCTATGTAACCATTATTTAGGATGAGACAACACGGAGTTCTTTTGCATTGATGAAATTTTAGTTTGCTAATTAATTTTACTTTGTAAAATTCTTTTCACTTTAATTTCGTTAAATTTTAATAAATTTTGTAAAACAATTGATTTTTTTATTGTGAAATCCTATATCTATCAAATTGGAGTTTTGCAATTTTATGAAAAAATTACTTTTTCTACATGACAAAATTTTTGAATGATAAACTGTAACAATCATAGCAATTTAATCCATATACAAAGGTTAGGGTTTCTATCAATTCTAATTCAATAAGATAATATGATCATGTTCATTAACACTATTACAAGAAAACATATATTATGATCAAATATTTAGAATGTTATAAAATTATGGTATAATGAGATGCGATAGATGGATTACAAATTTTAGTCAAACCATCATATTTGTATCATTAAAACAAGATAACCAATTGAACCACATCATCAAGTTATCATGGAAGAAATCACAATGTCTCAATAGCACCTTTGTATATCATGGTAAAAAAAAAAAAAAAAAAAAACATATCCACAAAATTATATGATCTAAAGGAATTTGTCATAACAATTTTATAATACAATCTTAAAAATTATAATTATAAAACAAATATTCATGATTTAAGGTAACACTATCATTAATTACATAACTTTTTTATTTTCAAAAAAAAAAACACAATCACAATTTACAATGCTGGATTTTTTTATTATTCTTATTATTATAATATCATAATATAATTATTGTTATTATTTATTATTATGATTATTATTGTTAAAGTGAATAATAAAAAAAGAAATAGGATACTTGCCTGTAGTAGGCGCACGTCGAAAGACAAGGAGTGGTCGAATTTTAATTGGGTCAGGTCATTGGCGTTTCAGGTCGGTCGCGGGTCGTTGGGGGGAGAAACAACCCCTAAGGGCGGCGTAGCTCTTGAGGAGTGGTTGGACCGAGCGTAGGCAATGTGCCGGTCACTTTAGTACGTCCAGTTTATCTCGAAAGCGGTAGTCGGTGGTGGTTTTCAGGCAAAGCTTACCAGTGACGTTTCTAGGCTTCGTTGGTGAGGCTTTTTATACCTACATGAAGCTCTTGACCTCCCAAAGCTTCCTATAATGTCCAATTCGTTCAAAATCACCTGCAGAACAACAAATTTGAGTCAAAAGCTTTGAAACCCTAATTCATAAATTTAAGTACGAATTGAAAAAAATCAAAGTAAGTTGAGAGCCAAACCTTAAATGGATTATGAAGTTTATGACCATTTATAGTGTTAGGGTTAAGAATTGGTGCTTAAGTTTTACCAAATCGAGCCAATTTCAAATATAAGGTTCTTGGGAAAGTTTTAGGATGGAAATTGGGAATTCACCAATTTTGAGCATAAGTTTCTAATTAACTCTGATACCTATATTTTATACACGTATTAGAAGTTTTTTATATCTTTCAACTTACTCGAAAAACAAAATTTTAACACGAATCACCATTTTTAAGGTAAGTTATATTTTAATTTTTTTCCAAAATTCAAGCTCCAAGTTGATCTAGTAAACATTTATGAAATATTGTGTACTTGGTATCAAATGCTAGCCCTCTATATCTAGTTTGTAATTTTGCCATCAATTTGGTGAAATTACAAGAAATTGGATAAAAAATGGGCGCAAAGTGGAGAGTGCAGGCTATTTCTATGCATCCCAAGTTGAAGATGATGCAGACATCATGTTAACACCAACACCCAAAATTAATTTTTTTAAAAAATCAATTAACCTATATTTGTCTATTTGAATTTTTTACTAATTTAATTAATTCCTATCCTAATTTCTAATTTAAGACTAACGAAACAATTTCTAAGTTGAATTATATGACAAAAATTGAATTTTCCTAAGTTATATTACATGTCAAGAATTGAATATTTTCTTTGAAAAAAAAAGAATTTTATTCTACATTTGATTTTAATACATACAAAAATTTAAATAATTATACTTATTATATTATTAGTTAAATTTAGTAAAAAATGGGTTGTTCAAGTTTTAATAATAAATTTAAGAGAGGCTAGTGCTTCTAATGCACTTTTTTTATACGAGCAAAATAAAAAGATATATGTAGAATTGATAAAATACACATGTTTGCACAATATAACAACATTGTTTTAGCAACAAATTATCACCATCAATTTAGAATCACCTTAGAAAAATGGAATATATAAAACTTTGATTAAAATATAAGAAGTTGTACAATGGTCTAAATCATTTCCAAGGAGCTATATTGGTCATTCATGACTGACAGTAACATGTAATAACAAAAAACATCATTCACAGACGTGACACAACTAGGGATTGAGAGGAGAGATGCTAGTGTTAGAGTTAGATTTTACTTTTTAGAAATGATTTTATTTTATTTTTTTAATTATAGTATAGGGTTGTTGGATATTCATCAGGTTAGTTAAAACCTTATAGGGTTGAATCTTATAAGTTTTTAACAGATCGGATGTGTTAGAAACTCTAATGAACTGCCCAGTTCCATCCTTTATATAATTAATCAACATAACTTACATGTTAAAAACATCACAATAATCTTAAAGTATTTTAAACGTGTAGACACCTAATTTTTGCCCATTTAAGGCTTCGATTTATAATAAAAATTAATATTATGTTAAGCCCTCAAATTTAAATAGATAAATAAAAAATACAAAAAAAGGGAATATAAAAAAAAGAAAAAAAGAGAGAAGAGAGAAAAGAAATACAAGAAAAAGAGAGAGAAAAAATTATTATTTTTACAAGAAAAATGAAAAAAAGATAAGAAAAATAAATAAATTTTAAAATTTTTGAGCTTGATATAATACTGGTTTTAATTATAAATTTGTTTGGATACAATTAAATGATTTTATCAATTAAATCCACATTTTAGAGAAGCCCTAAATATATTTTGAATGCAAAACAAAACAAGAGTGACCCAAGTTCGAATCGCGTGGAGGGCATAACATTTTTTTGCGCCTGGTGCGTGCAATGCACCCACCCACACATGGCATGCATATGAAGCGCGCGTGCCACACGTGCGTCGTCTTCCCCAGGAGACGTGACTCTTTTTTCTCGCTTAGATGGCCGTTTTTCGATCGATTTTTAGGAAAATTGGCTTCAATTTTCAAGAAATTGTTTTGAGGATCTGGAAGTAGACTTGGAGTACTTTGGATTCATATCATTTTAGAATTTTGAAAATGCAATTTGGGTATTTGAAATTGAGTTTGAAAATCATCCAATACGCTTTTTTCGCACAATTTCCAAAATTTGTTTTTTTTTTTTTTAATTTACACTTCCAAGGTCGGAATTACACTTCTAAAATAACGAATTAGACTTAATTCATTGTTTTCAACCCAATTTCAAAGCCAAATACATTTGCAATTTGTTCAATTAAGGCACAAATACCCAAATTCAATTTTTTTTCCACGCGTTTTTGATTTTGGGGATTCGATCCAATTCAATGCTAATTCGAGTCTTAATCATTATAAATAGGACTCGAATTCATCCTTTTGAACATCGAAAAAAGAATCAACAACTTTAGAAACTCTCAATTTCTTTTGAATCCAAAATCGAAGTTCTTAAGTTCAAATTTGAAATTTTGAATTCATGAGGTTAGGATGTTTTTCGAGCGAATCCAAGGTTAAGAGTTCCTGATCTGCTCATAAGAAGTTATAGAGAGTTATAGAAGCTTGATCTTCATCTTCGACCAAGATCCACCAATAACCACCATCTTCGAAGCTTCTAACCACCGCATTTAGCCACTCCCAGCTCGATCCACCATCACAGGAGTGTTAGTAGGCCTCATTTGGTTCAAATTCGCAAGTTTCGTGCTTCGAAACCCCGAATTGGTGTTTTCTGGACTCTCAGTTGCCTCTGATCACAACTCCGGCGTCTTCTCCGATCACAACTTCGGCCGACAAAGGACCGACCCGACTTCGATCCGACTCCGAGATCTGACCCGACCAGGTAAGTAATATTATATTATTATTATTGTTGTTATAAAAAAAATGAAAAATGATAAAAAAAAAGATAAAAAAATAAGAAAAGATGATAAAAAGAAAAAATAGATATATGCATGAAAATTGATTGGTCACTTAGAAAAATTATTTTCTTGAAAAAAAAATAATAGAAATAAATTTGTTAGTTTATACGAAAAGTTTGAAAAAAAATCATTTTTTTCTTTTTTCTCTTTACAAAAATTCAAAAATTAAAGAACTTAAATTGAAAAGAATTCTAAAAAAAAACAAAATCAACCAACACACTAAATGTTTTATGAAAGAACTATGTATTATCTGATCTCGAATAGCGGGTACACACCTCCGGGGCGACTTAAAAAGTTTTTTTTTTCTTTTTGGTTTTTGTCAAACATTATTGATCATTATTGTATATATTTAGATTTACTAGTTCAATAAAAATTATAAATCTCAATACTATTTGCATGTAAATATTTTTTTTTTTTGGTAATAACAACTTGCAATATTATTCATAGTAGTAAATATTTAGATTTGCCAATATTGTAAATATTTAGATCTGTAAATATTGTTTGAATTTGAAAATTATAAAAATCATAGTCTGCACATTAGAATTTTTTTTATGAGCAATAAAAGGATAAATTTTAATTTAAGAATTTCAAGTGGTAACCGTATGGTTTTAATAGGATAGCCTCATGGATCCAAAAATTTCTAGTTTATAAAATTTGATTTTAAAAATCATTTTTTTTTCACGATTTAGTAGCTAAGTTAGGATTAACCACCCCTTGATCCTAACTCTTTTTTTTTTTCCCGATTTCTATCGGGTGGCTACTCCAAAATATTTTCAAAAATCAAATTTCTTTTAATTCTTAGTTGAGGATTCATATTAAATGGGTAAGCGTTTAATATGAATCGGATTAAAAGAAATTAAACTAGAAATGAAAAATCCAGGCTCAACAGCTTAGGACTCTACTGGGGAGCCTATTTTTTTTAGAGGGCTGGCCACTTAATTTTTTTTAAATTTAAAATTTTATCATTGCTATGTTCATTTTGTATATTATTTGTATGATTATTATTTTGTAAATAGTTGTACTAATATTCTTTTTATTGATGCAGATAAGAAAAAAGACATTTTTTTTGTAAATAGCGTTGATATGATGCATTTTGCATATTTCATGAAATGTGTGATAGATACGGTCAGAACCAAGCCGTCTTAGGACCCTAGGTAGGGAGGTTGAAGTAAGATCCGGCGCAGTTGGTTTCCACCTTCGGTTCATGAAAAGACCTCCCGCTCCGGTTTGGTGTTGATTTGTGATCCACTAGACTGGGGGACCTTTAGAACCCACCAAAATTTTGCATTCATAATCATGGGATGGTAACCATATTCTCGTAGTGAATCTAAATTTTAAAGGAGTTGCATTTTTTTTTAAAGAAAAAAAAGAAGAATTTTTTTTTTTTCCAAAAGAAAAAGAGTAGCTTGTTTTCTATTTCGACACAAGAAATGATCTCTTCAAGTCGAGTGTCAGTATCAACACCAGCTTATGGTCCCGTTTTAGGGTACACCATGTTGAAACTTTCAAGGATCCCATGCCCTTATTGGATCGATGGATGGTTAGTTTTAGCCGATGCAACAGTCATTCATTAAGGATAGGCTTGGCCCAATTCTATCCCTACCAAGAGTTCAGATTCCTTTCACTATGTTCCGGGCTCTTACCCATTTATGGGAACCAGAAGAAGTGGCTTTTCTTTTGGGCCAGTATGTCCTAAGCCCAACCATTGAAGAGTTTGCCAAGTTGCCTCAAGCTCCACCTACCTCAGAAGGGATTTATGTTTCGGACCTTACTCACGGTCCAATACGTATCATTTCAGAGTTCTTGGGAGTTAAAAGAGGACCAGAAAAATGATCTAAATTTAAATTCTATTTAATTTCCATGTGTTTGTTTATTTATCTTAAATATTGAATTGAAAGAGCATGATGATTATGATAGTTGTGTTGCTAATAGTCTAAATGTGTTATTTTGCATATGTAGTGAAAATTAATATTTTGTTTTATATGTATTAATGAGTGTGCAGTATAATTATTAATTGTGTCTTTTATACATTAAGGTGTTAAGTTAAGTTAAATTTTTAAAAATCAACCTTGGTTTTTCATAAGATTAGTTGATAGAAATTTCCTTAGTTAAGCTAGTATTTATGCCTAAATGAAGCCCCAAATGAGACTCAAATTCACCCAAATGCAAACTAAAGTTGCATATGCCTTAAAAGTCAAATTTAAGATATGTTTAAGACTTAATTTTGCTTAATTAACTCCTTTTTGGGGCAGCCTCCTTTCATACGAATTTTCCTTTTTTCTTTCTTTCTTTTCTCTTCCTCTTTCATTTCAATTTCCAAGTCTAACCCAAAGACAATATCAAGCTTTGGAAATCAAAGTTCTTCCCAAGACAAGGCATATACATGTGAGTTGATTTGAGTATGACTTTTATTTTGTTTTCATTTCTTGTAATGGTTATGTGATCTTGATTAGGATGAGTTTAAATGCTATTAAATTGTTTGTTCATGCATTGAATTATCTTGGATTGTGTTTGGTTAGTGTGAGTATTGTTTATGTATTGTGGTAATGAAATGAAGTTGAGAAGAAATAAAGCTAATTTGAGTATTTGAGTTGAGAATGAATGGAAGTGGAATGGAGGATCAAATGTTTGAATTCATGTTTTGAATTGTTAGGATTGAGTAGTGTAGATAGGAGTGAGTATATGAAGTTAAAAATGTGGTTGAAGAAGATTTAAAAGTGTTATAGGTTAGAAAATTTCGAAAGTGGAAAAACAGGGGATTGTGTTCTGTCGAATAGGCCTGTTTTAAAGTACGTCGGCATCTGGGAATTCAACGCCGCCGCGTAGAGGCAGCGTTGGAAGTAAAATTCTTAACGCCGCTTTGGAACACCGGCTTTTACAACAAATTTTGCCAGCGTTTGTTCTTCAGAACATACGCTGGCAATTTGTGAGTTTAAGCCGCCGGCGTATGGTCAAAGGCTGCCAGCGTATCCATGTACGCGGCCGGTTTGTACCTCTCTGGAAGTTTTGAAAAAATTTGGATTTGCATTCTACACCGGCTCAAAGCCGCCGGCGTAGAATGAAGGCAGCCGGCGTACCCTTGAGCGCTGCCAGCGTTGGCAGTGTTGATTTTCATAGTGTTGAACACCGGCTCAAAGCCGCCGGCTTTGAGTGCCGGCGTATCCCCTGCGCTTTTGAATTTTAAAAACTTTTTCAAAATTTTCCGAAGTTTGATATATGAGCAATTAAGTATTTGTTAAGCGATCTAGGATATAATAGGATGTTTAAATGCTTTATTATGACTTTGTATTAAATTATTTGAATTTCTTTGATCAATTGTATATATGAGTTAAATAAACATGTTTTATGCATGAATTTGATATTTAGACTCTATGCAAGGTTTAATGAATTTCCTTGTACAATTGATCTAGGATTGTGTTATATATATATATATGTATATAATTGTGAATGAGGAATCTATATTTATTTATTGATTATTTTGATATTCCTATTTCAGTTAAGGATTCTTCGGTTAGTTCTTCACCGAGAGATCATAGTAATATACTAACGGGTTCAGGTACGCAATAACTTGTTTGATGTTTGCTAGGAATAGGCATTCCTAATCTGACTTAAATTGATTCGGCTTAATATTTGAATGAATTGGATGTCTATTACGCTGTTTAATCTGGTCCGAGGAGCAGCAAACCTGTCATGATGCAATGACATGTTAGTTAGGCGCTTAACCAAGTCATGATGCAATGACTTTACCATGATGCAATGGTAGTACGCTATGATGCAATAGCGATTCTTTTGGTTAAGTGGGTAGCCGATAGGGGGAATAGTATCTGAGTAACGTTTGCTTAAACTTAGGGGAAATACCATGATTTAGTTCAAGTTTATGGGAACTTGTGAACTAGGCTCATGTTATGGACTGAGTTTAAGTAGAGTCGGGCAACGGCTTTTGAACCCTAAATGAAGCTATTATCTTCATGAAATAGATATAGGAGATATAAGTATTCGGACTGCTTATATCAACCCCCTGAGCAGCTGCTGTTACTCAGGATCCCTGAATTCCCGAAGTGACCGGGTTTGAATACCCTCCTGTTGATTTGTGAAAGAAAATAATAAAGATAATCATCTTCTAATATTCATTACATGTTGATTGTGATTTTGCATTGTTATTGTGTACTGGGCCTTTGGCTCACTTTTGCTGCTTTGCAGGTATTGGAGACGAGTTTTATGATGATTTGGGCTATGGGTCCGATTTCGAGAGATTCCTGGATGAGTGGGACGAATAGGACTCGAACACCCTGGACTTTTGGAAGAATTTTTGCTAAGGAAAAGTTATGTATAGAAGGCTTGATAGTTAAGCCTATTTTTGTAAAGACCTTAAGATCCTCTAGGATTCTTTTGTTTAAGAAAACATGTAATTTTGTAGTGTCTTGTATTGACACTAAAAGTGTTTATATGATGTAAATGTATGTATAGATTGCTTTTGTTAGCAATCTTGTTTTGTTAAAAGTTCTTTATAAAGTATAGTGTTTTGATCAAACAATTTTCATAAACTGTTAGTTTTAGGACAACCTTACATATAATGTGAAAACGTTATATGTGGTTGGGGATTCGGTACTCTAAGTCTCGGGATTTAGAGGGTCGGGTCTTTACAGATGGTATCAGAGCTATGTTTATGAAATTGTTTGATTAAATAGTGGTGACTTGACCTTAGATGCGGTGAGTTTAGTTAGACATATATAGGACTTGTTTATATTAAGTTTTATGTTTGAATGTCTAATTGGTTATTAATTGTTTTGATATTGATTTGACATTGTAAAATTATTATATGTCATACATATGTTGCATGTTTGTTTAAAAGATGGATAGGTCACGAAGAGTAACCGACAATCTTCGGAAAGAGAAAGTATGCCACCTCCTTCTCAGTCTACTATTTCAGCTTCTGCATCAGCTAGTATTCCAGCTTCTACTTCGACTCCATCACCGGCTTCGGCTTCTACTGCACCAAATCCACAGCCTCCTCAAATGCCAGCATATCCAGCTATGCCTCAGATGCCTACGGAGATCCGAATAATGTGTTCACTATGTTTCGAGATATGTTTGCAATAGTTCAACAGTACCAACAAATGATGTATCAACAACAACAACAATTTATGCAGCAATATCATCCACCAACTGTGAGAGAAGAACCACAAGTACCAATGGGAGACCGGAATGATCAAGTCAAGTTGCATGATTTTGTCAGACTGGTACCTGATTTTGATGGAACTGCTTTGGATCCGACTAGAACGGAAGGTTGGATAGTGGAGCTGAGAAAGCATTTGCAGCTTGTGAAGTACCTGAGCATAGGAAAGTTGATTTGGCTATATATATGTTGAAGGGAGATGCATATAATTGGTGGAGATTGAATAGTGAAGGATATGTAAGACCGATACCATGGAACAGATTTAAGGAAGCCTTTTTCTTGCAATAATTCATTCATCCACAGTGGAGAACAAATGATATCGAGTTGGTTAAGTCTAAGGCAAGGAAATAAAACTGTTGAAGAATATCATGCAGAATATTGCAGATTGCTTAGATTTGCGGTACAAGTTACAATGATGAGAGTATGAAGGTTCAAAAGTTTCAAGATGGCTTGAACATGGAGATTAAGAGTGAGGTCAAGAAGTTTCAATTGTCAACACTGTCTGAAACAGTAATCAAGGCAAAGTTAGTGGAACAAATTAATAATGAAAATAAAGCTCAGAGGGATAGACGTGCTACATTTATGGGCAAGAGATCGGTGACATCATACACTCCTTATTCAAGGTTTGGTAATGTTAACAAAGGCAAGCGACCATATTGGGTAAGAAACCAAGTTCGGGACAAGTGGTGAAGACTTCTATGCCATCCATTCCATTTGATAGGCGATGCCCTATATGTTTTGGGCCTCATGAATCATTTCAATGTAATGGACTCCTGGAGCTTGCTTTGCATGTGGGAAAGTAGGTCATAAAGCTTCTGAGTGTCCTGACCTAAATTGAAGCCCATCTTTGTGCTCATTGTCAACAAAGAGGTCATCATGTGGCGAATTGTAAAGAAAAGCCTAGGAATGAAGGACCGAACTTTGGAAAGGGAATGACAGCTGCTAGAGTATTTGCTTTACAACAATGTGAGAAAGCTCCTTCGGTTGATACACTGGCAGGTATAATACAGATTGCAAATCATCCTGCATATACTTTAATTGACACTGGTGCTACTCATGCATGTATTGCTGAAAGCTTTGTGAATGAGTGTGGTTTGTCTTCTGAAGTGTTGTATGATAGAGTGATGAGTGTAAATACTCCTTTTGGTGTGCAATCCAAAGAGCCATGTGTATGTAGGAATGTTGATGTTGTGATTTCTGATGAAAGCATGCCAATAGATATGTTAGTTCTGCCTTTAATCGATTTTGATGTTATTCTTGGAATGAATTGGTTAAATCTTTACAAAGCTACGATAGATTGTAATAAAGCGGAAGTAAGTTTTGAGTTGGAAGGTAGAAGACTGCTTCATGTGTTGGAAAGAAGGAGACCGAAGAGTATGTATTCTATGGAATTGTGGGAGAAGGATATGAGAACTACAATGGGTAGTGAAGAACTCCGAGTTGATATGGTGCCAGTAGTAAGGGAATTTATTGATGTTTTTCCTGATGAATTACCCGGTTTGCCACCGGATAGGGAGATTGATTTTGGGATTGATTTGATACCAGGGACTACACCTATTTCTAAAGCTCCATACCGTATGGCTCCGGCCGAGTTGAAAGAATTGAAAAGCCAGTTGGAGGAATTACAAAACTTAGGGTTTATTCGTCCAAGTATTTCTCCTTGGGGTGCTCCGGTATTATTTGTTAAGAAGAAAGATGGAAGTCTAAGAATGTGTATAGATTATAGAGAATTAAATCAAGTGACAATCAAGAACAAGTATCCACTTCCTCGAATTGATGATTTATTTGATCAATTGAGAGATGCTGCATTATTTTCCAAGATAGATTTGAGATCCGGATACCATCAACTCAAGATTAAGCAACAAGATATATCCAAGACTGCTTTCAGAACAAGATATGGACATTTTGAGTTTATGGTTATGCCTTTCGGTTTAACAAATGCCCCAGCAGCTTTTATGGATTTGATGAATAGGGTATTCAAGGATTATCTGGATCAGTTTGTAATAGTCTTCATTGATGATATATTGGTGTATTCAAAGAATGTGGAAGAACATGAGAAACATTTGAGACTTGTTTTACAAAGATTGAGAGAGAGGAAGCTTTATGCTAAATTTAAAGTGCAAGTTTTGGTTGAGAGAAGTTGCATTCTTGGGACATATCATTACAAAAGAAGGAATATCTGTTGATCCGGAAAAGATTAGAGCGGTATTGGACTGGCCACCACCGACAAGTGTCACTGAAGTACGAAGTTTTCTGGGTTTGGCAAGCTATTATAGAAGGTTTGTACAAGGTTTTTCCAAAATTGCTTCACCATTAACTAAGTTGACAAGAAAATATGTGAAATTTGATTGGGATGAAGATTGTAATCAGAGTTTTCTTGAGCTGAAAAACGATTGGTTTCTGCACCGATTTTGGTACTACCAGTTAGCAGAGAAGAGTTCGTGATTTATAGTGATGCTTCACTTCAAGGACTCGGATGTGTTTTGATGCAAGATAATCGAGTTATAGGTTATGCCTCAAGACAATTGAAACCCCACGAGAGCAATTACCCAATTCATGATCTCGAACTAGCCACGGTGGTATTAGCATTGAAGCTTTGGAGACACTATTTATTTGGTGAAAAGAGTAAGATATTCACGGGTCACAAGAGTTTGAAATACATTTTCACTCAAAAGGAATTGAACATGCGACAACGAAGATGGTTGGAGTTAATCAAAGATTACAATGTTGAAATTTTGTATCACCCGGGAAAAGCCAATGTGGTAGCAGATGCGCTCAGTAGAAAGAAACCAATGAATGTGGAATCTCTGGTTACTACTCAACGGGAATTACAAGAAGATCTTCAAAGGATGAACATTGAGATAGCCATGGAACATGTTGACATTATGCTAGCGAATTTATCATTGCAACCAACGATTCTGGATCAAATTAAGCAAGGACAACTTGAAGAACCTGGAAGCCAGAAATTGAAAAGTGAGATAGGTAAAAAGAGGAGAAAAGAGATGAGGATTGATGATAAAGGTATTATCAGGTTTAAGGATAGAATTTATGTACCCGAGATCTATGACTTGAGACACCAAATTATGAAAGAAGCACATTCCTCCTCATATTCAATTCATCCTGGAAACACAAAGATGTATCGAGACTTGAAGCGACATTTTTGGTGGGAAGGAATGAAGAAGGATATTGCAAGATTTGTCTCTAAGTGTTTGGTATGTCAACAAGTGAAGATTGAGCATCAACGACCTGGAGGAGAATTGCAACCATTAAGAATTCCGGAATGGAAGTGGGATGAGATAACTATGGATTTTGTGACGGCTTTACCAAAGATAGTAGCCAAGAATGAAATGATTTGGATCATCGTAGATCGACTCACGAAATCATCACATTTCATTCCACTGAGAGTCGGGTATTCACTCGAAAAATTGGCTCAGATTTATATTCGAGAGATAGTGAGATTACATGGTATACCAATGACCATCACTTCAGATAGAGATACTAGATTTGTTGGTCGATTCTGGAAAAGTCTTCATGAAGCTCTTGGGACAAAGTTATAGTTTAGTACAACTTTTCATCCACAAACTGACGGGAAATCAGAAAGGACGATTCAAATTCTTGAAGATATGCTTAGAGCTTGTGCATTAGATTTTGGAAGGAATTGGGATGAACACTTGACTTTGGTTGAATTTGCTTACAATAATGGCTATCAGGTATCGATTCAGATGGCTCCGTATGAAGCATTATATGGGAGAAAATGTAGATCTCCTTTACATTGGGATGAAGTGGGTGAGAGAGTGTTGATTGGTCCTAATTTGATACGACAAGCAATCGATAAGATTCAAATGATCAAACAGAGATTAAAAGTTGCTCAAGACCGATATAAAAGTTATGCCGATTTGAGAAGAAGACCTTTGGAGTTTGAACTTGGAGATCATGTAACTTGGAGATCATGTGTTTCTCAAGATATCCCCGACGAAAGGAGTTTTTAGATTTGGTGTGAGGAGCAAATTGAATCCAAGATACATTGGGCCATATGAAATTTTGTAACGAATCGGGCCATTAGCTTATAGATTGGCGCTACCACCAAGTTTGTCAGGTGTTCATAACGTTTTTCATGTGTCTCAGCTTAGAAAATGCATATCTGATTCCGACGCAATATTAGACACAAATCAACCAGAAATACTACTAGATTTGACTACTGAGGAGAAACCGATTAGAATTTTGGGAAAAATGGACAAAGAATTGAGGAATAAAGTCATACCGATGGTAAAAGTCCAATGGAGTAACCAATCTGAAAGAGAAGCGGTTTGGGAAGTGGAGAGCGTAATGATACAGAAATATCCTGAACTTTTTGAGTAAGAAGGTGAGTTAAGTTTCGGGGACGAAACTTCTTGAAGAAGGGAAGAATGAAATGATCTAAATTTAAATTCTATTTAATTTCCATGTGTTTGTTTATTTATCTTAAATATTGAATTGAATGAGCATGATGATTATGATAGTTGTGTTGCTAATAGTCTAAATGTGTTATTTTGCATATGTAGTGAAAATTAATATTTTGTTTTATATGTATTAATGAGTATGCAGTATAATTATTAATTATGTCTTTTATACATTAAGGTGTTAAGTTAAGTTAAATTTTTAAAAATCAACCTTGGTTTTTCATAAGATTAGTTGATAGAAATTTTCCTTAGTTAAGCTAGCATTTATGCCTAAATGAAGCCCCAAATGAGACTCAAATTCCCCAAATGCAAACTAAAGTTGCATATGCCTTAAAAGTCAAATTTGGATATGTTTAAGACTTAATTTTGCTTAATTAACCTCCTTTTTGGGGCAGCCTCCTTTTCATACGAATTTTCCTTTTTCTTTCTTTCTTTTCTCTTCCTCTTTCATTTCAATTTCCAAGTCTAACCCAAAGACAATATCAAGCTTTGGAAATCAAAGTTCTTCCCAAGACAAGGCATATACATGTGAGTTGATTTGAGTATGACTTTTATTTTGTTTTCATTTCTTGTAATGGTTATGTGAGATCTTGATTAGGATGAGTTTAAATGCTAAATTGTTTGTTCATGCATTGAAATTATCTTAGATTGTGTTTGGTTAGTGTATGAGTATTGTTTATGTATTGTGGTAGTGAATGAAGTATTGAGAAGAAATAAAGCTAATTTGAGTATTTGAGTTGAGAATGAATGGAAGTGGAATTGGAGGTGATCAAATGTGTTGATTTCATGTTTTGAATTGTTAGGATTGATTAGTGTAGATAGGAGTGAGTATATGAAGTTAAAAATGTGGTTGAAGAAGATTTAAAAGTGTTATAGGTTAGAAAATTTCGAAATGGAAAAACAGGGGATTGTGTTTGTCAATAGGCCTGTTTTAAACGTACGCCGGCATCTGGGAATTCAACGCCGCCGGCGTAGAGGCAGCATTGGAAGTAAAATTCTTAACGCCGCTTTGGAACACCGCCGGCTTTTACAACAAATTTTGCCAGCGTTTGTTCTTCAGAACATACGCTGGCAATTTGTGAGTTTAAGCCGTCGGCGTATGGTCAAAGGCTGCCAGCGTATCCATGTGCGCGGCCGGTTTGTACCTCTTTGGAAGTTTTGAAAAAATTTGGATTTGCATTCTACACCGGCTCAAAGCTGCTGGGGTAGAATGAAGGCAGCCGGCGTGCCCATGAGCGCTGCCAGCGTTGGCAATGTTGATTTTCATAGTTTAACACCGGCTCAAAGCCGCCGGCTTTGAGTGCCGGCGTATCCCTGCGCTTTTGAATTTTAAAAACCTTTTTCAAAATTTTCCGAAGTTTGATATAGAGCAATTAAGTATTTGTTAAGCGATCTAGGATATAATAGGATGTTTAAATGCTTTATTATGACTTTGTATTAAATTATTTGAATTTCTTTGATCAATTGTATATATGAGTTAAATAAACATGTTTTATGCATGAATTTGATATTTAGACTCTATGTAAGTTTAATGAATTTCCTTGTACAATTGATCTAGGATTCTGTTATATAATATATATGTATATAATTGTGAATGAGGAATCTATATTTATTTATTGATTATTTTGATATTCCTATTTCAGTTAAGATTCTTCGGTTAGTTCTTCACCGAGAGATCATAGTAATATACTAATGGGATCAGGTACACAATAACTTGTTTGATGTTTGCTAGGAATAGGCATTCCTAATCTGACTTAAATTGATTCGACTTAATATTTGAATGAATTGGATGTCTATTACGTTGTTTAATCTGGTCCGACGAGCAGCAAACCTGTCATGATGCAATGACATGTTAGTTAGGCGCTTAACCAAGTCATGATGCAATGACTTTACCATGATGTAATGGTACGCTATGATGCAATAGCGATTCTTTCGGTTAAGTGGATAGCCGATAGGGGGAATAGTATCTGAGTAACGTTTGCTTAATCTTATGGGGAAATACCATGGTTTAGTTCAAGGTTTATGGGAACTTGTGAACTAGGCTCATGTTATGGACTGAGTTTAAGTAGAGTCGGGCAACGGCTTTCGAACCCTAAATGAAGCTATTATCTTCATGAAATAGATATAGGAGATATGAGTGTTCGGACTGCTTATATCAACCCCCTAAGCAGCTGCTATTACTCAGGATCCCTGAATTCCCGAAGGGTGACTCGGGGTTTGAATACCCTCCTGTTGATTTGCGAAAGAAAATTTAGTAAAGATAATCACTTGTCTTCTAATGTATTTCATTGGACTTATGTTGGCTTGATGACTTGTATCTGCATTTGTTATTGTGTACTGGGCCTTTAGCTCACTTTTGCTGCTTTGTAGGTATTGGAGACGAGTTTTATGATGATTTGGGCTATGGGTCCGATTTCGAGAGATTCCTGGATGAATGGGACGAATAGGACTCGAACAACCTGAACTTTTGGAAGAGTTTTTGCTAAGGGAAAAGTTATGTATAGAAGGCTTAATAGATAAGCCTATTTTTGCAAAGACCTTAAGATCCTCTAAAATTCTTTTGATTTAAGAAAACATGTAAATTTATTAGTGTCTTGTATTGACACTAAACTGTGTTTATATGATGTAAATGTATGTATAGATTGCTTTGTTAGCAATCTTGTTTTGTTAAAAGTTCTTTATAAACTTATAGTGGTTTTGATCAAACAATTTTCATAAATTGTTAGTTTTAGGACAACCTTACATATAATGTGAAAACGTTTTATGTGGTTGGGGGCTCGGTACTCTAAGTCTCGGGATTTAGAGGGTCGGGTCTTTACAACCAGTAGCTGAATCAATAAAGGCTTGCAATGACCACTACATCAAGTTGTCTTCCTTGATGGATTGGTTTGGAACACCTGATGACTTTGAGAAGAAAAGAAGCCTTTACTGAGTACCATTTGATATCTTGGAAGAAAATAGGGCCAATGCTTTCATAACCGCTACCTTCGCCACCATATTATTCTCTCATGGGAATTTGTGCATCCACTATCGGGTTTTTGAGTTAGTGGCCTAATACTTAGCTGGAAAATCATATGTTCCTGCTTTGTTAGTTGAACAAGTTAGGGGTTTGAATCACATAAAAGCCAAAGGCCAAGGTAGTTTCAAGGCCAGTATGCACTTGATGATGATTTGGTTTGCTAGCCACACTAAGTACTACGGACGAGATTTAGCCAATGGAGCTCTCATTCGCACCAATTATGACCTTGTCCAATCTTTCATCGAAAGTGTCCACATTGAAGATGATGAACCTCTTTGGAACATAATGGACATACTAGAAGACATGATACCTGAAGATTATCTGTGTCAAGCTCGCTGGTTCAAATGTCCTGCTGCTATTTTGGGTTGCAAGGAATACGTTGCAGTTCCCCTAATTAGAATAACAGGGTACACAGGATATTACCCCTCTGGTGCGATCAGACAATATGGTATGTTATAGGATATCACCATCAAGCCGGATTTGGATCGCGTTATGGTTGATTACTTAGATCCAACCAAAACCTTGGCAGCCTTAAAAGCTAGGGTCGCACAAGTCAAAGCTTTATGGGACAATAGAGAGATCAAGCCTGTTTATGAAGTTGAGCTGGAAAGCAAGGAAAATAAGAAATACAAGGCTACCAGATGGTATATAGCCAGTCAGCTGAAGAAGAACAAAGACATCCAGTATGAAGCCCCTGAAGTCCTTGAACCAATACCACCTGAACCCAATCCCGAAATGGTTGCTTATATGGAAACCGTGTCGGCCCACCTGGAGGTATGTTACCGAGACTTCCAAGAAAGAGAGCAAAGTCTGGCCTACAAACTTGAGGAAGTAGCAAGTAAGGCCCTGGTCCTAGAAGCAGAATTGAAGAAGGCTAAAAAGAGGATCAGTATGCTGGAGGAGAAAATCATCTACCCAAGCAAGACTAGGAGACTAGTTTAGGGTTCTCTATGTAATTTTCTTTCAAATCAAGAAAAAAGAGATTGAAAATGAGTGTTTGTTTTTGTTTAAAAAAAATGCAACTCCAATAAAACTTTTTAAGATTCATCACAATCTTTTGGTCACCATTCCCCTTTTGCATTCGTGTGCTGCATCCTTGGATTTGTTTTCTTTCTTTTGTGTACATATATTGTTTGCATTGGTCCTTCAAAATATTTTCTCACTAAATTCTTTTAAAGCCGACCAGCCAGGATGGAAAAGATAGCTCTGAAGCGTAAAGATCCAATTAGAAGTCCCATTATCACTAGGTCCGGATCCAAAATGACTAGCAACAACGATAATGATTTAACTGCTGATAAGAGAATCCAAACTCTCAAGCAAACTGTGTTCAAAATGGCTGAACAAATGCAACTCCTCACTCAAAGCATCGGGTCACTAAAAGATCTTCACCCACCTATTGAAGGACATTCTGGAACTAAAAAGGATACAAATGGTTAGCCTCTCGAAGAGGAAGAATCACAACATATTCCCCAAATGCCCGAACATAGCCCCAATGAGCTAAAGAAGGAATTAGAGGCTCAAAGCAAAGAGATGGAAAGAAGGCTCATGCTTCATTTTATTGAAAAGTTGAAGGTAATTGAGAAAACTGATGGATTTGATCTGGGGATCACCAGTTTACCAGTCACTCAGAATAGCATTTTTCCTGAAAAGTTCAAAGTGCCAGATTTTGAAAAGTATGACGGCACTGGTTGCCCCAAGCTACACACTCGACTCTACGTAAGGAAGATGAGCCAATATTCCCAGTATGAGCAACTAATGATTCAAACTTTCCAAGATAGTCTCACTGGGCCAGCATTGACTTGGTATGCCCAATTGGATTTAGATGAAATTAATACTTGGGACAAATTGGCAAGGGCATTTTATAACCAATACAAGTTTAACATCGAGGTTGCCCCATCCATGTGGGACCTTAGCAACCTGAACAAGAAGAAAGAGGAGACTTTCAAGGAATATGCTCAACGGTGGAGGGCTCTAGCAGCTATGGTTGCCACGCCTCTCGCAGAAAAGGACTTGGTATTTACCTTCATAAACACCCTGGAGGAACCCTTTTTCTCTCACTTAGTTGGGCATACATTAGCGAATTTCTTTGAGATAGTAATGGCAGGATGTAGGATTGAGAGCGCCATTACTACAGGCAAGCTACAACTAGAAAAGAAGAAACCGAACACAAGATTCAATAACAAAGGAAAAGAGGCCAATGTTAGTGTGGTCAATACCTCTGGGTTTTCCAAGCCTACTCAAAGGTTCACTATCCAACCAACTTCTACCAACAGCCAAGTATCCACCTAACCTTAGCAACAACAACATCCTCAGCAGTTCGATAGATTCAACAAAAGGCAGTTCACTAGAATCTCGATACCCTTAAGCCAAGTCCTTGCTAGACTAAGGGCCAATAACTTGATTAGTTTTGAGATCCCAAAAGAAGGATGTAAGCCAAAAAACTACAACCCCGATTTGAAGTGTGATTATCATTTGGGACAAGGTGGTCATTCCATCGATGAGTGCTGGAGGCTGAAAAATAAGATTCACGATCTCATCGATGCCAAGTTGGTTCAGCTAGACTTTATGAAAGCTCTAAATCCTAACATTAGTACAAATCCCCTTCCAAATCATGGACCAACCATCAATATGATCTTGGAAGAAGAATCTGAGCCAACTGTCAACTTAGATGAACTGCCTATCCCTATAGAGCAAGTGGCCTGGACCCTTCGCCAAAAAGGTACTTGGCTAATATGAATCTGAGAGATAGAACGAGAACAAGGCCTGCCATATAAGAACTGCTTCAAACCAAGCAAGTTACAAGGGAACATATTCAGGAAATGCTTATCCCTAAACCATGAAAAGCTAGTACTGAGAAAGTGTTAAAGGCACGACATCAGACAGGGGATCCTATAGTCGATGTTTTAGAATCTGCTGGTGGATACCAGTGCCCAGTTGATTTGTGGATCGAGCTAAAAGTTTACACCAATGCACCGGCAACAGGATGGGGTCCAGAATATGAAGAAGGTAAGACCTTGCCCAAAGCTGAAGACCACTTCATCGGTATGATAGGAAGTGATCCAAAGCTGGTGGTTATAAGGTGTTATGAAGAACTGCAAGCAGCACCGCCAGGGGTAAGCCCCAAAAGTTATGTCTTTCACGTACCCATTGCCGTCAGTTACAAAGCTGCCCCGTTTGATTATGGCAACCAACCAGGTTCCTGGAACCATGACAAGGAGACTCGGAAAGAAAAAGACAGGCCAAAGAGTTTTTCCTCCAGAAGAAAGACCAAGAAAAAGAGGAAGGATCAAATGAAAGAGATGCACTTGCAAAACTCATGAAAGCAAGTGAATTTAGAATTACTGAGCAGTTGGCTAAGGCCCCTACTCAAGTCACCCTGATAAGCCTCCTGTTAGATTCCGAGACACGTGAAGCACTATTCAAGGCGCTTCAACAGATTAAAGTCCCCAAGGCATTACTACCGAAGCTTTAGGGCACGTGGCTAATTCCATATTTGCAATGGATCAAATATCCTTTTCACCTGAAGATTTGGGAGAGGAAGGTACTAGACACACTAAACCATTGTTCATAGTGGTTAAGTGCAATGATATGATCGTAGCCCGTGTTCTCATTGATAAGGGTCATCTTTGAACGTCTGCCCATTGGCTACTCTAGAATTGTTAGGAGTAGCGCATCTGACATAAGGCCAAGTTCCTGTGGTAAGGGCCTTTGATGGATCAAAGCAGGAAATAGCTGGTGAGATAAATTTGGAAGTTGTCATTGGACCGCAGCCATTCACTATACCTTTCCAAGTCTTGGACATACCAAGGTCATTCAATTTACTGCTCGGAAGACCTTGGATTCATTCGGCTGGGGCAATTCCATCAAGCTTGCATCAAATGGTCAAATTTGTTACCCAGGGGCAGATAATTACAGTTTTAGGAGAACAAGATCATGCCATCTATAAGGATACTGCTATCCCTTATATAGGTGAAGAAGAATTCCAAGATTTTGGCTTACAAATATTTGAGGAGGTCAATATGCTAACCAAAGATAAGTCGAAGTGTTTGGAAGAAGGGCACATGGGAACGTTTGGGTTAGGATATTGTCCTTCCAAAGTTGAGGAGCTAGAAATGAAGATGAAGGCAAGAAAGAAGAGGGTGTGAAGAATGGCTAGGAACCCCTATCAAGTTTCTTGATATCCGAGAAACATTCCCAGAGCCGGCCTACATTCAAAAGCCAGATTCAGGAACAGCAATCAATTCCACAAACAATGAACCAACGGGACCCTCCTACGGCTCCCAACCTATCTATAGTCTGAATAATTGGTTCTCCATTCCTTTGTATGGATCTGGGGTTACCTCTGAGTAAGGGTTGAGCCAACTAAGTGATTCTATGTTTTATTTTTTATTAATTACTCAATAAAATCATATGTACTTAACAACCCATCTTAATGAATGAATGAAATGCTTTGATTTTCTTTACATATCTTTTGTCCTTACTTCCTTCCTTTTCTTTATTTCCCCTTCATCTAGATTCAGTGATAATGAAAGTAAGGGATATCTTGCGTCGATATAACGAAAATACTGATATCATTTCTGATCCTATTATCAAGAATTATGTGAGTGATCATACAGAGGTACAAGAAAATTGGCAAAAATATGAACATGATAGGATAGAAATTGATGAATCAATAGAAGTGATCAATTTTGGGACTAAAGAAAACCCTAGAAATCTTAAGCTAGGGACCACTTTATCCAGTGAACAGAGGGAAGAAATGGTATCATTATTGGCCAGTCATTTGGATATATTTGCATGGTCTTATGAAGAATGCTTGGTTTGGATACTTCCATAATAGTCCATAAGTTCCCCACTAGAGAGGATGTTATGCCCATAAAGCAAAAGTTGAGATGTTTTAGACCTGATATCCTACTAAAGATCAAAGAGGAAGTAAAAAAACTCTTGGATGTCGGTTTCATTGAAGTATCCGACTATCCTGATTGGGTAGCTAACATAGTGCCTGTCCTTAAGAAAAATGGGAAGGTCAGAGTATGTGTGGACTTTCGTGACCTAAATAAGGCCACTCCAAAGACAACTTTCCTTTGCCCCATATAGATGTCTTAGTGGATAATACAGCAGGAAACCATCTCTTTTCATTCATGGATGGTTTCTCAGGGTATAATCAAATTAAGATGGCAGAAGAAGATAAGACTAAAACAACCTTTGTCACAACTTGGGGTACCTTTTGCTACAAAGTCATGCCTTTCGGTCTCAAAAATGCCGGCAACATATCAAAGGGCAATGGTGGCATTATTACATGACATGATGCAAAAGAGGTTGAAGTCTATGTAGACGACATGATCGCAAAGTCGAAAGAAGGAGAAAGTCATGTGGTTGTCTTGAGAAAACTTTTTGCCAGATTGAAAATTCCAGTTGAAACTAAACCAGAAAAATGCACATTTGGGTAACCTCAGGAAAGCTACTAGGATTCTTGGTAAGCCAGAAAGGCGTAGAAGTTGATCCAGACAAGGTCAAAGCTATACTAGAACTACCCCCTCCAAGATCCCTCAAGGAGGTTAGGGGCATCTTAGGACGATTGAATTACATCGCTCGATTCATATCACAATTGACTGACAAATGTCGTCCTTTTTTTAAGATGTTGAAGAAAAACCCTGAACATTGGAATGAAGAATGTGAAGAAGCCTTTCATCGAATCAAGCAATACCTAACAAATCCTCCTGTATTAGTGGCTCCTACAGGTTATCCTTTGTTCCTGTATTTGACCATACTTCCTGAGTCAATGGGTTGCATGCTAGGACAAAAAGACGAGAATGGAAGAGAAAGAGCCATTTATTATTTGAGCAAGAAATTCACAGAAGGGGAACAAAAGTACTCCGAAATAGAAAGAACATGCAGTGCCTTGGTTTGGATTATGCATCGACTTCGACAGTACACTCTTTATTACCCCATTGAGCTACTCACAAAGCATGACCCGTTGAAGTATTTGGCCAACAAGCCGGCTTTGATTGGAAGGATCTCAAAATGGCAAATGTTGCTATCAGAATTCGACATCACATATGTGAACCAGAATTCAATGAAAGGGCAAGCACTAGCAGATCAATTGGCAGAAAACCCGATTGAGCAGGACACTACGGATGAACAAATCTTATTCCCAGGTGAAAATGTGTTAATGACAGTTACAGACAAAGATTCAGAAGCATCCAAGTGGAAGTTGTACTTTGATGGTGCCGCTAACGTATATGGATGCGAATTGGGGCAGTCCTAGTATCTCCTGATGGTAGTCAATACCCTGCATCAGCAAAATTAACATTCCCATACACCAATAATATAGCAGAATATGAGGCTTGCATCATGGGCCTCAAAATGGCGCTGGAAATGAAAATAGAAGATCTTGAAGTGTATGGAGATTCTTCACTAATAATTTTCCAAACTCGAAGGGAATACAAGACCAAAGATGCAAAGTTGATACCCTATAACCAATACTTGACTAAGTTAGCTCAGAAATTCAATGGTATCTCCTTCACGTACATGCCAAGGACTCAAAACCAATTTGCTGACGCACTAGCTACGCTAGCAGCAATGATCTAGATCACTAAGGGAATCAAGATCTTACCCCTGAAAATCAGAATTGAAGAGGAGCCGGCGTTCTGCCTAAATACTGAGGTAATCCCAAAGAAGGAACCATGGTATGAGAAAATCAAAGAGTTTCTCCAAACAGGAAAGTACCCTGAAAATGCCTCACCCAAGGAATAAAAAGCATTAAGACGACTGACAGGTCATTTTCTGCTTAGCGGAAACCTATTATATAAAAGGTCATTCGATGCCACACTTCTGAGGTGTGTAGACGAGATAGAAGCAGAAACACTGATGAAAGAAATCCATGAAGGAGTATGTGGACCCCACATGAATGGATATATGCTTGCTAAGAAAATCATGAGATTGGGTTACTTTTGGTTGTCCATGGAATCTGATTGTATCAAGCATGTCAGGCATTGCTATCTTTGTCAGATATACTCTAACAAAATGAATGCCCCACCTAAGGAATTGCAATCATTGTCATCACCTGGCCTTTCTCGATGTGGGGAATAGACGTTATTGGACCAATTTCACCAAAAGCTTCAAATGGTCATAGATTCATATTGGTAGCCATTGATTACTTTACCAAGTGGGTGGAAGCATTTTCCTATGCCAGTGTTACAAAGGGGTAATTACAAGGTTTATCAAAAGAGACATCATTGCCAGATATGGAATTCCTGAATCCATCATCACCGATAATGGCACTAATTTGAACAACAAACTGATGACAGAGTTGTGTGAGCAATTCGGGATCAAGCACAGGAATTCTACCCCATATCGACCCCAAATGAATGGGGCAGTTGAAGCAGCCAACAAGAACATTAAAAGAATAATAGAAAAAATGGTTGTTACTTATAAAGATTGGCATGAAATACTACCATTTGCACTCATGGTTTATGTACCTCCATTAGGGTTTCGACAGGAGCAACCCCTTATTCATTGGTTTACGACACTGAAGCAGTCTTACCAATCAAGGTTGAAATTCCTTCCTTTAGAATTTTGTTGGAAACCGAACTAGATGAAGCAGAGTAGGTAAAGAAAAGGATTGAGCAACTAGACTTGATTGATGAACAAAGATTGACGGCCTTGCATTGGTAGTTATACCAACAAAGGATGGCATGAGCTTTCAATAAAAGAGTTCGACGAGAAGCTTTAAGGAAGGAGATCTAGTTCTAAGGAAAGTCTTGCCAAATGTACAAGATCCGAGAGGGAAATTCACCCCTAACTATGAAGGGCCATATGTAGTAAAGAGAGCCTTATGCGGAGGAGCATTGATCTTGTCACATATGGACGGTAAATTTAAAGGATCCTGTAAACTCTGATGCAGTGAAGTTGTACTATGTTTGATGAATCAATGAGATTTCTATCAAGTTCAGAAATATGTTACTTCCTTTGCCTACGTGAGATCTGATTTTCGTTATCTATCAACAAAAATGATATCCCTAGTAGTCAGTAGCATTAGATCGGTCATTAACCAATCACCTCTATCAATAAGTCCTTTCTCACCATCACATTTCCCATAAAACCTGAGAGTAAGGAGAAGGAGAGATTATTGAGCAATTAATAAGACTATAAAACATTTTAATACTTGATAATTTGACCTTTGCTTTCTTAGGTAATTAAACATTGCAGGGAAACTAATGAGCAGATCAAGAAAGCAGAAATTTGTAGAAAACATTGAAGGATGTCCAACAAAATGGAAGTTCATCCACCTTGAGTAGGTTCTTCTTAAGGAAGTTTGTTCCAATAATGCCAAGTTTCATAGTCAAATGTACAAAGCCTAGTGATAGTTAGATTTCACTCGGATCTAACAATTTCGGAACTTCTACAAAAACCAGGTAAGAATTTCCTTTCAACAAATGCATAAAACCTAGTTTTGTATACAAGCCTTAAGCCAGCTCAAAGAGCGCAAGAATGTTAGCTCAAGGAGCGCCTATCTGAGACAAATGCCAGCTCAAGGAGCGCATTTCCAAGACAAATTCCAACTCAATGAGCGTCTATCGGAAACAAATGCCAGCTCAATGACCGCCTGTCCAAGACAAATGCCAGCTCAATGAGTGCTTTGCCAAGACAAATGCCATCTCAAGGAGCGCCTGTCTGAGACAAATGCCAATTCAAGGAATGTTTGTCTGAGACAAATGTCAGCTCAAGGAGCGTCTGTCTAAAACAAAGGCCAGCTTAAGGAGCGCCTTTCCAAGACAAATGCTAACTCAATGAGCGCCTTTCCAAAACCTAAGCTAGCTCAAGGAGCGCATTTGAAACAAAACCTAAGCCAGCTCAAGAAGCACCAATTCAAGCTTAACACCTAGTACCCTATCAAGTCTAAATAAAGAGTCAGAGTTCAAACCATCTCAAGAGATGGGATCACAAAGTCGTCACTTTGTCAACAAGTTGACCATGTTTTTTCTTCAAAAAGTAGCAAAAATTGGATCTCTTTTTTTCTTTGTGATGAAGTTTTAACAAACATCACCACAAAGAGGGGCAGCTGTAGACACCTAAAGAAAAAGAAAAAGAAAAGGAGGAGAGAGAGAGAGAGAGAGAGAGAAAAAGAAATACAAGAAAAAGAGAGAGAAAAAATTATTATTTTTACAAGGAAAAAGAAAAAAAAGAAAAGATAAATAAATCAATTTTTAAAATGTTGGGCTTAATATAATACTAGTTTTAATTATAAATTTGTTTAGACACAATTAAATGATTTTATCAATTAAATCCACATTTTAGAGAAGCCTTAAATATATTTTGAATGCGAAACAAAACAGTAGCGATCCGAGTTTGAATCATGTGGAGAGCACAACATTTTTTTCAGCCTGGCACGTGCAATGCCACATGCCAGCACACGCACGTCGTTTGCCCCAGGAGACACGACCCTTTTTTCCTGCTCAGATGGCCTTTTTTCGATAGATTTTTGGGAAAATTGGCTTCAATTTTCATGAAATTGTTTTGAGGATCTGGAAGTGGACTTGGAGTACTTTGGATTCATATCATTTTAGGATTTCGAAAATGCAATTTGAGTATTTGAAATTGAGTTTGAAAATCATCCAATATGCTTTTTTTCGCACAATTTCCAAAATTCATTTTTTTTTAAATTTATACTTCCAAGGTCGGAATTACACTTCTAAAATAACGAATTAGACTTAATTCATTGTTTTCAACCCAATTTCAAAGCCAAATACATTTGCAATTTGTTCAATTAAGGCACAAATACACAAATTCAATTTTTTTTCCACGCGCTTTCGATTTTGGGGATTCGATCCAATTCAATGCTAATTCGAGTCTTAATCATTATAAATAGGACTCGAATTCATCCTTCTGAACATCAAAAAAAGAATCAACAACTTCAAAAACTCTCAATTTCTTTTGAATCCAAAATCGAAGTTCTTAAATTCAAATTTGAAATTTCGAATTCATGAGGTTAGGATGTTTTTCGAGCGAATCCAAGGTTATAGGAAGCTTTAGGAGTTCCTGATCTACTCGTAGGAAGTTATAGATAGTTATAGAAGCTTGATCTTCATCTTCGACCAAGATCCACCAACGACCACCATCTTCGAAGCTTCTAACCACCGCATTTAGCCACTCCCAACTCGATCCACCATCACAGGAGTGTTAGTAGGCCTCACTTGGTTCAAATTCGCAAGTTTCGTGCTTCGAAACCCTTGAATTGGAGTTTTTCGAACTCTCTAGTTGCCTCCAATCACAGCTCCGGCGTCTTCTTCGATCACAACCTCGGCCGATGAAGGATTGACCCAACTCCGATCCGACTCCGAGATCTGACCCGACCAGGTAAGTAATATTATATTATTATTATTGTTATAAAAAATGAAAAATGATATAAAAAAGATTAAAAAAAAAAGGAAAAGATGATAAAAAGAAAAAAATAGATATATGCATGAAAATTGATTTGTCACCTAGAAAAATAATTTTCTTGAAAAAAAAATAATAAATTTGTTATTTAAAGGAAAACTTTGAAAAAAAAATCATTTTTTTCTCTTTACAAAAATTAAAGAACTTAAAGTGAAAAGAATTCTAAAAAAAATAAAATCACAACACACTAAATGTTTTATGAAAAGAATTACGTATTGTCTGATCCAGAATAGCGGGTACGTAGGTACCTCCGGAGCGACTTAAAAAGTGTTTTTTTTTTGCTTTTTGGTTTTTGTCAAATATTATTGATTCATTATTGTATATATTTAGATTTACTAGTTTAATAAAAATTATAAATCTCAATATTATTTGCATGTAAATATATTTTTTTTGGTAATAACAACTTGTAAATATTATTCATAGTTGCAAATATTTAGATTTGTCAATATTGTAAATATTTAGATTTGTAAATATTGTTTGAATTCGAAAATTATAAAAATCATAGTCTGCACATTAATTTTTTTTTAATGAGCATTAAAAGGATAAATTTTAATTTAAGAATTTCAAGTGGTAACCGTATGGTTTTAATATGATAGCTCATGGATCAAAAAATCTCTGGTTTATAAATTTTGATTTTAAAAATCATTTTTTTTTTTGCAGATTAGTAGCTAAGTTAGGATAAACCACCATTGATCCTAACTTATTTTTTTTCCGATTTCTATCGGGTGGCAACTCTAAAATATTTTCAAAAATCAAATTTCTTTTAATTCTTAGTCTAGGATTCGTATTAAATGAGTAAGGGTTTAATATGAATCGGATTAAAAGAAATTAAACCAAAAATAAAAAATCCATGCTCGACAAAACATAATTTATGTTATCCAAACTTTCTTGGATATAAATTTTAAAAGGGTAAAAAGATTGCAATAAAAATTATAAAAATAAAAGTTATGTAATTATTAGAAAGCATCTCTAGAAAGATTAGATGGTGAAAAGAAGATATCTTTTGTTTCCATTTTCGAAACCATTTGGGCCCCGTAAATCCGTCCCTGGATCTATTTAGCTTGAGTATGGACAAGAACCAACAAATGTGGTGCATCCCAGGTATTTCAAAGTCTCACAAACGATCTTATAGTGTTCATTTCTTTTTTTTTTTTGGCCTGTAGTTCATTAAATAAAAATATATTGTTTATCAAACATAGCAAACTTTTCGTAAAAGACGATGCTTACGTTGGATGAAAAGGCTCGAATGGACATAATGCCAGTTGTTGTTTGGTCGTCCGCGAGCTATGTCAGAAGTTCTGACTCCTGAGAGATGCTGGAATTCATAAAGTTACAGCTGTTTTTTTTTTTTTTTTTAAGCCTATTTATTTCGTTATAATTATATTAATATAATCATCCAATTAATCACTTCATTATTAAATAAATATAATAATTAATTTTTTAAATATTATGAATGATGTGATGATGCCGGATATTACCTGTTAAATACTTGAGGATGACTTGAATATAGAATTTGTACTAACATACGTATCGATAAGGCAAATCATTGTCAGCATTTTTCTGGTGCCTTTAGTTAAAAAGGGGAAATCTATATGGGAATATCAAAATGTTCTTTCCTCCAAACATCAGCTGGGTTAAAGGCTTTAATTGGTACCCATAATAAGTGTAGATTCAACAATTGCATATAAATAATAGCAGAATTATTATTAGAGAAAACGTTTCTTTCGCACCTCAACTTTAAAGAAATGGACAATTAGGTATATCTAAACTTTTAAAAAGTCTAATTTTATATCTAATTAAAATTTTCGTAACTCTAAATACTATTTTATTCATCATAGCACGACACATGTTCAATTACTTCAAGATATAACAAAAGAGTGGGATAGTGAAAAGAAGTATGAAAGTCAGCCAAAAAAAAAAAAAAAAAAGAAAAGAGGCATGAAAAATTTAATTAGGTATGAAATTGGATTTTTTGTTAAGTTCAAGTACCTAAAAGGAACATGAAATATTTAATTAGGTATAAAATTAAATTTTTTAAAAGTTGAGTTACCTAATTATCTATTTCGTCAAAATTCAGGTACTAAAAGGAGCTTTTTCCTTTATTATTATTAAAATCATATATTAAAATGTTGCTAGTACTTATTCAACACCAATCCATAAAAGTTTCTAAATAAATGTCCATCACAACGTAATTTATATGTAAATTAGCTGTATAGATTCAAGGTATGTGTTGCTTGAGTATTACACTATACGTAGATTACCAAAAGTGACGCTTCAAGAATGATTAATAGAAAAGTAAAATAGGAAAAGAATTAGATAATTTTAATCATATCAAATACACTCGTGACATGTAGCATTAAAGTGATTAGTAAAAGTTTTTAAATTTGAGAGTTTGTTAAGATATTGATGCAGTAATTTAAGGGGTTTTTTAAGAATTGATTGATAATAATATAATAGTGCTTCATTTTATTTTTATTTTTTGTTAAGAAGAGAAATGAGTGGAAATGAAAAGATACAATTAAAACAAAATTAAAAAAAAAATAGTTTCTTTGTGATTGTGAAAATAGAACAAATAAAACAAAGGAAATAGAGATAAATATCTATTTTTTATTGCTTGGTTGTTTGTAAAAGAATTTAAAGAAATATACAGATAGTATTTGATAAATCACTTCCATTTTATTAGAATGAACATTATTTTAAGATAGTTTTGTAATCCTCTTAACATTTCAACTTACATTTAAAAAAAAAAGAAAAACCTATTTTTCCACTCATTTCTATGGATTTCTAATTATTTAACTTACATAGGTTATTTTGTTTCATTCTAAGAATTCCTACTAGTTAAACATCTTCATAGGTTTCAAACAAGACCAAATGAGTATCGGAATCACCTATTCTAGTTTTGAAAATTGAATAACTAGAATTGAAACCATGGAAGATAATTCCAGTTCGATTACATAGAACTAGTGGTTATTGATCCAGTTTATAGATTATCAATTACACATTACTTTCAAAAATGTTTTTATTTTGAAAGAACTTATTATTTTTATTTTTGGAAGAATTTTGATTGTATGTACTTAAATTTTTAAGCCATATAGAAGTGTTATATATCGCATATGGCTAATTAATATATAAATGCTTTTGACGGTTTTAATTTTATAATTTGCTATAAGTTTTATAATATTGTATTTAACATACACTATATTTATCTTTTTTACTTTTCGTACAAACACTGCAAATATATGTAATATAGATGTTGTTGTATCCGTTACATCACACTGACAATCAATGGCCATTGAGAGTTCTTTTATTGTAGGAGTCATATTGAGAAATGATAAATAGGTTGGTTCAAATAGGCTCCACTTTAAGCTCACTATGCCAAAACCCCTTCAACCTTCCAATAAAGAATTAGACTCTGAGGTCATGTCATTCAGTCTAATGAGTCAAGCCTAAATATATAATAAATATATATAATTTAAAGTCTGTTGCAAGGTATACATGAAGCATTATTTTTATGGGCCATTCCCTTTCATATGAATGCTTGTTGGAATACCAAATGAATTATTTTTTTCCTATTATATTATTTGATATTTTTATACGATTTGCAACCTGTATATGTAAATAATACATATAATTATTTCTTTTATAAAAAATTTGACAATATATATTACAACTTTAGGAAAAAAGAACTAATCCTAAACGTATAACAACTTCACGAATGGAGATATATAAATAATTGATAGAAATCAAATTCCACATGTGATTTATTCCCCTATAACATAAATGTGTCATATGAGTATAATATCCTTTTCTCTAACTTTTTTCTTATTGTTTCCATTGAAAAAAAAAAAATCAAAAAGCGCTTCTTGCCGCTTAAAATGGAAAACACGTATATGTTTTTCGTATAATGTAATTACAACAGCAAAATCAACATATTAGTCTACTATTTTATTAATAGGGACTGTCCAAGATCATCACAATAGCAATAGAAATTCAACTGTCACATGATGGATTGAAGCATCCTGCTAACGACGTAGAAATAAATACATTTTTCATTAAATTCTCGATATATAATGAGTAAAATCTACATGACATTCATATTTATTTAGGGTTATCATGATGAACATGCTATTCCAAGAGAAGATGAGCAGGTTTAATGATCTCACCAATCAAACCTTCTTTAAGTTATTCCTGTTATGGATTGGACTCCATGTACTTTGTCACCCAGCCCACAAAATCAAGCTTTAATAATAATTTAATCATATGCTTAGCCCAATATAAACTTATCCTTCTACATAGAGTATGGGAAGTTGAAATTAGAATAGTTTCATAATTTTTTAAGAGATGATAATAACACTAAAATAAGGGAAACATTCAACAATGTAAAGATTAAAATCCGAAATGAAACAAACTTATCTGGTGCGAGAAAAAGCGACTTATCCATTAAAAAATTAAATAAAAGCAATTTAATCATGGGCATGACATAATAATTGTTAAGTTCTCTCTAGATGAAATTTTGATGATAACAACATGAATTGAAGTAATATAACCAATTCTTTGTTGAGTACAGGTTATATGACTTTAATTTATCATATTTGATTTAATATAAGACATAAGACATGAAAAAGAGTGATTTGAATTAGTTAATAAAGGATCTAAAAAATTTTTACGGTGAAAAATAAGTCGTCATAAGGTAAAATAGAAGATTCACATTCAAATAAATCAAGTCAACTAGAATGTAGTTTAGAAGGTTTATGACGATAAATATTTTAAATAAGCAAAACTCAATAGAGGGTAAACTAGAAGATCTCATTATGCTAGTGGATATATGTTAGTACAAAAGGTAATTTAGAAGGTCCACAACATGTTATTTGAATAGACAAAGTTTGATAAAAGGTAATTTAGAGGGTCCAATGATATTGAAATTGGTCAAAACAAATTTGCATAGAATTTTGTGAATCTAGTTCTAAGTTGGATTTTCAATATTTTTAAAACATAACTCCACTAATCAAATATATTTGAGTGATATATTTGATGTGTGTCATATCCCAATAGCTTAATTAAGACAGTCCTGCTGTACATTATAAGTGAAAATGATAGTTGGTAGTCTTAACTATCATTAGCAAGTAGGATATGCAAGGCTTATCTCATTAAACTAATTTATTGACAACTGTCAAGTGATGGCCAACAAACAAAAATACAAATAATCTGAAGAAATACACTTTGTCCATACCTTTACAGTAATACAATCTCAACTCTCCTTACATAATCCTTAATACTCTCATCTTCCATTTTACTGAAATCAATCCTGATACTCCTTAGAGAATCTTATATCTCTGTAAAAAGATCTATAAGAGAATGAGCGTATAACCACAGCTTAGTAAGTAGATATAAAAATGATAATTATAAACATTATAGGACAAATCACAATCATTGTTATTATTAGAGTGAATTGTGCAGTCAATCGGGATGTCATCCGCGTGATGTTGACCGATTCATCACGAGATTAGAGAAATTAACCCCACATTAATCTGGGTTTCGAGGAGTTTAACACAGATTCATTTTTCATAAAACCAGGAATGTGCAATGGACCGTTGTTCTCCCAAAAACCGTTTAGGACTATCCACTGATAGCTTATAGCCTTTATTGCGACCTCCTCTCCTGTCACTTAGTTCAATAAAGGTTAGAAGTAGAAATTCCATTCTTACTTGAATGGTCGATTTTGGGGATACAAGAATGCAAAATGTGATATGCTATGCATGATCGATTATTAGTTTCATTTTATTCTTAATAATATAGTTTTACTTAGGCGATCAAACAGAGATCTCACACCAATACAATAAGGCAAGTAAACATTCAATATCAAACAAAGTTAATCAACAACACATGTTTTATAGCTAACTTTGAAATCCCAAATCTTCACCTAGATTAGAAATTGAGTTTAGATAGATTAAATGAATCAAATGAATATAGGATATAATTAGACAAGTTGGCTTAATTTAATTAGCTAATAATTAAGTTGGTTTTGAGATTTGAAATTTCTAAAATCTCTAAACATGTTCTAAAAATGTTTAGAGGATTCCTAAACTCTTGATTCTTAGCCTAAACACTAATTCCTAAATCTCAGTAAAATTTGAGTTCATTTGCTTGAATAAAAATATCAGTTTTTAAACCCGAACTCAAATTAAATATCTTTGTATCCAAATTAAATTCCTAAATTAAGTTCTTATTTTAAGATCTTAATTTATAACATATCGATTCAGAAATCATCTTTTAAATACTTCTAGAACTATAGATATTGATCTGATAGTTCTAAACCTATATCCTATTTCTAATATATATATATTTAGTTTTATTATTTCCTTTTCTTTTATCTCCCTTTTGCTGCCATCCCTTTTTCCTTTTCTCTATGTTACGTTTCCCTCTTCTTCTTCTTCTTCTTCTTCTTCTTCTTCTTTCTCCAAATTCAAGGCTTGAATCTCAAGATCAAAGCCAACTAGAGGATGAATCAAGATTAGGAGATGAACTAGATAGAGAAAACCGAGCTAGAGGATGAAGCTTCAACTTCTTTTCTTCTCAAAAGCTAAGTTTTCTATTTCTATTTCCCTTTCTTTTACTTGTTATTTACATTTCTAATTGATGAATTGATGTTGAATTGAGTTGAAAGTGTTGTTTACATTTGTATTTGTTGGTTTAATAGTTCATAGAAGTGGGGAGTTGAGTTTAGGGAAGAATATGATGAATTATAGTTTGTGATGGTTTGATTGTTGTTTGAAGTTATTGGAGAAAGATTGAAGTGTTAGAAGTTGTTATTATAGTTTATTTAATGTTAGAATTGATATAGGAAGCTTGGAAATGATTTGAAGAAGTTTTGATAAAAGGAAGTGTGAAAAAATCTCTTTTCGCAAACTTATTCTGTCTTCAACGCTGGCTCCTGGAGCTTCTACGCGATCGGCTTTGAGGCGGTGTTGAAGGGAACAAAATGCATTTTCTTAAAGCTACCTCCAACGCTGCCGGTGTTGAACCTTTACGGTGCCGGCTTTGAAATTTACGCCGCCGGCTTTGAAGTGCCGGTGTTCGTTTTACTCAGTGCCTTGTTTCACAGCCTCTTCGTATTTTGGCCATAACATTTTCATACGATCTCCGATTGAGGTGATTCAAGTTGATATAAAAAGCTTGAAAAGAGATCTACAACTTTCATGTTTTGAGTTTTTACAAATTCAAAATGTATCGATGCTTAAATTTTGATTTTTTTCGGTTGTTGTGTTTTCCTAACAAAATAAAAACTTGTTTTTGATTTATAAATGTCATTGTTAAGTGTAAATGGATCTTTTTGAGTTAAAATGAGATAGATAAGTGATGTTTGATGTGTTATGTTGATAGATTGATTTAGTTAAGCATGATTTAGATAGATTTATAAATTCAACAAATAATTGAATTTCCAGGAGTATTAAACTAAAAGTAATTATGTTGTATATATGATTTCCATTGCTTGTTTTATGATTTTGTGACACTTAGTGAAATTAAATGATCTTGGTCAGTATATAAATGATGAGTTATGTATTTATATGAATTTTAATTGAATTTCCTTCATGCTAAGTTTAAGATTTGTTTATTATTTGTTCTTATGATTCGCTATTGAACTTAAATGAACTTAGTTAACAAACTTAAGTTCAATTTGATTAAATAGACTTGAATGAGTTAAAATGAATTAGATTGAGTTAGTTTAGCCATATTTGACTTAGTTTTTGAACTAAATGATTAAGGTTAATTAATTTAGCTAAGTTTAAGTCAAGGTGAGTTCAAGTTGACATAGATCCCACATGTATAATGAATTAGTAATGAATCTAAGTTCAACTTGACTAAATGAGCTTGAATTAGCTAAAAGGAATTAGATTACTTAAGTTAATCAACTTGAACTAGTTTTAGATTAAATGACTAATTCTAAACAATTTGGCTAAGGTTAAGCTGAAATGGGTTAATAGCTAATAATTAGCTTAGATGAATGAATTAGGATGATCTTTGAATAATATGGGAATATGTTGTTTCAAATGTTTATTTGCTTTGAATATGATGCTTTTTAGTATGAATGCTTTATGTATGCTATGTTGTATAAAAAAACTGTATAAGGACCCACTATCACCCCTATATTTGAAATAGGAGATAACGGTTCCCCAACCACATATAACCCTAAGATTATATGTAGGGTTGCCTAAAGGAATTGTTTGAGTAATTGATTGTCTAATTCCATAAATATATCATACAATGGGAGACATAAATTTTTTTTTAAACTTTAAGCAAAGCTATACTACAACACATTTTGGCAAAGGAAACAACCCAACTTCTAAATAGCTAAATACATACATATATATATATATATATACGTATTACATCCAAAGGCTTCTTACAAGCCTTAACCAAAATCCTCAAAACGCAACCGAACTAACGCTATAATTACACCATCAACCAAAAAGAATCTCATCTAATCTATTATATTTAAAGGGTCCATTGAGTCCATGGTCATCTCTAATCCTCCAACCCATCAAGAAATCTTCAAAGTCGGTTCCGTACCCCATACTCGTATAGAACTCATCGGAATCATCACCTGAAATAGATAAAATATGAGCCAAAAGCACAGTACACAAGTAACGAATACAAAATGCGAAGTGGATCACACATTCTTAGGCTAAATGCATTATGCAACAATCACTTGTTTATTATTAAGTCTTTAGTTAGTAAAACAACATGGGAGTATTCAAACTCCGGACAACAAGGATCTAGTATTATGTCCGCCTCTCTGAGTGGTCCCTACTGTTCATACAGACTAGGCAGCCCCACCTTCCGGCATAGCCCGTAATACTAGGGGATCCTGAGTAACGCATCACGACGCTCAGGGGGTTGATATGAGTAGCTCGGATACTCATATCTCCTAAACAATTCTATCCATTAACGAGAAGTACCCTGCCACCAATCTGAGCAGGGTGCAGCTCTCCGAACCAGATTCAACGGCAAACAACTACAATCAACACTCATATTTCAATAGGATTTTCTTAATTTAAGGTAGCTTAATTTTGATGCCTATCCTAGCAAAGAGACAGGCAAGTTACTGCGTACCTAATATAGCTCGGGAATTAACGGGGTTGACTGGGCAAGGATCTATCACTGTTTAAATCAATATTAAATTCACACTTAGCTTAAGCACTAGCTAACTAGTATAAAAGATAAATATATTAAAGAAATCCAAATAAATTAATAAAGGTCATAATAAAGCATTTAAACATCCTAATATATCATAGATCGCTTACAAATACTTAATTGATCATACAACAAACTTCGAAAAATTTTAGAAAAAGTTTTTAAAATTCAAAAGCACAGGGGATACTCCGGCAGCCAAAGCCAGTGGCTTTGAGCCGGTGTTTGATACTCTGAAAATCAACACTGTCAATGCTGGCAGTGTTCAAGGGTACGCCGACTGCCTTCATTCTACGCCGGCGGCCTTAAGCCGGCGTAGAATCCAAAACCCAAAATTTTTCAAAACGTCCAGAGAGGTCTAAGCCGTCCGCTTACGCAGATATGCGGGCAGCTTTGACACATACGCCGGTAGCCTTGATTCCCAGCGGCCAGCGTACAATATGAATGAAAGAACGCCGGCTGACTTTTCTAGAGAAAGTCGGTGGCATAGAAACTCAAATTGCCGACGTATGTTCTGGAGAACAAACGCTGGCAATTTTTATCGTAAAAGTCGGCGGTGTAGAAAAGCAGCGTTAAGAAATTTGAATCCAACGCTGCCTCTACGCCGGCGGCGTTGAATTCCCAGGTGCCGGCGTAGGTTCAAATTTTAGCCTATACGAAAATTGTTTTTGATTTCCCCTGTTTTACTACACTTTGTTCATTTCTCATAATTTCTTCAAACTAAATTCAAACTTTCCAAAGCTTGTTATAGGATCCAAACACTATCCTAACAACATGTATCCTACTTCTAAGCATCAAAATTCTAATCACACTTCAAATTCACATGTCAACTACTCATTCTTCAATCTTCCAAAATACTCATCCCCACACATCCACACTCCTATAAGATATATACTACCACTCCATTAGCCACTTAATCCCATTCAAACTATCATCAATGCACCAAATCAATTCCACACCAATTATCACCTCAAAATCATATCTATTCTAACATTTACAAACAATTCAACATAGAACATAAAATAAAAGATAAAGGTTGCATTAAACTCACATGATTGATCTTGGCTTGGAATGATATTCAAATCCTTAAGCTTGTAATAAACCTTGGCTTAGGGTTTAAGATTTTGGGATGAGAAAAGGAAGAAAGAAAGAAGTAAAAGAAAGAAAATTCGGATGAAAGGGAGGGCTGCCCCAAAAAGTGTCCAAAAGTTGTCTAAACAAAGTCAAATCTCATCCAAATTTAGTCATTAGGGGTATATTTGTCCTAGGATTAATTTGGGCAAATTTCAAATGCATTTAAATTGAATTTAAGCTCAAAAAGTGGGTCTAAAGTTTGTCAAAATTCTGTCATGATTCTAAAAAAATTTCTAAAGTAAATTGATTAAATTTTAATCATAACACATGCATATTAATTTAAAAAAGACACACATATTCATTACACTATACACACATTTATAGATATCAAATAATAATATTAATTTCATAATACTATTCTCATATAAAATAACACATTCACTAATTATATTAACTAAGCACACATATATTTATTTTTCATTCCAATATCACATTGATATGAAATTTAAAGAATTCATGGCTATTTCAGAAACTATAATTAAAGTGAAAAGAATTACTTTGACAGACAAAGGAGAACTGTCCATATTTTGGCGGGGCGATATTCGCAGCCATAGTAGGGTTCCACATTAGTGTCTGATCAAATAGGATTTAATAAAATGAGTTTGAAATGAATGGATAAATAGCTTAAGTTCTTATATGATTTTGATGAAGTGGATGATTAGATTAGTTTAGTTTAGTTTCTTATACGAACTCTTTCCTTAACAGAAGTGGATATCTGATTTATCTTCTGGATTATCTTCTGGAAGTCCTTCTGAGACTCTATTTGGATTTCGTATTCAAGGTACGCAGTAACTTGCGAGTTAGATGTTAGGATAGGCATCTAAAATGGATTAAAAACTTAAACTCGGCTTAATAATTGATGAGTGTTGGTTGTGCTTTACGTCATTGAATCCGGAATCGGGGAGCAACAAACCTGTCATGATGCAATGACATGTTAGTTAGGCTTAACCAAGTCATGTTGCAATGACTTTACCATGATGCAATGGTACGCTATGATGCAATGGCGATTCTTTTTGGTTAAGTGGGTAGCCGATAGGGGGAATAGTATTTGAGTAACGTTACTTAAACTTAGAGGGAAATACCATGGTTTAGTTCAAAGTTTATGGAACTTGTGAACTGGGTTCATGTTATGGACTGAGTTTAAGTAGAGTCGGGCAACGACTTTTGAACCCTAAATGAAGCTATTTTCTTTAATCGTTAGATATAGAGATATAGATATCCGGTCTATCTATATCAACCCCCTGAGCAAGCTGCTGTTACTAGGACCCCCAGATTCCCATTGGCTTTTCGGAGTGTGAGTGCTCCATTGTTGATTTGTTTATTTTAATGAAAAGATAATAACTTGTGGATTGATGCATTGCATTTAGTTAAGCTCGCGTGCCACTCCTGTGTGTGATTGTGTTACTGTGTACTAGGTTTCGCTCATCCTTGTTGTTATTCTTTTTATAGGTATTGTTGTTGTTGATGATGGATGATGAGATGATGACTTGATGATGATGTGGAGTTTGATGTTGTTGTTCTTATTGTTGTTGTTGATGAGGATGGTGATGGTGAGGATGATTGATGTGATGATGTTTATCCGGTTTTGGGCGATTATGAAGATATGGGAGAATGAGTGAGGTGTGATAGGATCGAGATATTTCTTGTATTTTGTTTCTTCTTTGCTTTGTTTTATGAAGACTGGATTTATTTATAAATTGTATTTTCTTTTAAGGGCTTGTTAATGCCAATTGATTGTAAATGATTATCTACCCCTAAGAGTAGATCATAAAGTGTTTTTATAAAGCAAGTTTCTTAGAAAACTGGTTTGCTCTGTAGGGAGTGAAGTTTATAAGTTGTTTTATAAAATTTGATTTTGCTGCCGAATCAGTTATTTGGAAATTTAAGTAAACGATTTCATAAATTTTAAAATTGTTTAACAATGTTCAACATAAACACCTTCTTTTAAGACAACCTTACGTATAATTCGTAAGAGTTATACGTGGTTGGGACTTGGTGTGCTTAGTTTGAATTAAGCATGTCGGGTCTTTACAAACTTACAAGCACAAACAATTATAATGTAAATAATATCCCTTTTTACAATTACCATATAAATGAACCACTTACAGAAATTGCGATTTATCAGCATTTCCCTCGAACATCTAATAATATCCAACAAGAAATAGTTATGAGTATCTATAGTTTCATAAAGAGGTTAGCTGGTCATTTAATCATTTTCCTTCTTTTTCTTGATATAATTAGCAGAGGTAATAATTCCTAATTTAGCTAATTGGGAATGGATTACAATTATAGGGTATATTATGATATATTTTAATAGGGTTTAAATAAAGCATAATTTAAGTACTAATTATAGTTTTACATTGGCTTTTATTGGATAAATAACTATAATTGAGGTTTATTTAGTAAGATAAGTAAGGTTAACATCTAAACTTAGTAATCTTAAAAGTTTAAAGTGAGCTACAAGACTAATTTAGTTTTTACGAAGATTATTTTACTTAACTTTAGAATATTAGAAAATTTATTAATAGCAAACATGTGATGATAATTCTAGGAAAATTATGAAATATTGATAAAATTATCTAGATTTTACCTCTTCTCGAAATACCCCTAGTAATTACTAGAATTTGAGAATAAGTAGATATTTATTAACTGAGTTGTATAATATTAAATATTAATTTCTTTTAGGTTATTGTAGGGTCTAATTATTTAGTATAAGTGTCCCTATATAATATGTACTATAGAAGCAATAGTTAAAAGATTAAGTATAGTTAAATATAAGCTTTATAACTATTTGATATCGACAGTATAATTAATTTTATCATTTTCTTTATACTAAGCTTAGCTAAATTAATAAACCTGAAAGTAGATAATTAGTTTAAGCAAATCTAAAGGTTATTATTTCTTAAGTATTTGTTATAAGTTCTTTGATAATATATTTAAAAAGTAGTAAATAACTAGAGTAGTTTAGTTATAGATTTAAGTTATACATAGCCATATATAAGATAATTAGTTTATAATAAATCGTGTAATTATAGAAAGATAGTAGTATATGTTATAACTTGATAAAGTTAATATCTAAGCTTTATAATGAGCATTTAGAATGTGTTTAAAAAGTTTCATGTATAATAGAATTATTTTATTATATTTTAACATATAAAATATGCATTAATTAATATTATTTATACTGGCAGAATCTTATATTAATTATTAAAAATAGTAAATGACTAAGAAAATTATGCAATTTTTATGAGAGGTATCTAATATTATGTTGAGTTTATCTATAAAATAGTTTTACAAAAGGAGCTGGAATAACTTCATGAAAATTTCCGCAATTTCCACATAACCACCGCCAAAACGACCATCTCTGGCCACCTTCTACCACCATGGACTTGTTGGAAATATAGAGTATAATTTTTAGTAATAAACTGAAAATTGGTGATTTTAGGATGCACGACGAGCTGTGTGAATTTTTATTCTAGAACTCGGTATTTATAATATTTTACCATGTATTAAAAATTCCAAATGTCAAAATTTTTGCATGCAACTTTGGTCACCTGAATTAAAACACGTGTCTAGTGAGGTTTAAAATTTTTGGACAGCTGGCCAATTTTTGGTGAATTTTACATGCAATTTGACACAATTTGGAGAAATTTCTAGGAAATTTCCTGAGATTAATTACATGTTTCGAATTTTCCTAGTGTTTTTCAAATTATTCCTTATTTTTCTAGAGTATTTAAGGATTTTTTTCCATTTAAATTATTTTTTGTGTTAGTTTTGCAATTTTTGTGAATTTAAATGGTCATTTTATTAGTTTCATAGGTTAAAGTAACTTGATTTGAAAAATCTACATTAATTATTGTATTATATGCTATTTCTATATTTTATATTTACTTTTTATATTTTCCAGTTACTTTTCATATCTTCTTAACTATTTACTACTTACTATTACTATTTTACCTTTTATTATTACTATTTACTATTTACTTTTCATTCATTTTTTTCTATTAATCATTTTTATATATATTTAGTGTAATTCCTTAATTAATTTTTTTATCAAATTGAATTTCATTGATTTTTAAATTTTAGAGTAGTTTCTATATTATTCATTATTTTAGATTAATTAAGCCATTTGTTTAAATGATTTCCTTTTATTCTTAGGGTTATTATAGTTACGGTACATTCTTTTCTTATTGATTATCCCATATGATTCTAATTATATCCTTAATTTAGTTGATGGTTTGTTAAATTAGATGGCTTAATATCGATTTACTAATAATTTTGCATCCAATGAAAATCAAGGTATCACAATATGTTCCATAAAAGTAGAATTCATATCATGAGGATTATGTTTATTTGATTAATTATAAGTTGTGAACAATCTAAATAATCAACTTTATGAAGAGCATTATTTGATTATTATGCCTAGATTTTTAAAAGATATTTTTTAGGAATATTTATTGAAGATTTTCTAGAATTTTTGGTGGTTAAAATGATATTATCTAAGAGAAGATATGGATAGAAACTTAAAGATCATGTTCTCCACAAAATAAGAACACTTATAAACTATTCTAGCTAAAACTTATCCTTATTATCCAAATTTAATTTTGAAATTTTAAAGGAGGAATTTAGTAGATATTTCCAAAATAAACAAGATTAGTAGGATAACTTCCATATTTTAATGAATTTAAATTCAAATGAAGAGGAAGTTATCCATACAATTATGGGATAAGCTTCGAGAAGACTTTTTGGACAGTTTCGTGGGATATATTAAAAGAAATTTTGGGAAAGATTTTTTTCTAAGCAAATTTCTTTATTGAAATACCACAAACATTCATCTAAGTTAGAAATAAAGTTTAAATAGATTAATTAAGTCAAATGAATTGTAAGGAAATAATTAGATAAGTTGATATAATTAGATTAGTAATTAATTAAGTTGAAATTTGAGATTTTAATTCCTAAATCTCTAAATATTATTAAAATATTTAGAGGATTCCTAAACCCTTAAACTTTAGCCTAAATTCAAATTCATAAATCCTTGTAAAATTTGAGTTCATTTGCTTGTATCAAAATATTAGTTCTTAAACCTGAACTCAAATTAAATATCATTTTCGTCTAAATTAAATTCTTATTTTAAGTTCTTAATTTCTAACTTATTGATTTTGAAATCATCTTCTAATATTTCTAGAACTAAAGACCAAATTGTGTTTTTGCTTTAAAGCTAAGTATATTTGTTTTATGTTGTTTTGATTCTTGTTTTTGTTTTATATGATAATTTGGTGTTAGATTTAAGTAGAAATGGTGATGGGGATGTTGAATATTGGATATATGAAGTTATGAAATGTTTAAATTTGGATATGAGGTTTGGGAGTTGTATAATGATAGGGATGTGGAGTTTATGTGTATTTGATATTGTTAAGAGTGTGTGTGGGTTGTATGATGCTTTTATGGAGTTTTAGTTGAATTAGAATATGTAAAATTTGATAAAAATAAGTTTGAAAATAGGAGAAGTTTGGAACCCCATGTAATCTGTCAATCACAAGCGTGACTATGCCCTTACAGGGCTCGGGTTAAGTTATTTTTAGGAGTCATGGGTGTAATTTTGCCCTTAGTGGCCTCTAAAATTGATGTTTTTAAAAATCATGAGCGTGGCACGGCCCTTATTAGCCTTGACCTTGATATTTTCAAAAGTCATGGCCATTACTATACCCTGATTAGCCTCTAGCCACTGTATTTTGATCATAACTTTTTCATACGAACTTGGATTGAAGTGATTAAAAAGGATAAAGAAAGCTTGAAAAGAGATTTAAAACTTTTATGTTTTAAGTTTTTGCAAATTCGAAAAGTATCAAGACCGAAATTTTATTTCTTTTCAACTACTATGTTTTTCAAACAAAGTTAAAAACTTATTTACTAGTTAAATATTTATAGTTAAGTATAAAATGAATCTTTTTAAGCTAAAATGAAATATATAAATGATAGTTGATGTGCTATACTTGTTGAATGATATAATTAAGTATGAGTTTAGTAAATTTAAAGACTTAATAAATAATTTGATTAAGTATAGCGTTAGATATAAAATGAACTTAGTTAATAATCTAAGTTCAACTTGGCTTAATGAATTTGAATGAACTAAAATGAATCAGATTGATTAAGTTTAATCAACTTAGATAAGATTAAGTTAACATAAACTTAGTTAATCAATCTTAGTTCAAATTGACTAATTAGACTTTGATAAGTTTAAATGAGTTAGATTGACTAAGTTTAATCAAAACATCTTAGTAATTGGATAAAATGAATAACTCTAAATCAAATTAGCTAGGATTAAGTTAAAATGAGATAATAATTAATAATTGGCTTCGGTTAATGAGTTAAGATCAAGCTAAAATGGGTTAATAACTAATAATTGGATTCGATTAATATGTTAGGATAAACCTTAGTCTAATATGAGGAATTTGTTGTTTCAAATGTTTGTTTAATTTGAATATGAATGTTTTTTAATATGAGTGCTTTTTTGATTGATTTTATAATAAAATACTATAATCAAAATAAAAGAGATACTTTGATAGATAAAGAAGAACTGTTCGTATTTTGGCAGGACGGTTTTCATAGCCATAGCAGGATTCCAAATTAATGTCTGATCAAACAATTTCTTAATAAAACGAGTTTGGTATAAATGGATAATTAGTCTAGTTTCTTATATGAGTTTAATTCTTGAAATTATAGTTTTGAATACCTTATCTATCTTATGAGTTGGCTTCTGATCCACCCTTTGAGTCTCTGTTTCTATTTCATATAAAAGGTACATAGTAACTTGCATGTTGTATATTAGGATAGGCATTTAAAATAGATTCGAGAACTTAAAGACGGTTAAGTATTGATGTTCTTTTGTGCATGTACCGTTGAATCCGGTCCGAGCAGCGGCAACCTTGTCCGAGCAGACACGGTAGTTTAGGCACTTATGCCACTATCTACCATGATGATGGTATGCCATGGTGCCATGGGAATTCTTATGTAGCTCGACAGGTAGCCGATGGAGTATATAGTATCAATGTAACGTTTGCTTAAGCTTAGGGATATAACATGGTTAAGTTCACGTATATAGGACCAGTTGACTAGATGATGTTATTGACTAAGACTAAGAAGTAAAGAGTGTGTAACGGTTGTAAACCCTAGAGGACGCTATTTTTTCTTTATTGGTTATATCATCTACGAGATATAGGTATTCGAGATGTCTATTTCAACTGTTTGATCATCATGTGGTTACTCAAGACCCCAGATTCCCGGTGATTTGTTCCAAAGTTTGAGTACTCCTATGTTGCTTAATTTATTAAAATAAAAGATAATAAATTGTTATTTGTTGTATTACATTTAGTTAGGCTTGTGTGCCTTTCTATGAGTATCGGTGTTACTGTGTATTGAGCTTCGGCTCATTATTGTTGTTGTTGTTCTTTTTCCAGTTGTTGATGAAGTATGATGATGATTGATGTTAATGATATTATAAATGATGAAGTTGATGTTGATGGTTGATGACAATTGACAGTAATGCTTGGCTGGATTTTTAGGAGGTGATGATGAGTTAAGTGGATTACAACCATGGATTTTCATTTGTATTTATTTTTTGTTATGTTTAAAAGCTGGATATATATTTTAAAATTGTAATATTCTTTAAGGGGCTTATTAAAGCCTAAATGTTTTGTAATCGTTGATCTATCTTTAAGAATAGAACCCTTTATTATGTTTTTATAAAAGTTTGGTTTTCTGAACTAAATCCAGTTGTTTTAGAAATCTAAATAAACGATTTCTATAATTAAAAGTAGATAGTAATGTTCACTATAAACATATCATTCTAGGAAGCCGAGTGTGTAATACTTAAGTATTATTCATGACAATAATGCCTTAATTAAATTTAGGGCGTTATATTTATATTATTTTTGGGTTTTCAAATTTAGAAAATAGAAGTTACTATACAACCATGTGATAAGGTTTTAGAAGATTTTATGGGATATATTGTTAGAAATATGAAGAGAAAAATAGACATATTTTTGGATGAATTTTCAAATTTATCATGGGATTTTACATACAAATTTTCAAACTTCAAATTTCATGGAAATATTGCACAAAATCAGGAGATTAGACGTTGATGGAGAGATTTACTCAACCAAAATTTGAACATTGCTACAAGGAGAAAAAAGAGGAACAACAAGTATCATGAACTTTAGATCGGTAAAGCTGCTTTGACATGTTCCCCATATTTGAGTTATCTCCATCTGTTTGTCTAAATGTCCAAGTAAATAAAGACGTAGGTGTCGAGATCATTATACATAGGTCTAATTTCCACCTTAGATTTCTTGTAAGTATCAATGCATTGTCCTTTGATTGTTGATGCATATATGAGTGCACTTATAGGTTTAAGGTTTCCTAGTGACAATATAGTAAGTCTAAGTACCGACTGACTCCTAAACCTATGCTTAACCCATCCAACATTTGCACTAGTCTATCACATTAAATCTTATCATTGTATTACCATAGTTTGACGTCTTTATTTGAGTCTAATCAAGAAATTCACTACCGCATCAAATACGTTGTATTTACATAAATGTGGCAACATATGACTACCCTATTGTTGCCTTCATTTGCTAACCCCCACATAGTTATTTGTCTCTTGTTATAAAAATTCCTCAAGTTTTGGATCTTACAAACCCAACTCCTACCCTAGTGATGATTGTACACTAGAGTAGTCATCTCGAAACCTAGGAGGTACAATGGAAGTTGCTTTGGTGTGAACTCAAAGTCTAAGGCTTAGTACTCCTTGTGGTTATAACAGTTAGTATCATCATGCATATCAATCCTTAGTCCCGGCTCCATCCTGAGTGTCTTCTCCTTACCCATTTATTTCTTTCTCAACTCTTTGGATGATCCTCTAAAGAAAAATGAAGCCATTGTAGTTGCACAAAAATGTAAGTATAAACAAGAAATGCCATGATAATATTTTCATGTAAGATGTTGGGTAAATAAAAAAAATATAAGCAATGACTTTTAACAAAATTAAATTTCATATATTTTCCTGAAAAATTAGCTTTGTTGTGTGCAATTTTAAAAAAAAATTCTTATTTTTTCTTTCCAGAATGTAGGCTTTTGTTGAGTGTATACAAGAGAAAAAAAAGTAATGTAAAGCTTTCACAATTTATGAGAAATAAGAGAATTAGAGCACGTAATTGTGAACTGAGAATCTCTATAACTAAACCTTAAAATTTATGGGCAAATGTTTGAAATTGCATCTATTCCACCTGCTTACACAATTGCAAAACATTCAAATTTGAATATTTGGAAATTTCTAAACATAAAATAGTGAAAGTTGAGGAGATTCCCAAGTCTCCACATTATGACATAGCGTGAAAGCGTAAAAGATAGAAATAAACTCATTGGAAGATTTCTATAACAAACATAATGATTGCAAACACGCAATTCCCAAGAGAAAATTCTCTTAATAGGGTTTTAAAGTATATAAAATATGAGTTATCTGATAAAAGCTTGATAATGCACTATTTATAATCTCAAGAAAAAGGAAAGAAATCAACACAAAAGAACTAAAATCACATAGGAAAACGCTAGTACTACGTTGCTTGCTATTGATAATGTACACTTGTAGCCTATGTATTCAACGCCGGTGGCCTTGGGTCGGCTTTAGCTAGGGCTGCATTCTGTATTATTCTCTCTTACCTACAAAGAACTCGATATGGTGAGTCACCTAGATAGAATGGGAAGAGATCACCAACATTGAAAGTCATGGAAATGTTCATGTTGTTAAGAAGTCCAACTACATAAGTGTTGTTGTTGATCTTCCTTACAATCTCATAAGGGCTATATTTCTTGCGTTGCAACGTACCATACTTCTCCACTGGAAATCGTTCTTTTCTTAGAAAGACCATCACTTGATCCCCCACTTCAACCAACCGCTTCTTTCTGTGCTTGTCTGCAGCTTTCTTGTATTTTACATTGGCCTTCTCAATCCATTCCTTGACTTCATCTATGATAACCTGACACTATTAAACCATATTCTTTGTAATTGTACTAAACTCAACTCCTTTGGGCAACTTGAATAAGTCCAATGTGTATTGTGGTGTCTTGGTATAAATTATAGAGAAAGGAGATTTTCCTATGGCCTTATGGATATAACTGTTGTAAGCAAACTCTATCTGAGCTAATGATAGATCCTATTACATTTGCTTCTCACCACATATACTTCTGACTAAATTACCAAAGGTCCTGTTGGTTACCTCTGTTTGCCCATCTATCTTAGGGTAAGCTGTATTACTGAAGTTCAATGATGAATCAAACATTTACCAAAGTGCCTTCTAGAAGTACCTAAGGAATTTGCTATCCATGTCTGATGTGATGAGCTTGGGGACTCCATCCAATTGCATGAATTCTAAAACAACTCGGCAATAGCATAGGCTTCTATAGTCTTCCTGCATGGAATAAAGTGGGCAATCTTGGAGAACCTCTCTATAACAACAAATACAGAGTTAGCATCTCGTTGGGTATGAGGCAAACCTAACACAAAGTCCATGGATAGGTCCTCCCATATATTTTTAGGTACTGGAAATGGTTTGCACAACCAAGTATTTTAGGCCTGTTCCATAGATATCTGATAGATATAACACCTCTCCACAATTATACCAATAACCCTCCTCATATGAGGTCAATAGTACCTATCAACCACTGCTGCAATGGTCTTATCCCAAACTGAGTGCCTTGCTAATCCTCCACCATGCAAGCCTATGACCAGCTTCTCCTTTAAAGAAGTCTTAGGGATACATAGTTTGTTCCCTTTCATTAAGTACCCTTTAAGTATGTAGTAGCCACCACAAGGCTCTTTTATAATGCACTTTTCCCATATGTCCCTAAAGTCAACATCATCCCCACACAACTCCTTCAATTGCTTAAACCCATAACCTCAATGCTCATAGTAACTAACAAATCAGCTTTTCTACTCAAGGCATCAGCTACCTTATTTTGCACACTAGACTTATGCACTAGTTTAAAAGGAAATCTCTGCAAAAAACTAACTCCACTCGGCATGCATGTCCTTACTGACTCTGATCTGATTACTTAGATGATTTAGAGCCCCACATCAGAGTACAACACAAATTCTTTTCCAACCAAATAATGCTCCCAAACTCTCAATGCCCTCACCACATCATAGAATTCCTTATCATAAGTTGACCAGCTCTTCCTAGCATCACACAATTCACTATAAAAAGGCACTAGTTTTTCCTCCTAAGATAATACGCCACCAATACCAACTCTACTAGCATCACATTCAACTTCAAATAATTTATGGAAGTCAAGAAGAGCTAACATAAGAGCACTACATAACTACTCTTTCAAAACAACAAAACTAGACTCAACCTCCTCTCCTCATTGAAACTTCCCTTTCTTCAGGCACTTAGTTACGGGAGCAGTAATAGTACTAAAGTGCCTAATGAGTTACCCGTAGAAGCTAGCTAACCCGAGGAAACTCCTCAATTCAGTTATAGTTTTTGGAATAGGCCATTCTCCGATCACCCTCACCTTCTCATCGTCAACTGTTATCCCTTCACTACTAACAACAAACCCCAGAAATAACAATCTCTTTGACATGAAAATGCATTTCTTCAGATTAGCATATAATTTATTTTCTTTCAACACAGTTAAAACACTCCTCAAATTATCTATGTGGTCACCTTTGGATTTAACATATATTAATATATCGTCAAAGTAGGCTACCACAAATCGACTAATAAAGGGTTTTAATACCTGGTTCATGACACACATAAAAGTACTAGGTGCATTGCTGAGGCCAAAAGGCATCACTAGCCATTCATACATGTCCTCCTTCATCTTGAATTTGGTTTTCCACTCATCCTTAGGTTTGATTCTGATATGGTGATATCCACTCCTTAAGTTAACTGTAAGGACTCGAACTTACCTCTAAATTTAAAATAGATGAATCCAAATCCCCAACCACATATATCCTGCAGTAGTATATGTAAAGTCGATTACCAAGATCAGTTTGGATATTTGTTTACCTAAATCTCTTATAAGAACAATTTTTAAAACTATTAACCAATAGAACTTCTATTAGAACGTAACTTAAGCTTTATAAAGAGAAAACTTCATACTTAGTTAAAAAACTTACATTTCAAACCTTTAAGACATAGAACAATATTCACATATATATGCACACACTAAGATATTACAAACATAGGCTTATTAACAAGCCATTTACAAAAGATACAAAAGATAAAAAAAAAAAAAAAAGCTATAATATCTATTACATAGGTCTTCCAAAACTATACTATTACAAAATATCATCAAGGTCATGGACATCTCTAATCCTCGAAATCATCTTAAAAATCCTCAAAGTCGGTACCATATCCCATGCTGTAGAACTCATCATGGTCATCAATACTTGAATATGAAATAATGAGCCAAAGGCCTAGTATGCAAGTAACGAAAACAAAAGTAATGACACACATTCTTAAGCTAAAATGCAATGCAACAACCATTAGATTATTATATAATCTTTAATTAATCAACATTGGAGTATTCAAACTCCAAACAATAAAGAGATCTGAGGGTCCTGAGTAACAATCTCAACGCTCAGGGGGTTGATATAAGTTGTTCGGGACTTATATCTCTTAGATGATATATCCATAAACGAAAAAGTAGCTTCATCTAAGGTTTTCAACCGTTTCACAATTTTACTTAACTTAATCCATAATATCACCTAATTTAAGTGTTTCTATAAACATTGAATTAAATCATACTACTCCTCCTTAAGAATAAGCAAATGTTATACCAATACCAATAACCCTATCAATTACCTATCGTGCCACTTATAAAAATCTTATCATAAAGACAGGGGTAGCCTAAGTACTTAAACTACTGTGCCCTCAATTTGAGCAATATGCCGCTCTCCGAACTAGATTCAAAGTATAATAGATAATCAATTCAAACAACTTAAGTTTTATCTTAAATTAAAGTAAACTTAGTCATGCTTATCCTAGGCAAGAAATCAAATACATTGCTGCATACCTATATTAGATCAAGGATCAAAAGCGGTATTCAACTGAGAATCTATCACTGTTACAAGAAATTCCAACTTATATTAACACCCTTAACTCTATCCATGTATATATATTTATAACTCTAGGTTAATGGATCACAAAATTCAAATAAATATTTATACAAGGTCTTAACTCAATATTTATACATCAAACAATATCATACAAGCTTATAAAATCATCAAAAGATTAAATGTCAAGCTTGGAAAGATGTTTGAAGAAGTTTTGAAAATGAAAAAACTATAGAAGATACGCCGACCTCCAACGCCGGCAGTATTAAGGTGGTATAGTCTGCACGAAATTTTCTATGCCTGCCAATGCTAGCTACGTTAACACAAACACCGATAGTGTTGTGGTCTACATAGGTGGTGTTGAGCCGATGCAAACTGTAACACAATTTCATTTAAAAATCCAAGAAGTCCACGAGATTGATCCATGCCCATGAATACCCTCAACATTGGCAACGTTGAAGTGTATGCCGGCAGTGTTAACCTCTACACTGGCGGCGTTGAGGTGGCGAATACTGCAGCACAGATTTTGAAAAATAACAGACTTCCTTATTTGAACATATGCAAATTTGCTATGTTTTTCACTTCCAACTTCTTCAAACACACTTTCAACATCAAACTTCTACCTATATATATTCTAACATCTTTTAACATACATAATCACTTCAAACTTATTAAACATCCATATTTACCATTTCAAACGCAAATCCACATTCAACCCTTCATTTAGCCAATTCAACTTCTCAAAACCATCTTAACCCTATTCATTCCCAACTTCATTCACTTTAACACTACTTGTCACTTACCTAGCACAAACAACAATCTATAAATCATCAAGAGATCTTTCAATACATAACTAATACATTGAAATCATCAAAACTCATTTTAATATAAAAACTCATATTCTAGCAAAACTTCAAACTAATAAATATACACTTAACATAACAAGTACATACCTTAAGAAACTTGAGCTTGGTTTTATGGTCTTGTCACAAGATTTAGATGGTTTTACTTGAGGAAAAAGTAAGTGATATTTGGACTTGTTGAAGGTGAGTTTTGGAAGATGGAAATGGTGTTTTTAGCTTCTATAGAGGGTTATTTTGGATAGTCTGATTTTTTACACGAATTTTGCAAAAGTTAGACTCGATATATATCCATTTTGTTGACTTTAGGGGCTACTATGTTGGGGGCTTTAATTTGCATGGGTTTGGGCTTGATTTTTAAGATGAAAATCAATGAGTTTGGGCTTGTTTTATGTCTACATTTTTTGCTATGTTTATAATTGTAGTAAGCATATTTAGCTTGTTTTAAACCAATTTTCAAACATTTTATTACACTTACAAATTCATAGACACAATTTATATTCACACTAAGATATTCCAATATTCAAATACATTAATACAATACATATATCACATACTAACACAACTTATATATATATCATGCTCAAGTGCATTAACACACATGTATAAAACATAAATTTGGAAATTATGGCTATTTTATTAACCTTAGAAAACACAACAGCCCCATTCAACATGTCTAACATGTCTTTTAGGTGGGGTATTTGGGTATTTATACCCAATAGTAATCTTGTTGATAGCTCTACTATCGATACACATCCTCTAACTACCATTCTTCTTTACAGTCGATAAAGTAGGTACAACACATGGGCTTATACCATCTTTGGTAAACCCCTTCTACAATAGCTCTTGAACCTTCTCCTGTAAAATCTCAGTTTCCTTGGGACTCATCATGTAATGTGGCAAGTTTGGTAGATTCGCTCCAATCACCAAATCAATCTAGTGCTGAATATCTCTCAAAGATTGTAGTCCCTTTGGCAGATCATCTGGTAGCACATCTTTGAACTCCTCTAGCATCTCTTTCACACCCTCTGATACTCCACCACTACTTTCCTCATTCATTGTCATGACATTCATTGCTATCACCACATGTACAACTCTGGACTCATTTATATCTTCTTCCAACTCTTTATTTGAATGAGTGATCGTAAGGAAAGAGTGCCCCTTTACCTTGCGAGCTTTGGTGTGATTCACTATCTTCAGAGGAAATAAAGTGTACTTTACACCACCATTCTTTAGCTTGTATACATTTTCCTTCCCTACATGTTGAACATTCACATCATATTGCAAGGGTTTGCTAAACAACAGGTGACATGCATCTATGTCTATAATGTTATAGTAGAACTCATCTTGATATTTGCCAATGGAAAATGGTACTCTACGTCTCTCCTTTAATTATATTCATTTAACAACTTTAATCTACCCTATAATGCAAGGATTAGGATGTTTTTCTACTAGAAACTATAGTTGATTAACAACCTTTCCCACAATAATATTCTCATAGCTCCCACTATTAACAATCATATCATATACTTCATCCGCAACAGTACACATAGTGCGAAACAATTGGTGTTGCTGGGTGTCCTCTTCTTGATTGGGTGCTAACATCAATTTCCTGATAACATAGGCCTTCAACATCATCATCACTCTCTTCAGAATAATCCTCTTCTCCATTAGGTTCATAATAAACCTCTTCCCCTTCATCCCACTCTATTATATTCACACTCTTTCTATCTTGACACTCATTAGACTTGTGTCTTGCTTGATTGCAATCATGGCACTTACCCAGGATAGGCTTGGCATATGGATTATTCTGCCTCATAAGTTCTTTGGCCTCTATGGGATTCTTACCAATTGCCTTGTCAGCCTTCTTCTCAACACTTTCACTAGGCTTGTCTACAATACCTTTATTTTTCTCAACCATCGCCCTACTACTATTGGCACCCTCAACTCTATACCCTTTCTACTGCCTGCAAATTTGGTGCTCTGCTCACGCAACATCAACTGAGCCCGAAGGGCATGTTCTTTGCTTCATTTAGTGTCCTCAATATAGTGACCCTAATCCTATCTCTAATCTACAACTTTAGTCCATCCACATATCACACTACCTATTGACCTTCACTTTCTCTCAAATCATTCCTCTTCACTAACCACATAAATTGTATGGTATATGGTCTTTTGTCCCTAACGACACCGTTGATATTGCTGAAAAAGGATATATTCATAATCAAGTGGCAAGAAATCCCCTTGTAGTAGTTATTTCATATAGAACCATCTCCACACAAGCTATTTACCCTCTCTCTACCTTCTATTCTATAACCTTTGCCACCAAGCAGAGGCTCCTCCCTTCAACCTTTACGCAATTGACCTCACTTATGCTTCTCTAGAATTTTCATATAATCAAAGAATCTATCTACCTCCGCTTGCCGATCTAGAAATTCCTCAATATTGAGATTGCCATTGAAGTTGAGGATATTTACCTTGAGGAAAAAATCACCGCCATCGCTCTGGTCATACCCATGATAATCCCTTCGATATCTACATCTACCTTTATCGCCTCGTTTTCGCGGTTGCCTCTCTACATACAATATTTGATCCTCCTCAGCGGAGTCTTCATCTGAAATCTATGCCCATCGATTTATAGCTATAGGTCAATTAATCGGACAGCTGTAAGCACCCCTTGTCCTTAGTCATCTCCCACTAATATCCCTATCTTTATTAGCATCTACTGCCATCGCGTCGAGATGCTCGATCAAATCCTTAAGATGCTGTTCCACTTGTTGGATTCTATGATCCATGGCATTGATTGCTGCCTTAGGAACCGACTGTTTAGTTCTTTAGACTCTTGCATCCTGGTCACCGTCAAGAACATTATCGCTGTCAACACTATCATTAGTTGCCATCTTCACAGGAGTTTACCTTGCTCTAATACTAATCTAACGCAGCATGAAAGAGTAAAAGACATAAATCAATTCATCGAATGATTTCTAAAATAAACACAATGATTGCAAACAAGCAATCTCCAAGAGAAAATTCTCTCAATAGGGTTTCAAAAAGTATAAAATATGAGTTATCTAACAAAATCTCTAAAATACACCATTTATAGTCTAAATAAAAAGGTAAAAATTAACACAAAATAACTAAAATTGCATGGGAAAACGCTAATACTACGCTGCTAGCCTTGGACAATGTACACCAGTGGCCTATGTATTCAACATTGGATGCCTTAGGTTGGCTTTGGTCGAGGTTGCATTCTGCATTACATTATTTCTTATGCTTATCCATTTGCAAAATGTTAGAATTTGAACATTTAATTTTTTTTTTAAACTTACAACAATGAAGCTAAGAAGTGTATGCTTTAATTCTCCTCATTCAAGCACTCTTCAAGGTAAGAGTGTGTGTGGTATAGTTCACCCCTTAAAATAAACTATATTGTATATTGCGATTCAATTTTTCTTTTGAATTCGAACATAACCGTATGTTTTAGGTCGTAATTTTTTTGAATCGAACAAAAAGGTTCAATTTATTCTTAAAACAAAAAAATATATGTTCTATTAAAAAACTCCAATTACATATTTCTTACCATCAATAAAAATAAAAAATTAATATTTAAAATTTATTGTTTACCAAACAAACATATAAAACTTATAGCAAGGGAGAGATTTATTCCATTATAAAATTAGGGTAAATTATGCTACAAGGTATCAATATTTGAGGTTAAGCTCATTTAAGGTATCAACATTTAGATTAGTTTTTAATTAAATTTTCATAATTTTTGTTAATAGTCAAATATTGATAATTTATATGATTAACTTTGTAAAGCGTTGATACATTTTTTTTAACACTTATACCTTAAATAAATATATCTTCAAATATTGATTTCTCTTTTTAACTACTTGAAATGTTAATACTTGAAATGAACTTACCCTTAAACATTGCTACCTTTCTATGTAACTTAACTTATAAAATTATAATCGTATATTAGTCTCATTTTCTTGAACTATCTGGAACATAATGATATACTAGACTCTATTCCAATATGAGTAGCAAATTTTAATTCGTTGTATATTTCTAACTTACATATTATCAATTAAATAAAACAATAAGAAACTAAGTAATAGAAATAGATTAATTAGTAAGAAAAATACAAAAAAAAAAAAGAATGTTTAGAAGTCAGAATGTTAGAGGCTAAAATCTATTTTATTAATAGACACACTACAACAATCGAAATATAATATTACTAATCTATTTTTTTTTTTCATTCTCAGAATGATACCGATATATCTAGTACAAGAATGAAAAGAATGACTAAAATACCGAGACAAATAGAAGGCCATTGGGATTAATAAGATACATAGCAGTATTATAAGCTACTTCAATAATAGCAGTGGATCACCAGTTACTTAACAACATGCTCATAATAGCTAAGTGTGCCTAATAATATAAATAGAATAATTAACTTATAGTAGATAATAACGATAGCTTAAAGCTTTGAAATATAAAAGGAATAGAAGGAAAGAAAGAGGGCACTCCCTTGCTCTTGAATCTGAATCTTGAGATAGGAGTGGCTGGCACTCGAAATTAGTAAGCTTCCATAATCTTACCTTACATTCATTTACAAAGTAAAACCTTATGTAAGTTCATCATAAATCAAACATTGTTTGTAATACACAAACAAATAAGTTATAAAGAATGATAAAAGTGCCAAATTGATATAAAATAAGAAAGTTTTAAGGTCAAAAACTAAATATATTAGTATTATGATCACATGGTAGAGACATGATAAAAAATGGAAATTGACAGACTGTACACCAGCTTCAACATTGTCAGCGTAGGAACAAACATCGCCGGTGTGCGTGTCTATGGCTCCACCAGCGTTAAGCCCATGTTGAAAAGGAATAGTTGATTAGAGAATTGTACACTACTAGTGTATATATGTACGCCGCTATCTTAGAGGTGTACATTGGCGGCATACACTTGAAGGAAAATGACCCGAGGTGAATGACAAATAGAAAAAGCCACTAACCTTTACGCTGACACCACCAACCTTGGGTCTACACCATCGGCGTATATGTCAAAACTGTCGGTGTTTGTATGCAAGAGATGAATAGTTGCACAATTTTTCTTTATATCATATCCTTTGTTCCCTTTCCAAAAGTTATCATAAACCTAGAAATCCTCTCTACAAGTGTTCTTAGCATCCATAGGAGTTTAAAGAATCTAAATCAAGGTGAGTGGATGTATTCTTTATCTTTAGATTTTAAAGGAATCCCTCTTTTACTTAGAGTTTTAATTTAAATTTGAAGGAGAAATTTAAGAAAAATCTACCATTGCTTGAAGATTTGGATTTTAGTGATCAAGAAGAATCAAAGATCATATTTTTAGGTAAATTTATGTATTCTTAATCCTTATGGTAGTATAGAGATGAATTTTACTAAGTTTTTGGTCTAATTTTATTATTGATTGAGAATTCTAGGTTTTGAAGGAGTTTTGAAGAAATTTGTACTTTTAGAGATCTGGTTTTCTTGTGAACAAAGAAGACAGGTGTGTGAATTTGATTTCGTAAATTTTATGATTTAGTTTGTGGATCATAGGATTATGGTTTAATTTGTATATAAAATCAAATTCTGATTTGAAATGTGTTGATGATAAGGAATTTTGGTGAAATTAGGGTTTCTAACTTTTAAAAAAATTTGTGGGTGAAATTGAAGTTTTGAAAATGAATCAGGTATGACCTTACCTTGTTTGTTTTATCTGCTTGTAGGTTTAGATGTGCTTGTTGTATGTGTTGTAGGGTTAGAATTCCAAATTAACCTAATTTTATTTGTCTTATTAAATTGTTTTGTTACTTGTGATTGGCTATGGTTAGTAAAGACTACGTAGAGTGTAATACTAACGCTGGTAACCTTATGATCCTTGTGTGATGTTACCTCAAGTGGAGTTGCACTTAGATATGATTATGGTAGATTAGGTTTAAGCAGTATAGCCACCGGTGTGTGAAAAATTCTCAACACCAGTATATGTATATATTATATATTTTTTATATGTTTGCTTTTTTATGGAGTCATGAGTTATTATAGATTTGAGACTAGATGCATATGGTTTTAAATTTTGTTGCTTGCTAGCTAATTATAGATAATAATTTGTGTTTGTTGCAATAGAAATAGTTGCATTTGTATATGCTATATATGCATATGCATTTGTATGTTGTTTGACGTACTGGGCTTTTTGCTCATTCCTATAATTTTTCAAGAACAGAAGAAGATCAAGTGATTTATGATCTTTTTGGTTATGATGTAATTATGGATTACAGGGAGGAACGATAGTGGACTAGACTTGCCTATAGATGTTTAGTTATGATGTTTTTGGATATAGACTAAAATTGAAGACTTTATAGATTTCTATATGACTTAAGGATCTTTTTTTTTCTTATGTAAAGATTTAATCTATGTTGGCTTTAGTTTTGCCAACTCAATTGTTAAGATGATGTTATGATATTATTCTTTCAAAGTAACCTTTATGTGACTTATTCTTTTGGAGTTAGATATTATATATATCTATGGATTAGTGTTTCAAGCCATGGCATGTTTTTGTAAGGAAAATGACATGTGGCAGGCTGTAATGCCTTCAGGTTATGACATTACATTGTTCATAATAGTAACTATATAAACTTGTGTTTGTAGAGGCTGAGCTCAAGGCTTATATGCTTCTGTGAATGTAATTGAAGAACACACATGATAATTGAGGTGCTTAGCATTTTGTTGAGGGAGTCGTTTGGTACTTATGCGGTAAGGTTTCAATTGTTGTAGTTAAGGGTTACGTTCTTTCTTGTGTGTGGTTTGTATATGATATGGGTAGGATAAGACATTATTAAAGTTGTTTAGCTTACCTCGTAGATTTGTTTGTACATTTTAACATTGGACTTTGAAATAATTTGGGTTAAGTGGGCCTACTATTGACTTTAGGCCTATTAGATACATATCTAACTAAAAGATTTTTAAAATAACTGAATTTTTAATAAAATAATTTAAAAAATAATACGTTTGAATTTTTTTAATTATATGAAACAATTTGATTCGGTTCAAGGTTTCGAACTTAACTACAAACCGAGTCATTTCTAATGAAAATCAAAATTTTGGTACAATTTGTTTAAGTCTTATATGGAAATGGCTCATTGGGATAGATGTAAATGAACTATAACCCCCCTAGAAATGTATACCAAGTTTTCTCCTTGTACGTCTCAAGAAATTCGAAGTTATTGCTATGTATAGAATTAAAATCTCAAATAGAGATCCATAAAAATATCAAATTAATTAGATTATGCTTATTTAATACTTCATTTATTCTTCTTTAATCAAAGAAAAATTTTGTATAATCATAACTCAAGTTGGATAATTCTAGAAATTCTTTCTTCTTCTTTTTTTTTTTTTTTTTCAGTTTTTATGATATATAAAAGTCAATTTTCCATCGAATTTGGTATTTAATTTATTTTATTGGATGCCCCAGCACTTAGAAGAACCTTATGAGTCTGTATACAAAGTAGCTTCTCACAACCACTAATTAGATTAGCCATCAGACTATCCAATCTAATTCAAGACCCGTGAATTAAAGACTCCATTAGTAGTGGAAGGGCCTTTATATTATAGAAAGGGTTAAGCACAAGAAAAATATGCAATGACTCCTTTTGAAATCTCAAGGAAATTTTCCTAAGATGTAGGAATAATAAGGCCTATTCTTTCTTGTGCTTCATCTCATTAAGTAAAAAAAAAGAAAAGAAAAAAGAAGACATGAAAATATAGAAGATATAAAATAGATATTGAACATTATAAAAGTAGAAAAAGCATTTTTACTGAGGAATCAATTTGAAATACATTCCATTTCTAAGTAATGGGAAAGAGGACCGAAACATGCCATTAAAAGACTACTGAGACAAAGATAGGCTGTCAAGAAGTAAAAAAGGTAGGATAAGCAATTGTTTAGATCTAGTATGAATTGTATATGGATGGTAGTTGGGAGCCAGTAGTCAGAGTAGCTCTCCTAGGGTTCCCTCATCTGGGATCCCTAGGGAAGAGGGTCAAGTTGGCCCTTTCAAACAACAAGAAGCTAGATCAACTATTTAGTCAAATGATATTGAGCATATTTCTTATCTCCTCTCGAGAAACAAGTGGGCTATTTCTTTGCAAGATTATGCTCAATTTCATATGTGGCAATTCCACCAAGATCTCTTCCTTAGTTAAAGGAAGAATCGTCGTGAATAAGATTTTTTGAGGAACATAACGAGAGAGAATTGGATTTGTTTAGACAATGTGTGGTTAGTAAACAAGGATCAATTTTTTAGCAAGGTATAGAATCACATCGAGGTACTGCAAAAGAAAAAAAACTACAAAATCCAATCCAATTTATCATAATCGACTTAGTTAACATGTTGGTTAACCATATTCTAAAACATGGGAAAAAAATTATTGGCTTATCAAATTATCCATTGAGCCATGAAATCAAAAATAGAAACAAACCCACTATTCATTTTACATCAAGCAATAGGTGGAGTTACTCTTAATATAGTAGTAAAAGCAAGATGTGTGGGAGGATCAACTCATCAAGTTACCATTGAAATAGGATCCACCCAAGGAAAAACACTTGCCATTCATTGGTTATCGGAGGCATCCTGAAAACGTTCAGGTCAAAATATGGCTTTCAAATTAAGTTCCAACTTAGTGGATGCTACCACAGGGAGTGGCAATGCCATATGCACAGAGGAAGAAGAAGACTCTTTAAATCAAAATCGCAATATAGTTGAAGAGAAACGGATTTGATAACACATAACAAAATAAAGTTTAATATGAATTGTTGTTATGTTAATACTGATAAGGATTTATCATCGAAAGACAATAGCAATTGCACCTATTAAAGCAACTAAAAGAATTAGGGAAATGTGTTCAAATGGAAGAAAAAAATTGGTTGATAAATGAATTCCAATTTGTTAACTATTACCTACCAAATCTTGCTTTAGAATCTGGTTCGATTTTATCGTCTAAATAATCGCGTACCAAGATGTATCTAATTAGTGAAACAAAAATACTTTTATAAACTAAAGAACTAATCCCATTCCCAACAGTCCAAAAATTCAAGCCATGGTTTGCTCGGTTTTTTTTCTTTCACACATTCTTACACAAGGCTACAACTTCAACTTTGCAATTTCTCTCCTCCACAAAAACTAAAGTACCTTAATATGTCATTTGCGAAAGCGAACACCACACCTACACTATTTTTTTTCGTCTCTTTCCCTCTCCCTTTCCCTTTCCCTTTCTCTGTCTTCCTCTTTCTCAATTATTTTTTCTGCCACTTTCCCTTTCTCTTTCTCAATTATTTTTCTCCCTCTTTCCCTTTCTCTTCCTCTTTCTCAATTCAATCGTACCCCAATAGCTCTAATAATGGGATAATGTGCACGTAAAATATCTGGATGGGAAAGGCAAAAAAAAAAAAAAAAAAAAAAAAAAAAAAAAATCTGGATGGTACAAAACTTTATCCTTCTCAATGAATAAATAATATTATAATTATCGAAGTTTATGAAGATATACCACAAAACAGTTCAAAGGCGGCCCACGTTGGAGATATTACTACCATAAATCATTTCAGATGAGAGTCACGGTCAATAACACCTACACAAACACAGTAGGACAACGTGTGTGGACTTTATGTCATAATTCTCAATCACAGCTCTAAGGAATCGGTCCTGTCACATTATCAAATGGTTCGGACTTTGTTTTTTATCGTGAGCTAACTTACGTACACAATAGTGGCAAAAGTGGAATTTCATCGACTCTCTTATTTGTTTCCCCTACACAATAGGACGGACAAAAATTTGCTGTCCATGGTGTTGTCATGTTACTATTCTGCGAATGACTATTTAACACGTAATTTGAAGTAATAATTATTGTTTACATTATTTTAAAGATTTTTCTTTTAGTTTTTACACATATCAAACACACATTTATTGGGACACAAATGAAATAGTATGATAAGGACAGTAAATTCCCATCCAGCATGAATCGTACGATGTGTATGGACATTTATTGGGACACATTTATAGGTACTTAAGTCGTTTGTAGCATAGATGTAGTGTGTACTAGCTATTAAAGCCTTTCTCGAAATCCCGGCTATCTATCTTGGTTTGCAATTAGCTTATCAAATGAAATTTCGATTTGTTGAAGTTAGTTCAGATTCTCACTGTGCAATCCAACTTCTAATTGGAGATTCAGCCAATAAGGCAAAGTTGAACCTTGTGTCATTGATTTTTAATTGCAGGCAAAATTGAAGATGTTAAGCTATCCTACTGCCCAAGGGAATCAAATTTTGCTGCGGATTGATTTGCTGCTGTGATGCTGGGATCAAGAATGGGAAGATTGGGATTGACTAGCTTTTGTTCCTCCCTACTCGTTTTTGCTTCTGCTGTTAAGAAATCAGCAGGATTTCCAGGACTTTTTGAGCATGTATTAGCATGCTAAGCTAAGTTTGGTTTTCTAATCATGTCTCTAATAGCTAGTTTATGTATTAGTAGTGAACTTGATCATTGATTTGTCTAAGTATTTGACTTATATTTCTGCAGGAACTGGTTGAAAAATTTTCCTGAGGTTGAGTTACCTTGTCTTGATGCAAGATGGCTTCAAATGCAAGTTCATGTCCAGCACCTATGAAGGCCTCATCTAATGGGATCTTCCTGGGTGATAATCCTTTAAACTTTGCTCTGCCTCTAGTCATTATACAGATATGCCTTGTTGTTGTACTATCTCGCACACTTGCTTTCGTCTTGAGGCCATTGAGACAACCTCGGGTCATCGCAGAGATAGTGGTTAGTTTCTTTCCCTTTCACAGCAATATATTCACTATCACTACATCCTTAATAGCTTAACACATAATGGAATTGTTGACTTGATTTCAGATTTTTTTTCTTGATCTTTTTCTACTTTATATTTTCGTTACCAATAGAAATTACAGACCCGAAAAGAGTGATGATTCGTAGTGCTCACTAGACAGGACATATTGAGATATACTTTTCATGTACAAGTCTCCATTGTTTTTATTTTACCTTTATTATGTCCTAAATTTTGCAACAGAAATGCTGGTTTCAGATATAGTAATATCACATTCATTGTATTCTTGCTTTGGCAGGGAGGGATATTGCTTGGTCCATCTGTTTTGGGTCGCAATACAGACTATCTCCACGATATTTTCCCAGCGAATAGCCTTACGGTGTTGGATACTTTGGCGAACATTGGACTGCTATTTTATCTGTTCCTTGTTGGTCTTGAATTAGATCCAAAGTCTCTTCGCCACACTGGGAAGAAAGCACTCAGCATAGCAGTAGCAGGTATTAGTCTTCCATTTGTAATTGGAATCGGTACATCCTTTGCATTTAGACAAACTATATCCAAAGGCGCAAAGGAAGCCCCTTTCCTTGTCTTCATGGGTGTGGCCCTTTCTATTACTGCATTCCCAGTCTTGGCCCGTATTCTTGCTGAGCTTAAACTTCTAACAACCGATCTTGGTCGACTGGCAATGTCAGCAGCAGCAGTGAATGATGTAGCCGCATGGATCCTCCTTGCTCTTGCCATTGCCCTCTCTGGAACCAGCGATTCGCCCCTTGTGTCTTTATGGGTTTTCCTGTGTGGAATAGGTTTTGTTATCATCAGTTCATTCATCTTCCCCCCCATCTTTAGATGGATGGCAAAACGATGTCCAGAGGGAGAACCAGTGGATGAAATGTATGTCTGTTTGACCTTATGTAGTGTTTTGGCTGCTGGGTTTGTCACTGATGCAATTGGAATACATGCTCTTTTTGGAGGTTTTATTGTTGGTGTTCTTGTGCCAAAAGAAGGGCCATTTGCTGCTGCACTTGTTGAGAAGGTGGAGGATCTCGTATCCGGGCTCTTCCTCCCATTATACTTTGTGTCAAGTGGATTAAAGACGGATATCACAACCATTAAAGGTGCTCAGTCATGGGGTCTCCTTGCGCTGGTTATATGTAATGCCTGTTTTGGTAAGATTATTGCCACTTTTAGTGTCTCCCTTGCTTGCAAAATCCCTTTCCAAGAAGCTTTAGCGTTGGGGTTCTTGATGAACACTAAAGGTTTGGTGGAGCTCATTGTCCTCAACATTGGTAAAGACACAGATGTAAGAACTCAACAAATCATCTTTATTTTACTCAACCAAGTGTAACCTATCTATCTCGAAGTTAAAATTATATGTTTTCTTTGATACTTGCAGGTATTGAATGACCAAACATTTGCTATAATGATTTTGATGGCTATATTTGCAACATTCATTACCACACCTTTGGTCATTGCAGTGTATAAACCAGCTCAACTAAAAAGTAATCGCAATTACAAGCATAGGACAGTTCAAAGGGAAGATCCAAATACACAACTTCGAATTTTAGCATGTTTTTACAGCATCAGAAACATCCCTGCAATGATTAATCTTATTGAGGTATCACGCGGTACTGATAAGACAGATGAACTTTGCATCTATGCTATGCACCTCATGGAGCTCTCTGAGAGGCCATCAGCAATCTTGATGGTTCATAAGGCAGGAAAGCTTCCTCTCGGGGACAGGGAGCTAGACATAGGCAATCAAATTGTTGTAGCTTTTGAGGCGTTCCAACAGCTTAGTCATGTGACTATTCACCCGATCACAGTAATTTCAGGAATGTCCAGCATGCATGAGGACATATGTGCCAGTGCTGAAGCAAAAAGGGCTGCAATTATAATTCTCCCATATCACAAACATCAAAGACTTGATGGAGCATTGGAGACGACACGTAATGACTTCCGTTGGGTCAATAAGAGGGTCTTGGAGCATGCACAATGCTCAGTTGGTATACTGGTTGATCGTGGATTTGGTGGAGGATCTCACGTATCAGCTTTCAATGTTTCTTCCACAATAGCAGTCTTATTTTTTGGTGGCTGTGATGATTGTGAAGCTCTGGCATATGGTAGGCGCATGGCAGAGCACCCTGGTGTTAGTTTAGTTGTCTTAAGATTCTTGGTGAGCGCTGATGTTCGTGGCGATATCACAGAAATCAAAATGACGTCAAATGATCAGAATTTTCTTGAGGAATTCAAGCACAGCATTTCTGATGAAACTTCAGTCAAATATGAAGAGAAGCAAGTAAATTCTCCAAGTGAAGCTATTGACATAATCAAGGAAGTTAGTCGTCATTGCAACCTCATTATAGTTGGTAGAATGCCAGAGGGCCAGCTAGCTGCTGCTCTGAATGGACATGGAAAAGGTGATTGCCCAGAGCTTGGTCCTCTTGGCAACCTATTAGCCAGTCCAGATGTTTCCATTCCAGCCTCGGTCTTGATAGTTCGACAGTTCAATGGCTTGAGAGTTTCTGAATCTGCATCCTCCTCAATGGGTGTGGTCTTACCGAATCCATCAGAAATGGAGGAGAGTGAGAGCCTTATATAGGTTGTCATTTGCTGTCTCTATAAGTGGTGAATTGAGAATTACCAACGATGGCGAAAATTTTTTATTCTTTGAGGGTGTAACTTTTGTGTCTTCCATTGTGGAATATGCCTCTTAATTCTGAAATGTCCTTGTTCAGTTTATACATATTGCAATAGTTAGTCCTTGCCTAACTAGAACAATGATTTACCTTCCAACTAATTACTATGTTTGTGAGTCATCAAGTATATTCCTGCAGCATTTCTTCATTAAAAATAAAGTTTTCGATTTTTCATATATAATTTTATAAGGAAAAAAATAATAATATTTAAAAAATTAGGAGAATGTTGATGGATAGAAAATAATTTCAAAAATATATAATTTAAACTCGTCTCTTAGAAAAGGCCAGAAAAATAAAAAGAAAAAGAAAAAATTTATCTCTTGAAGGGATAAGTTTTGGTTTATATTAAACTCGCCAGTCAAGAAACGAGTTCATTAGAGTTGTCTTAAACTTGTTTCCTAAAGAAATAAGTTAATATAGTTACATTGAACTCATCCTTTTAAGATACAAGTTTATTATAATTTAAACTAGTTCCTTCAAAATGTAAGTTTAACTTGCTTATTTTTAAGATTATTTCCAATCAAGTGGTATTTTTATAATTTTTTATAGAATTATTTTTCTTTTTTACTTATCTATATATATTTTGTGCAAGTTTGTTATAGACAAAAGATGTGTTTTTCATTCTGCTTGGATGGTCTGTTTTTTATTGGTATTTGCATTGTTATTTGTATCATATTTATTTCATTTCAATATCTAATCTGTTTGATCGGTTCATGAGTAAAAATATCTGTTTTTTATTAGTATTCATTTTTTACAAACAGTTTGTTTAAAAATGATTACAAAACAATAAAAAGATGACAAAACAAACAGACCTTGAAAAATAAACTTTCTTAATCTAAGTAAATTAAAGGGATAATTTCAAAAATGGCATATGAACTTTTGCAAAAAGTTCAATCAAGTACTTGAAGTTTGGTTTTGAATAATTTGCTACATAAAGCAAGTTTTCACGTATATTTTTCCTACTTAAAGTTTGGTTTTAAACATGGTACCCGAAGCAAGTTTTTGTGTACATTTTTCCTACCTAAAGCAAATTCAATCAAATATGAAAAATATACGTGAAAACATTTTTAGGTACCAAATTGCAAAATAAACTTCATGTATCTAATTGAACTTTTTGCAAAAGTTCGAGTACATTTCTAACATTAACCTAAAATTAAAAAAGGAAAAAGCCTCTTTTGGTACCTAAACTTTAACGAAATGGTCAATTAGGTATCTGAACTTTTAAAAAGATCAATTTCTCTCCCCAAATGCTAGCTAAAAACCCAACTCCAACCTCACTACCATCGTAAACACAAACCCAAAAGCTACTCCCACTGATAACACGTTAAAGTGAACTAAAATTGATACTAACATGGGTTAAGAGCTAATTTATGACATCTTTTGACTTATAAGTCAAATCCCAATCTCTTTTCACACCAAATCTTCATGTTCTTTTACAAATTTTGAAAACTTCAGTAGTTAAAGTGTGAATGTGGTGGTTATCGTGTATGGTGGAGCAATCAAATCGTTAGCTATGGAGGTTTTGATGCGAAGATTTAGTAGTGGAGTTTGGTGTGAGAGTGTTTGGTTGTTGTCATGATGGATGGGGTTGGAATTTAGCTTGTGTCAGAGGTGGTTCTTATACAATGGGTGGTTTCAAATTTTTTGGTTTGTTGTATAAGAGGTAGATTTGTTCGGGTTTGTTGTTGTTGGTATAGAGATGGATTTTTATTTTCGGTAGAGATTATGGTGGTGGAGGTTAAAGTAGTGGTGCTCTGTTTTTAGTTTAAAGAGAGAGAGAGTATGAGTGTGGTGTTGAGTTTGATAGGGTTAGTGGTGATTGAGTTACAATGAGTGGTAGTTTTGATGGCTATTAGGGGTCTCGATGTTTGGTGGTAATGGTTGGAGTCCTATCGTATAGAGAGAGAGAGAGAGAGAGAGAGAGAGAGAGAGAGAGAGAAGATTAGAGTCGAAGGAGGCAAGGAGGAGAGAGAGACTTTTTTTCGTCTTTAGTCAATGGATAGGTGTCAAACAAGTATTGATCAATTGGTCCACGTAGGATAAACTATGAATGGTGTTAAATGATAAGATTATTATTTATTTTATTTTTACTTAGCCTTAGCTTTTTTTAGTAAGTACATGTGTCATGTAAATAGTGACTTGCTGTAGCAGTATAAACACTCTCTTCTGTAACTCTTTTTGTGAAAAATGAATAGACCACCACCTTCATAACAAATTTTTCTTTCTTCCTTGCCTTTCTTTCAATAGCCATGACTTAGATTCAAGAATTGAAGTTTTTCTTTCTAAATCAGATAACTACATCTTTTCTACATGGTATTATAGCATGGTTTCTTAATCATTATTTGATTGTTGATACAATTTCTTTTGTTTGTCTGATTCGATTACTTTTTGTTTCTTCATCTCTTTTTTTTATTGTTCGTTATGAATAGTAATATAATGAAGAATAATTCATATATTAATGATCCTTTTTATATGTTATGATCTAATGTTTTTGGTAATTCAATTACATCTATATCTTTGAATGGAACAATTTTCTAGTGTGGAGTTGTTTCATTAGGCTTGCTTTAGCGGCAAAAGAAACACTAGGGTTTATAACTAGTGAATGTGTGAAACCCGATGTAAATGATACTGAATATCAACGATGGGATAGATGTAGTAGTATGATCAGGTGTTGGTTGTTGAATTCGTTAAGTAATGAATTAGTATAATCTTTTATTTATATTCAATCCTCGAAGGAGTTATAAGAAAACATTTGTGAGAGATTTGGTTTGATAAGTGAACCTCTTTTATATCAGTTGCAACGTCATATTATTAATCTGAGATAAGGAACACAATCTGTAGCGATGTATCTTAACAAATTAAAAAGGTTATAGGATGAATTATAGAATTTAAGTGGTGTTTCCCAATATGTTTGTGGTGGCCTGAATCAATGTATCTGCAAAGTGTTTGAAAGAATGCTTGAGAATGAAAGTAGAAAAAAGTTAATCCAGTTCTTAGTAGGTTTGAATGAAGCTTTTGAAGGGGTTAAGAATCAAATTCTATCTATAGATCCTTTATCAATTGTGAATAAGGCCTATTATTTGGTTACTCAAGTTGAAAAATAAAAGCAAATGGTTGGTTTGATTAATAGTGGTGACAATCAGATAATTATTGTAGCTTATCAAGCAAAAACAAATTAGAAAGGATATGGAAATTATAAAAGAGATCAACTGGGTAAAATAGGGTAGAGAATTATTTGTTCACATTGTCAAAAGACTAGTCACTCCGTTGAAAGTTGTTTTGAAAAGATTTGGTTTCCAAATTGGTCCAAGCAAAGGGACAAAAAGAATCTTAAATATGTGACTAATGTTGGAATTCAATCTTATTCTCAAAATTTTGTTAACAGTCCACTTGATTTGTTCACTATAAGTGTAAGCTTGAATGATGATTCTATCTTGATTAGTAAATTATGTGCAAAAGTTGTTAGAGCAATGAAGAATTCACAAGTTGCTAGGACTCAAGCTGAAGGGAATTTGAACTTTGCAGGTATGCTCACTTATCTTGCTTCAACATGTTTAGAGTCTTTTATAACTCGTGATAATAAAATAGGTGAATGGATTGTAGATATGAGAGCCTCTGATCATATGTCTCCTTATGCACATCTTTTCATTGATAAACATAATCTTCAAACACCTATTGCCATTACTTTACCTGCTGAAACTATTAAACATGTTTCCATTGTTGGAAATGTGGTCTTGAACCCACAAATAACTTTAACAAATGTCTTGTTGGTCCTTAATTTTAAGCATAACCTGCTGTCCATACGTAGTTTGCTTAAAGTTAATTCCTTGATAATCAATTTTGATGCTAATCATTGTTTCTTTCAGGATCAGGTCAGTAACACTTGTGTTGTAAGAGCTAAGCTTTGAAATGGACTTTATGTGCTAGAGTTTGATGTTAATTTACAAAAGAGTTTATATGTTGATACTTCAAAGAGTAATAAAGACTTAACTCATGGTGTAAATAAAGCAAGCATTTCCTTTGAAATCTTATGCAACCATTTTGAACATGTGTCATTACAAAAACTCAAACATGTAATTGGTTGCAACAACTTGGATAAAACTTCTTTTGTTTGTAACACTTGTCATTTGGCTAAATTTTCTCAGTTGTATTTTCCTTTGAGTGATTTTACTTTTGAATTTCTTTTTGTTCTTATCCATATTGATCTATTGGGGCCTTATAACACATCCTCTTTGACTGGTTGTAACTATTTTGTTATAATCCTTCATGATATGTCGAGGAGCACTTGGACTTACTTGGTACCCCACAAATGTCATGTTATATCAATTTTGACCACTTTTCTTGCTTATGTACGTAACCATTTTCATGTTGTACCTAAAGTTATGTGAACCGATAATGCAAGTGAATTTACCTCTCATGCTTGTCAAAATCTTTTTTTTTAAAAATGGCATTATACATTAAAGGAGTGTTCCTTATACTCCTCAACAAATTGGCAAAGTGTAAAAAAACATCATCTTCTACTTAATACAACTAGAGTGAGTAGTTTAAATGCTAAATTACCAAAATTGTTTTAGGATGAGTGCATTTTAGCAGCTACCACCCTTATTATTCTCATGCTAATACAAACTTTGAATTGGAAAACCCCTTTTGAGCTTCTATATCATAAACCACCCACATACACTCATTTAATAACCATTATCTGCCTTTGTTATGTTGCTGCTCTTTCTCATTCAAAAGATAAATTTGATCTAAGAGGACGAAGATGTGTGTTTTTGGGTTACCCTATTGATTAAAAAAGGATGTCAAGTTTATCATTTAGATTCTAAACACTTGTTTGTTAGTCGTGATGTTAAGTTCTATGAAAACAATTTCCCTTTTCATGCTTTGCAAAATGTTTTTGTTATGCCAACAACTCCACATATGTCTTACTTTCCTTCTTGTCCCATTTCTTATAGTTCATGTGTAAAGCTTGATACTCCTGTTCATTCTACTAAAACATAGTCCCCTAAGTTTGTTCAAACATATGTTTCCATAATCCCTAACGCATCCATTATTGATTCTAGTTATCTTCCTTCAAGAATGTAAATAGGCAAACTAAATACTAAATTAGCTAATAGATTTTGTACATAATGTTCAATTGAATTATTTAACTCAACATACACATGTTGCAGATTCTATTCCACATTTTGTAGTCTATTCCCCACTTATGCTTAAACATTCACTGTCACATTTACCATGTTCTTATGTTGTATTATTGGCAAACATGTTTATTGTGCATGAGCTTACTAGTTAATATGAAGCTATTAAAGATTCTAGGTGGACAGATGCCATGGATAGAGAACTTGCTGCTCTTGAAACAAATCACATATGGGATTTAGTTTCTTTACCACCTAGAAGCAACCCATAGGATGTAATGGGTGTATAAAGTGAAGTATAATTCTGATGGGAACATGGAGCATTTTAAAGCTAGATTGGTTGCAAAAGGTTTTACACAAATTAAGGACATATTCTCCTATGGCTAAACTTACAACTATCCATTTGCTTCTTGTTGTTTCTTCAATTAGAAATTGGCATGTACATAAACTTGATGTCAATAATGCATTTTTACATGGATTCATTGATGAAGAGATTTATATGAAAACCCCTAATGGTAATTCTTAAGCAAAGCCTAGGCAAGTTTGCAAGCTTATGAGATCATTATATGGTCTTAAAGAAGCTTTTAGATAGTGGAACAAAGAATTGACCAATTTATATGGGTTCATTCAATCCGAAGTAGATCATTCTTTATTCACTAGGCGAAACAAAATTGGATTTATGGCCATTTTAGTATTTCACTTTTTAAAGAAGTCAAAGATCGAGCATTCACCATCAACGATCTTGGTGATGTGAGATTTTTCTTGGGATAGGAAATTTGTAGGACTTTTAAAGGCTTTTTTGCATCAACGAAAATTTCTTCTGATATGGGAGCTTGTATATTGCATTCACATCCATTTCCTTTGAACTTACATTTAGAGCATGATTTTGGTGAGCTTCTAACCAATCCTTCTTTATATCATCGTTTGGTAGGGAGATTGCTTTATTTAAATGTTACATCACCAAATATCATTTTTAGTGCAATAGTTAAGTCAATTTGTTGCTAGACCTCGATCTACTCATCTTGATATAGCTTTTCATGTGTTACGCTACTTAAAAGGCACATTTGGATATGTTCTTTTCTATTCTAGTAACGTTTCTTTTTCCTTGGTGGGATTTTCTTATGCCGATTGGGGTTCTTGTCGAGTTGATTGCAAATCATTATCAGGATATTTTTTTTCTTAGATCTTCCTTTCTTAAAGAAGATCAAAAAGAAAAACACTGTTTCAACCTCATTTACTAAAGTAGAATACAAAAGCTGTGCTTTTATAGTAAAAGAGTTACTTTGAATCCTTTATTTGTTGAAGGATTTTCAAGTGGATTTAGTGTTATTAGTTCATCTCTTTGTTGACAATGAATCAACTTGTTAGCTTGCAAAAAATTTGGTTTTTCACAGTTGTACAAAAGCATTTAGATGTGCAATTCCACTTTCTTAGACATCATATTTCTATTGGTTTTCTTAAGCTACAACATATTGGTTCTTCTCGACAAGCTGCGATATCATGACCAAATCCGAATCTACTCCACATTTGCAATTTTTTTTTTATCCAAGTTAGGTCCTTCAGACTTTCCAACGTGAGGGGGACTAGGGTAGGGGGGAGGGGGTGGGTTGTTGAGATTATTACTTATTTCATTTTTACTTAGCCTTAGCTTCTTTTAGTAAGTATTTGTGCCATGTCAATAGTGGTTTATTGTATCAATATAAATACTCTAATCTATAACTTTCTTTTGTAAAAAATGAATAGACCACCACCTTCATAATAATTTTTTTCTTTCTTTCCTTGTTTTTTCTCTTTTGGCAGCCATGACATAGAATCAATAATTGAAGCTTTTGTTTCTAAATCAAATGAGTACACCTTTTCTATAGAAGTTTAGGGACATGAAAAGTTCAATTAGGTATGAAATTACTCTTTTTAAAAGCTTAGGTACCCAATTGACCGTTTTATCAAAGTTCCAGTACCAAATGAGGCTTTTTCCCAATTAAAAAACCAAATCATATAATTTCAAGAAATATAAGAGAAAACGATCAAAAGAAAGTCACAAAAATACAAATGTTAAATCTAACAAAGTGTCAAGTGGAAGATATTTTTCGTGAGAGAAATACAAATGCACTTAAGAAAGTGGAAGTTGATTATAAGTTTGAATGTCAACTTTTTGTCTAAAACATCAATTTAAGGTTTTGCAGAAACATACTACATAAAGGTCATTTCTTCTATATAGTCAAGGTCATGGTTGTCAAAATCATAAGTTAAATGTATAATTCTACTAGTTTATAATTCTATATGTTTATGATTTTATTAATTCTGTACGATTCTATATGATTTTACCAATTCCATATATTCGAATAAATAGTAAAATTATGATTTTAACAGCCATGATCAAGGCTAAGCATGTTGGGATCTATTCAATACTTCTTTGTCTGTAGGAAATATGTCAGGCCTTGCGCCATATTGGTGAGTTTTAATTCCACTCACTTGGAAAACGTCTACCAATATGAAATCATTTTGCAATCAGTAACTTAAACATTACCCGCTCCTTTATTTTGCCGCATACAACAGAAAAATCAAACTATAATTTAACCGGAATGTAATAAAAATACAACAGCTCTTATATGATTGTTACGGTGTTTAGATAGAGAATTAAGGATTTACGTTAGATTATAATAAATCTATTATATTATTGTTACAAAAGTAAAATATTTATTCTATTTATAAGTGGTGTGTAGTTTTCAAAGTAGAGCATATTTATAAAAAGATGATGAAATAAATTATTGAATAACAATATAAAAGATCGGGATACAAATGACCATTTATTATTTCTTATAATAGTAATATATACATAATTGCTATCCGTGTTTTAAATGGAAATAAAAACTCTAATAACAATTTCTTACTAAATGGAAAGAAAATAAAATAGTCAATCACTTTAAGTGAATATATTGTTGCATTAGGAGTATGGTCAACGTGGGAACACACCACGTAATCTTTTCATAGGAAGCATCTGTAGGATCTTCATGTTTGATCTCCACACTTATCTGATAGCAAATGATTCCAAAGAAAACAAGAAGAAAAAGGAAAAAAAAAAGGGCAAGCAAAAGCCTTGTAGGTAATTTAATAATCCAATCAAGCACAACAGCAATAGATTTCTATATTATGAATTCATTGATTTTTATGGGCCTCCCGTACTATAGCCGCTTCCTTCTGTCCCTTTCCGATTCATTTTAGTAGGTAGTCCATGGCCCCATACTTTATCACACGCTTAGAGCAACAATCTCTTCCTTTTTTTTTTTTTTTTAATGCATATATATATATATATATATATCTCCATTTCAATGGTTCCTATTTGCCTGCTTTTCAACTTGCTAATGTACCTTTTGTTAGGATTAGACACGAAATAACCTAAAATTTAATATACTAAACTAATTTTGCTTACATATGTTTAAATTGATGATTTGTGAGTAAAATTGTTATAGTTAAGTTAGTATAATTTAATTTAATAATATGAAAAATTCTTAGTATGAGAAATTAATATATTTGAAGCATATGTGTATTAGTAAAATTGTAGTAATACATATGTTTGTTCGATTACATAAAATTAAACTGTATGTGTGTTTTAATGCATGGATTATTAGAATTTTTGGTGCCCCAATTTTAAGCCCAAGACCAATTAATTGCAAATAACCAAGCCCATACACATGCATAGCCCAAAGCCCATGCTTCATCATCTTCCAAACTCTTCCATAATGCCCCAAAAGTCAACAAAACAAACAAAATATCACAATCCAAAAACAGACCCTATCTCCATCGACTCTTTCTCTCTCCATTTTCTCTATCTTTTCAAGCCTAAATAGAACTCAAATTTTGTACATTAAAATTCCTTCCAAGTTATCACAAACAAGATTTAAAGCTAGGAAGTAAGATATAAGAGTAAAAGAAGTGGGAATCACACTAAGAAAGTAGAAAAAACAACTTGATTGCTAGAAGTAGCTCTAAAAGTAAGTAAAAGTTGATTTCGAGTAATGTTAATGTTAGATTGGAGTAAAACTTTGATGTTTGATGTGAATTAAGGGCATGCTATTATATATGTTGAGTTAGAGATGCAAATAGATGTATGTATCCTAGGTGTTTGATGAAAAGAAATATGGAGTTTATGATGATATAATGCATGTATGGATTATGTTAGTGATAAGTAAGTAGAATTTGAATGATTAGGGTAATAATAGAGGTTAACAAGCATAAATGATGAGATTATGTTTTAAGTTATGTTTGTGGTGTATATGTGTAAAATGAACTTATTTGAGCAAGTGAGCTTGGTGATGTTTAATATTGTGTTCATAGACTAGTTTGGTATGTTTTTAGAAACACATAAGAGTTTGGTAAAGAGTTAGAGAATATATAATTCAAAAATTTCAAAACAAGTACCATAAGGCATTTATCCTATTTATCACGGGTGTAATCGAGATCGTTATACCCTCAAACTTATATTTTCCTATTGATTACGATCGTTATTAAGTTAGTGATCTTCTCTGAGTGTTTTCAAAAGCTTGATATGGCCTAAATTATAGCCGTTATAAGGGTCGTTATCTTCTTTGTATAGTTTTTAACGATAGAATATGGTCATAATGAAGCCCATCATCTCTTTGAGTTGTTTTTGGAAAAATTTTTATAAAGCCTATTACGGGCGTAATCATTATCATGGTCTATATCACGGCCATGATATGGAGCATTATCTCCTATTACGAGTGTGATAAGGCTAGTTGTTTTCATCACGACCCAAGATCACGAGCATGATGGTGATTTATGAGTGGCTAAATAAATAATCGATAGGAGAATAGTATTAGGTAACGTTTGCTTATTCTTAAGAGGAAATAATATGATTTAGTTTATGTTTATGGGACTAATTGAACTAGATGAAATTATGGTTAAGTTAAGTAAAGTTGTATAATGATTGTTAACCTTAAATGAGATTATTACTCTGTTTCTGTAGGTATAGGAGTTATAGGTCTTTGGACAGCCTATAACAACCCCTTGAGCAGATGCTACTCCTCAGGACTCCCGGATTCCTAAGATTGCAATCGAAGTTTGAATACTCCAATGTTGTTTTACTCATTTAATCAAAGATAAATAAATTATTGATCGTTACATTGCATTTAGATTAAGCGTGCTTGCTACTTTGTATTTGTTTGTGTTATTATGTATTGGGCTTTTGACTTATGTTGTTACTTTGCAAGCGATGTTGAGGATGATTTCTATGATGATATGGGTTATGGACTGATTAGGAAGCCTTTTTGGATGAGTAGGACGGCTAAGGACCCTGGTGCCAACAAGAATGTTTTATTCAAGTTTTCTTTAAGACTTTGAAAATAAAGTGTAAATTTGATATAAGCTTAAGCTTGGTTTGTAATATAAAATGTTAAGTTTTTCTTTCAAGTTTTTATGATGAACTAGGTTTGTAATCTTTTGAAGTGTCACTTGTTGACGCTAAAGTTTCTTTCAAGCTTTGTAAAGTTAACTTACTTATGTATTGAGTAGTCTTATGTTAAAGTTATATGCTTTAAAGCAGGTTTTAACAAACAATTGATACAAACATCTTCTTTTTGGACAATCTTACGTATAGTACTTGAGTGTTTTATAATACTTAGGTATTATGCATGGTTGGGGTATATAGCATGCCTAATAATAGGTATTAGATAGGCCAGGTCCTTAAAAGATATCCCACGTTTTACCTAATAACATCATCTTGACATTGAAATCATCATCTAAATATCATATTTGGTAATTGAATCTTACACAAAAATTTAATTTGATATAAAATTTTAAAATTATCAATTTGATACATAGTTAAACTTTTTACTTTTTACAGTTATTTTTACTAGTGTTGTCAGAACTAGACCAGGATTTGATCCGAACATCTCAAGAGGTTAGGGTCAAACTGGGTTCCACCGAGGGTCGAATCAGGATCAAACAAAATATCAAAGAACAATTTATAATTTAGTTACTATTGGCAAGAAACGTAAAATAACAACAAATTATAAGTTTCAATAATCATTTTAACTAATAAAAAAAATAGAATTTTTGTAACCTTATTTTATATTTGTAATGTTATTATTTTTAATATTTAATTTATATAGTAAAAATATATATATTTTATTGGATATATTTTTTCAATAAGTTGATGAGAAAAACCTGATTAATATTAACATATCATCACTGCAAATCACAAATTTGACTATTATGTTATTTGAAAGCAAAATATAAGATGTGAATTTTTTTTATTATATTCTAAAGCTGAATATAATTAATATGGTTTGGAATAAGTTAATAATTAATTTTCGTCAAATATATTTAAAAAACTTCGAGCCCGCTTAAGTCATCTGCCCATTTCAAAATCCCTAAAAGGCTAAAACAAATTCTATCCTCCTTTTCTCTTTCTTCGTTTTAAAAGTTGCAATGCCTCCATCAACATTCAATACCCTGTGCTCCCCTATCTTCCTCTCTCTCTCTCTCTCTTTTTAAAACGCCTCCACTATGAGTATCACTTTTCTCTGTCTCGCGGAAGCTCGATTATGGAAGAAATGAAATAAAAAAAAAGGTTGGTGTAAAACAAATGCCTTTTTGCCATGAAACAACGACCTCATCTTCTATTATTGAGGTTGACTCCATAATATCTTAAATTGAGTATAGACACATCAGGATAGGGTGATGAGAATTGAAATATTCTCATGTCTTGTCCATGGCAATAGTCGAACAGATGTTAGACTATTCCCAATCTACTATGGTACATCAATCTTCCAAAATTTCTATTTTTCTTTTTATTGTTTTTCTATCCATTTCTAGAGCCCAGTTGGACCCAGGTTGTCGATTTTTTGGTTGAACTGACCGGTTTGTTGATGTGGCACCAGGTCTTAGCAAATCTAATTCTTAGGCAAGATTTGGATCAACTTTGTAGCCAGTTCATGGTTGGACCGATTGAACCGACCGGTCTGATCTGGTGGTGACTACATTGATTTTTACTACTTTCTTAATATTGTTTATTTGTTGCCTTAAAAAATGCAGAATATCATTGAATTTATATTACTTCTATTAATGCCATTTAATACTAAGAAAGTAGTAAATAGTATCGGTAAAATAGTAAAAATAGTCACGATAGTTTGATTGGGTATCAAATTTATCACTTTGAAATCTAGATACTAAAGTAAATTTTTACACAAAGCTAAGGTATGAATATGACATATTCTCAAATCCATTTGAATGGTTATTTCTAATTGATATATGATTTGTCTATCCTATTGAGCAGGCATCCCATGCCTCAAACCTAAATGTTGAAATGGAAAACTTTCATTATTGTAAAAGCTTAAAACCATGGTTAACTTGTGTGTTTCATGCATTTAGATAAACAAGAATTGAAATGTCAGGGGATACAGCAAGCTCATTTATTGTTGGCTCTGAATTCTGTTGTTGTAAAATGGGTTTTTTTAGACACATAAGAAGTATTTGTATCGTCGTTTGTTTATATATATATATATATTACATGTATTACTTAAATTCTGATGTTTGGAAGATTATATGACATATTTTATATTTCATAGTAGTGATAATTGTAGTGATTAACTAAAGAAACATAACTAGCTCTCTCTCTCCTCCTAGGGTTTTCTTTTTAAAGAAAAATCTAGGGGCACAACCTATAATCCTCTAGATCTTACATGAACCAAATTCTTCGTAATTGTCAAATTGGATAATAAAATCTTGAGAGATTATAAGAAAATGTTAGAAAAATAGCTCCTAGTTTTTTACAATTTCAAAATAATCATAATCAGACTGTAATTTAAGAATTGATAAGGTGTTCAATAATATTTTGGAATTATAAAAAAAAAAAAAATTGATTCTAAAAACATTTGATATATACATAAAACATCAATATTTAATTAAAATTGCATACAAGAATTAAAGATTAAGAACCTCAATAGGTAGATGGTCTATCGAAAATCTTAAAAAGAAAAAATGAAAAGAAGAAACCACTTCAATGTAAACAGATATGACGATGTTTAAATCTTACTCACAAACAGTAAATTAAAGCAATAGGAACACTTTTGTATTCTAAAATCATCTAAGTACGGGTGGGAAAAAAAAACTAAAAAACCAATTCGAAAAATATAGTTAACTAGTCCATCGGTTCCTGTTTAGGTTCATGGTTTTAACTTTTTTGGTTTTCGGTTTTGATTTTAGTTTGTAACTATGAAAAACTAATGATTAACAGTTAATTGATATCTATAAATATATAATATTATATATAATTAATTTTTTAAAAAATAAAGAGCATAAATCATGCTAAACTTGGTAAATGTCACACAAAACAGACCATTGGACAAATATAGTACTACCTTATAGTACACTTGTATTAGATCTTTGTTTTGTTTTATGTTATTATCTTGAGCACTAAAGCATGATGTATCTAGTTGTCCATAAATGCTTGAAGTTTTCTTGTAAATTATAAATTTTGAGTAATGGCATGGTGTTAATGTTTGCTGGCCTAATGCATCCTAGCCATTTTTCGTTTTAAAGCTATTTTAATAAAACTTGTTACTTGGTTTATTTGACTTTACATCTTTAACTTGTTAATTTTTAATTTTTGAATGTAATTATGAAACAAAAGTGTTTAACTTTTATGGACCAATCGGAAATATGGTTAACCATAACTTTTAATTAACCATTATATTAAATGGTTAAAAACCAAAAATTAAAATTATTAATAAAAAATGGTTAACCGTTAATAATGATCCGGTTTAGGTTTGGGATTTTAAAAAATTGATTATTATGAACCAGTTCAAAATATAAGGTCATAGACTAATTAACCGGTCTATGCTCACCCCTACACTGAAGATTGTGAAATAATAGTATATGGTAGTACTAGCCGCACTTTGGCATTCCATAAAATTCATTATTGACTTTAGAACATCATAATCATCTCAAACATTAACTACAATTTCTGAATGAGTAATTCAAATACAAGCTACAAAAGTAATTTGAATTTGGTTAAACCTAGTTAAACACAATTAAGCACAGAAATGCCTTAATAAATTACTTTAGAAAAACAAAAGTTCTAAATTTTTAACCAGGGATAATGCTGTGGCAAGAATCTAAAATATTTTAACAAATAAAATAATAAATGTAAATTTTAATTGGGAGAAAAAAATGAAGAAAGAGAAACCCAGGAATAAAAGCCTTTTAATGTACTCTAAAATTTTTCCACATTTTTTTTAAGTTAGTGATAATAGAATCTTAAATAGGACTCACATTATAATGGACATTGATATCAAATGCAGTATCTAAATATGTGGATGGATAACTGCAAACTCTATAACGTATGTTGAAAGCCTTCGATCACTATCGTTCATACGGTTAAACTTTAGCTTAATTATATCTAAATATTGTTTAGCGTTAGGATCCTGATGCAGTAATCCTAACATTGATTCACGTAACCCAAGATTTAATGTACTAATATAACCATGATACTAGTGACATAAGAAGTGTAATTATTAAGTATACAATTAAAGTTTGATAACTGGAAACATATTAATTATATTTATGAAATATTAAAATCAACCCCACATGGGGAATATGAATTCTAAATCCGTAATTAAACTGAGTTAATTTATATTTATGTTATACACTATTTTTTTTCTTCTTTTTTTTTTCTTTAGACATAAAGATCAACTAAAATCTTAATTATAAGAACCCACTCAATTTATATAAATAATAAATATAGCTAGCAGGACCTTCTATGGAGTGGTGTAATGAAACAGTACTATAAAGAACTCTCTGCTGCCTGATACTCATGCTTAAGCCCTCCCCATTTAAATCCCCAGTCAGACCCTTCATTATACCGCCCTTTGAAGATAATAACACCGTCAGCCCATTTAAGGAGGAAGAGAACCACAGACTAAGAGGCTTCAGTCTCTGTGATTAGGTGCATTACATGAAATTTTTATTTAAAAAATAAAAAATAAAAAAAGGTTTAACAAGAATTGTTTCCTATGATTTGAACAGTAGTCTAATTGAGTACTCAAAGAGTATGTTTTGGATGTTTTGGTGAATAATAGGTGGTTTGAAGTGTGAGAAGCAATACTTGAAGAATAACAAACTAAAGAATGTGTTATTGGAAAAATAAAATTTGATAATTAATCTAGTTTGCCGTGTTTGGTAGGATTTAGGCAAGTAAATGCGACTAAATATACTTTTCCTGGATGATTGCATCTAATCTTGGTAATAGAATGCTTGAGGTTCAAGATAAATTTTTATTTCCCGAATTATAATCAATAATCCACTAAGTACTATTTGTACCCGTTTTCATAAATGGCATGTAAGAAAATTCTATGGTCCCATCATTAATTTTAACGGGACTAGTCCCATCACCGTCTAACGCCTCACACCATATCCAACTGAACACTAAAATAGTTAATATATCAATTACTATATTTATATTAACAGTTAGATAGTTGACTAGACAATCCTGTCGACAAGACCTCAACCATAAAACTAGAAGCTCCTAGATGCATTAGTTGACAAGAAATTTTCATAAATAAAATCTTAAAGAAATTAGTTTTATTTGCAATGTCTAATATTAGATTATGACTATGATAATGTCTCCATGATAAATGTGTCTACAACAAGTTTATGGATTTTAATCTTCGTCGAAATTTAATAATCGGGAAATACTTAAGTCTAATGTAAATTGGTATCAAACTAGCAAAGTTATTGGTATGTAATACTAATTTAATAACTTGGTTAAGATATAATCTATATTTAACTTATAAGCAAACACAAAAGGAGATGGACAGATTAGAAGCAAATGCAAAAGGTTTGACGATGAATTATAAAGAGAAAAGGAGGAAAGATATATTATATTTTATGCTATAATTTAAAGGTAAATAATGTAAAACAAAATAGCAACTACTTACAATAATAAATTTGTATTTACTATGAAAATACTCTATCTTACCATATACAGCAAAACAAGACAAGAATGTAAATAAAGTATGCTGATGAGATAAAAATAGACATAATCAAAGGGAATATGAATTGGTGGTATAATTGATGATACTTGGCATATGTGTAATTTGAATAAAACTTTCTAAAAGTTATGAGGTTACTACAAGTACATAATATAGAATTTCTATTAACAAAATAAGTATAAAACAACGTTAGAATAAAAAAATCAAATACAATAAGAAAATATTGATGATCATTTATAAAGTACTATGGAATTATATAATAAAGTCTAAAACAAGTGCTTTAAAAATAGTTATGTAATGCTCTAAACTGAAGGCGTTATCAATCTGTCACGTGTTTTCACTTGAGATGAGGATGCTAAGGCTATTATTTTACTAATCCACAAAGATAAAACCCATATAACATCAATATCTCACATACAAAGATACCTTTAAAAACATTAAAAAATAACAATAAACTTAATATAAATTTGTGAACAACCTAGTTGGCATATACCAAAAGCTAACTTAATATAAAATAGGGTCTTCAACTTTATCCGTCTCCAAACCAATATATCTAATAATCGGCAGGAAAGTCAACTCCACTATTGTCCTCCCCATAATCTACATATGCATCATAGCCCAACAAATCAGAAAACTACTAGATCATCACCTACTCCTGGAAAATAGAAAAGAATGAGCACAAAGGCCCAGTACGTCAAACCACAAACACATGCGTATGAATAAGTATCATACAAATATCATGTGCAACCTAATAAATTATGCAACAAACATGGCTTATTATCTTTATTTAGCTAGGTGTACAACACATTTTAGAACCATTTGCAACTAATCCTAAACCTAGACTAACTCATGACTCCATGAAACAAATTTTATGTACAAAGTACTTTGATACGTATATAATGGTGTTAGGTAATCCCCACACACCTTAGGTACCATACTTATACTACTCCTAAACTATCGGAATCATCTCTGTGCACAGCTCTACTTGAGATAACGTCACGCATGGATGATCAGGGCACCATCTTAGTAAACAGTACTTTTGGTCTACTAGACTCAACTAAAAATAGGCGACAAATCAATTTAAAATTGGGTAACATTAAGTCAGTTTACAAATACTAAGCCTATAATCACATACAACAAGCAAAGTAAGATTTCACCTATAACAGTTCTTGAAACAAAAAACCTAATTTCACCAATATGCAAAACTATCTCAAAACTTGTTTTCACAAAATAATCATACTCCAACTATCACCTAAACTCTAAACTCAAAAGAATTATAATCCCCATATTCATACAATCCTTTCTCTTTTTGATTGTAAACCATAGAATCTCTAAACACTAAACTTAGTGTTTTTTCCTAAAATTTCTCCAAAGTTTTGACTCCCTTCAACACCAACAAGAAATTAAGAAAAGATCACACTTTTAGATCACCAAAAGGATTAAAAAGGATCAACTTACCTATTTCTTGATTCTTCTTCCTCCTTAATTGTAGAACATGAAATCTCCAACAAGAAACTTAGGGTTTGCTCTAGAACTCCTCCATGAATAACTCCCTTTGAAACCAAGAAGAAGACTGTAGGAAGAGATCATTCTTTTATATCACTAAAGAATTGAAAATAATTAACTTACCTAGTTCATAAATCCTGATCTCCTTTGAAACAAAGATCACTGGTTAGAGAGATCTCTTAGTGTTTTTACAGCTTCTGATAGGTTTTGAGAAAAGGAAAGATAGGCTAGGCTATCTATAGAAGTTGGAAATCTTTACAAATTATGTGTATAATGGTTGGCATAAAGGTTGGTGGCGTAGGAAAGAAGGCTAGCAGCCTATAACATACACTGTCGACTAAAACTCAACAAACAAAACTATGGCCATGAAGGCTGGCCATCAACACCGGCGGCATAAGCCCCAACGCTAGCGGCATAAAAGCTAAGGCCAGCAGCCTACAAGGTGGTGTACAACTGTGTCTTCTTCTCCTTGATCACGTGTCTGCCATTGGACATAATATATATATATATAATATATATATTAGGATTGACCATAAAACCCTCTTATTAATCTATAAATGACACTTTTTCTCTTCACTATAATTTATTTATTTTTATATTATACTCTTCCCCCCTAAAAGAAACTTTCGTCCTCAAAAGTTTCCTGAATCATTGAAAAGCTTGGGATACTTTGTCTTCATCTCCTCCTCTAGCTCCTAAGTAGCTTCTTGTTTAGATTGATTTGTCCATTACACCTTCACATATTTGATCACTTGCCTTCTCAAAATCTATTCTTTGACGTCAACAATTCTTACTAGTTTTTCAACTATAGAGAGAATCGGTTCTACTTCTAATGGTTCCAAAGCTACTATCTATTTAGGATCCTTCACATACTTTCTCAACATAGACACATGAAACACATTGTATACTCCATCCAAACTAAGTGGTAAAGCTATTCTATAAGCTACATCGCCTATTCTTTCTAGAATTCCATAAGGTTTCACATACCCAGGGTTTAACTTGCTCCTCAAACCAAACCTGACAACACTCTTAGTTGATGAAATCTTAAGCAGGACATGTTCTCCTACTTGAAACTCCAAAGGTCTTCTTCTCTTGTTAACATAACTTTTCTAATGGCTTTGAGCTGTTTGCAATTTTTGTCTTATCACTTTGACCTTATCAATAGCATCACGTAACAACTCTGTTTTCATCATTTGTCTATCACCAACTTCATCCCAATGAATCGGTAACCAACATTTTCTACCATATAAGGCTTTACAAGGTGGCATCCCAAGTGATGCTTGATAACTTTATTATATGCAAACTCCAACAAAGGCAAGTGCTCATCCCAAATACCTTTAAAATCTAAAGCACATGCTTTCAACACGTCTTCTAGTATCTGGCTGGTTCATCCGGATTGTCCATTTGTCTGCAGATGATAGACAGTACTAAAAACTACTTTAGTGCCCAAAGTTTTATGCAGGCTTTTCCCAAATCTCCTAGCAAACCTAATATCTCTATTTGATACAATGGTCACTGATATTACGTGTAATCTCACTATCTTCTTGATATGCAACTTTGCTAAATGCTCTAATTTATACCCAATTTTAATCGGTATAAAGTGAGATACCTTAGTAAGCCTGTCAATAATCACCCATACCGAATCAATATTTTCTCTAGTTTTAGGTAGAGTTGGAACAAAATCCATGATTATGTGCTCCTACTTCCACTGAGGTATAGGTAAAAGCTTTAGTTCATTTGCTAGTTTTATATGCTCAATATTGATCAACTAAAAAGTGTAGTACTTAGATACATACTCTACAATCTCTTTCTTCATATTATTCCACCAATACGTCTTCTTCAGATTATGATACCTCTCGTTACCTCCCAAATGGATTGAACAACTAGAGAATGTGTCTCTTTCAATAACTTCTTAAGTTCTCCTTGTTTTAGGATACGTAACCTTCCTTTATATTTTAGGACACCTTCTCCATCAATATGAAATTCAAATGCTCTACCTACTTCCATTCTCTTCTTTACCTCCAGTATATTTGGATCATCTACTTGTGTTGCTTTGATCCTTTCTATGGTTTTGTTTGGATGGTCTGTTTTTCATTAGTATATGTATATGTTTCAACTTAATAAGTGTAAATATGTCTGATTTACATTTATATTTTATTTATATTTGATCTATTTGATCTTTTGATGAGAAATGCCAATTTTTTTCATTTGTATCTAATTCTTTATAAATAATTTGCTAGAAAAAAGTTTGAAAAAAGTGTTTGTATCTGTAATCTACCTATAAACAAATAAGCCCTATAATAGTAGGCTGAATTTGCAAGTTCGCCAATCTTGCACCTAGTTGTCTGGTCATTATCTCTAACTCCAACTTCCTCATATCATTTATTAGACGATGTTTAGAGGTGATCAAAGTTGCTGAATTCTCAACTCGCTTTCTATTCAAGGCACTACTACTACATTTGTCTTCCTAAGATGGTATTGAATACCCACATCATAGTCCTTGACAAGCTCCAATCATCTCCTCTATCTCATATTCAGATCTCTCTAAGTAAAGATATACTTCAAACTTTCATGGTCCGTATATACTTTACATCTTTCTCCATATAAATAGCGCCTCCACAACTTCAAGGCATGAAGCATTGCTGCTAGTTCTAGATCATGTGTAGGGTAATCCTTTTCATAATGCTTCATTTGTCTAAAAGCATATGCTATCACCTTGCCACCCTGCATCAATGCACAACTTAATCCTTGTATAGAGGCATTGTTATAGATAATATATTCCTCACCGCTCACTGATAAAGCTAACACTAAGGCATATACTAACTTTTCCTTCAACTGCTAGAAGCTATTCTCACAGTCTTCATCCTAAACATACTTTACCCCTTTATATGTCAGTTTGGTTAAAGGACTTGCAATCTTAGAAAAATCCTCTACAAATCTTCTATAGTATCTTGTCATTCTCAAAAAACTCCTAATTTCTAACACACTTTTAAGAGTTAGCCATTCTACCACTACTTTTAATTTCTCAGGATCCACTATTATCCCGTTTCCATCCCTCAAGAAAGATACTTGTTCTAACTAAAACTCACATTTTGTGAACTAGCATACAACTTCTCATCTTGTAATCTCTTCGAAACTAATCTTAGATGCTTTTCATGTTCTTCATTGGTTTCGAGTACACCAAAACATCATATATAAAGACCTCTACAAGCAAATATAAATAATCTCTAAAGACTTTGTTCATAAGGTCTATAAAGACGGCTGATGCATTTGTGAGACCAAACAATATAACCACAAACTCACAACACTCGTGTCTAGTCTTGAAGGTTGTCTTCTATATGTCATATGCTCTAACCAGCAGCTAGTGATATCATGGTCTAAGATCAATCTTTGAGAACACTTTTGCTTTTACTAGCTAGTCATACAAATCATCTATCCTTGCTAGAGGATACTTGATTTTAGTCACTTGATTTAACTCTCTGTAGTCTATATATAGCCTCATGTTGCCATCTTTTTTCTCTACAAACAGAACTAGAGCTCCCTAAGATAGCACACTGAGTCTGATAAACTTCTTATTGAGCAAATCTTCTTACTGAACTTTGAGCTCTACAAGTTCTGTTGGAGCCATACGATATGATGTCTTAGATATAGGCAAATTACTTAACACCAAATCAATACAGAACTCTACTTCGCTTTCTATGGTAACCCTGGTAAATCTTATGGAAAAGCATTAATGTATTCACATATAACTAGTATCTGTGTAAGGTTTGTCCCTTGTTCACTTTCTATCATCATAGCTGCCATCGCTAAAGCTGACTTTCCCCACAACTCATATGTATGGAGAGCTTGAGGTCTTTGCACTTCAAGCTTATGTATAAATTGGTCCCCATCTGGCAAACTAAACTCCATTACTAGGTTATGACAATCAATCACAGCATGATACTTTACCAACCAGTCTACTCCCAAGATTATATCAAAGTCTATCATATCCAAGACTACTAAGTTTACAAGTAGATGTCTATCCTCTATCTCTTTATCCGCATATCTACAAATTCTATTTAGCATAGTTCAACTCTCTAAAGGTATGTTTACATACAAACAATTAGTCATAAATTCAGCATACACACCACATACAGATACAAATGACTCAAAGAGGTGTGAAAAGCTTGCATTAGTATGAAAAAGAACATAAATACTATGCAGGAGTATAGAGAGTGTACCTGCAATAGTGTTCACACTAGATGTATCTTTGTACTGGAGGGCATAAACCTTGGCTTGGCCTATTTGAACTCCTAAAACCACTTGTCTTCTAGGCTTCTTGCATTTTATGGCCCTATGGCCACGTTACCCACATTTGAAACATAACATTTATGGGATAGCTTTCTCTATGCAGAAATTGTCGCTGTGTCCAACCTTGCCATATGAGAAGCAAGTCTTCTCAAGCCACTTGTAGTCCTTGAGATCATGTGGTCCATCGCATCTGATACACTTCCTCTTTATACCCTAAACTACTGATCTAACCTGATGTGTGATAGGTCTCTTCCTCCTGTCCTGCATAAGAACACTAGTGGTTGGTTGCTTCCCCAAATAAATCTAACTTCTTTGTGTCTCACACCCCTTAATCTTATTTAGACCTTGTTCAACAGTCTTCGCTTTATTGACCATAGTGGAGTAATTGGTCAAATCCATCAAATTCACATGGTGCTGAATTTTATGCTCTAATCCTATAATACATCTGCTCACTTTAGCATCTTCACTCTCATTTATAGGATCTGGCGAAAACCTCATCAGTCTGTTCTCAGCTCAGCCTCATACTCCTCAATAGATATTCTGTCCTGCTGTAGAGTATGATACTCTTGTAGCGCTGCTACTTGATGCTTTTAAGGAAAAACTCCCTATAGAAAGCCTATTGGAACCTATCCCATCTGACCACCCCAACCATATGCCTCTTGGTGCTCAACTATTAACTATTTGCTCTCTCAACTAGCAAATGAGATGCATACTCTACCTTCTTATTCTCAGGAATATCCAAAGCAACAAAAGTCTTTTCTACCTCTTTAATCCATAACTGAGCATCAAGCGGCTTTTTAGGCTTTAGCTCAAATTTGTACACTAAATCCATAAATTTGTTTAAACTCAACACATCCGCATGTTCGGTACCATTTCCTCCATTGCCATTCTATCTCTATGTCTCTTGTCTCCAAGCCTTAGTAATTGGCCTGTATCACTTGTATATCCTGACGCATGGTCTAATGTTATTGTGTAACTACCCCCAGAAGAGTATTCACTACTTGCATGAGTTGAGCAACATCAACCAATACCTGTTGACCTATAGGTGGGGGCAGCGGCGGTGGTAGATCATGAGGTAACTAATTTAGGAGTGGCTGGTTTAAGGATGGTTATGCTCCATTAACTTCCTCCTTACTAATCTTGACGGAACCAGCATTAGGCACTCTTCTTCTAAGTGTCATACTAACAAAGATGAACACATGAAACATGAGAAAAGTAATATAACAGGTTAAGACGAACAAAAACTACATAAAACTACTAAATAACAACTCTAACTAGACAAACTACCCCAATTATTGCTATCCCACCCGTTGCTACTCAGCATGCTAAGGAGTTCATAACTTAGATCTAATAAGATTCACAACCTAAGCTCTGATACCACTTAACTTAGATCAAGAACCCCAACACCAAGGCTTCCTGGAAAGGAATTTTGCAAACCAGGGAAACGCTAAAAGTACCAACGATTTTACCAAACTGGCAGTACATATAACCAGCGCTAGGAGACCCCATGACTGAGAACGTCTTAATGTTGTGATGTCCGTCTTCAGTCCATTTGACACAAAATACAACGGCAGGAAGAGCCCGGATGCGATTTCTCAACAAGTGCAGCAGTAAATGGCCCTTCTTTTGGCGCATGAACACCAACAATAAAAGCGCCGAAAAGAGCATGTATTCCAGTTGCATCAGTGACAAACCCAGCAGCCAAAACACCACATATGGTCAAACAGATGTACAGCTCATCCACTGGCTCTCCCTCTGGACATTGTTTTGCCATCCATTTAAAGATAGGGGCGAGTATGAATGCACATAAGACAACAAAACCTATTCCACACAGGAAAACCCACAAAGAGACAAGGGGAGAATAGCCAGTTCCAGAGAGTGCAATGGCAAGTGTAAGGAGAATCCAAGCTGCTACATCATTCACTGCTGCTGTTGACATTGCCAGTCGACCAAGATCAGTTGTTAGAAGTTTAAGGTCAGCAAGAATACGGGCCAAGACCGAGAATGCAGTAATATAAAGGGCCACCCCCATGAAGGCAAGGAAAGGGGCTTCCTCTATACCTTTGGATATAGTTTGTCTAAGAGCAAAGGATACCGATTCCCAGTACAAATAGAAGACTAATTCCTGCTAGTGCTATGCTGAGTGCTTTCTTCTTAGTGGTTCGAAGAGACTTTGTATCTATCTCTAGACCAACAAGAAACAGAAAAAATAGCAGTCCTAGGTTCGCCGTAGTATCCAACAACGTAAGACTTTTTGCTGGGAAAATTATGTGGAGATAGTGTGTATTGCGACCCAAAACAGATGGACCAAGCAATATCCCTCCTTACCAGTGCAAGAATATGATGAATATGATATTACTATATCTGAAACCAGCATTTATGTCCCAAAATTTATGATGTAATAAAAACTAGCAGGCATGCACAAAATTTAAATAAAATGGTAGAATAAAATTTATAGTATCGCAAATTAATAAATCAATTATATGCACAACTAATAATTAAAAAGAATGGTACATAAATAGTTTTTAAAATGTATATAAAACTAAAAAGGAAAAAGAAAAAAAAATCAATACAGCTAATGACAATTAATTTGCTTTATCTATTTTTTCATCCAAAGTTAATTTGTTCTTTTGAAAAAATCATATTTGCCCATAAATAAATAAAATCTATACTAAAAGTTTTATGTACAACAAAACAAAACGTCCCATATAAAATGACATTATATAATTATAGTCATTTAATTCCTTATAAAAGACGAATGTAATGATTTGTTTGTTATGTCTCCACATTTGGAATCCATCCATTTCTTCTTTTTTTTTTTTTTTTTTTTCTAGAATGTAGATTATGTTTCTCTACTATATAACTTCACCTACGGTTATCATCACATGCAACATATGATAGTGGTGAAAACAGGGTAATTGCAAAGAGAATACAATGAGATCTATTAATACTATTAAGTAAATCTTAAAAACAGCAGTTACATTTTTGGTATCAAAAAATATTAAGACAGTTTTATATATACGCACACACACATTTCATTCTCTCCCTCTTCTCCTCTCTCTTCTCCTCTTCACCATCTATGTGCTACTTTAATTTCTCTTTCTACACACTTTGTAACAAAATTCTCTTTATATTTACTTTTTTTTTTTTTTTTGCACCTGTATGCTCTACTTAACTTTCTCTCACTATACACTCTATAACAAAATTCTGTCTATCTTTACTTTTTTTTTTTACACATGCAGCGCAGGTGCTATTGTCTCGTGATTATTATAAAGAAAATACTTTTTTGTGGACTCCACACCCTTTAAAAATTAATTTTTTATCATTTATATTCCTTCAATTGCTCCATTTAAATAGGATAAGAATTTGCTATCTTATTATGCTGTCTCATCCGTATTTCAACAAATAAGTATTTGTTATGCATAAAAAAAAAATCCCTAAAATAATACTAATAATAATTATCATTTCAAGACGTGTCAAATACTTTTTCATTGGAACATGAATGAGAAAGCATCATAGGAACAACAAATATGTTTCCCTTTAAACATAATACTGTTTTCTTGTCCTACAAATACTTTAAAGTAAAATATTACAATTTCCATGGGCTTTTGGTAAATTCGATACGGAGGTAATGTAAGATTGGTTACAAAGATGATAGAAGCTATATGTTTAAAATTACAGCCTCACTATAATGACCATGTTTGTGAAGACAGCCCCAAATAATGAACCTAGTCATTTTATAAAGGACTGGGATGGATTCTTGTACATAGAAATCCTAACTATTTAATGGGATCTGAGAATATACAATATAGGATACGGTTTATCATCGATTCTTCTATCTATTGGACTTAAATTTCTGCAGGAACTGATTTAAAATTTCCTGAGGAGTTGAGTTGACACCTTGTTTTGATGCAAAATGGCTGCGAATGCAAGTTTCATGTCCAGCACCAATGAAGGCCACATCCAATGGGTCTTCCAGGATGATAATCCTTTAGACTATGCTCTGCCTCTGGCCATTATACAGAGAATAATAATAGATAATAGAAATGTTTTCGTTTTATAATAATAGATAATAGAAGTGTAATGAATATATATATATATATATATATATATAAATATTGCTATCAAAAGGGGAAGGAACTAACCAATATCTCTGCAATGACCCGAGATTGTCTCAGTGGCCTCAAGATAAAAGCAGTGCCCGAGTTAATCCAACAACACGGCATATCTGTATAATGGCCAGAGGCAGAGCATGGTCTAAAGGAATATCAACCTGGAAGACCCCATTGGATGTGGCCTTCATTGGCGCTGCACATGAAACTTGCATTTGCTGCCATTCTGGATCAAAACAAGGAGGTCAACTCTAACTCCTCAGGAAATTTTTAAGTCAGTTCCTGCAGAAATTTAAGTCAAATAGTCAGAAGAATCGATGATAAACCGTATCCTATATTGTATATTCTCCGATCCCATTAAATAGTTAGGATTTCTATGTACAAGAATCCATCCCAGTCCTTTATAAAAAGAATACAATAGATAGAATATGATCCAACATCTATTCATGCACTACAATCCAATTAAAGTGAATATAATAGGTCTAGTTTAAGATTATGCAATTAAGATAACTCTTCATAATCATTTAGGACACTTTCCATAAGAAAATTAAGTTCATACGAATTTTATAGTTTAACTTAAGAAAGATAAACCTTACAACCTTTAAAATGACTATTTGTATGATAAAATTGGATTAGGAATGCTAAAACTTGAGTTTAGAATATGTAAATACACAATAATATTTTTTACATAAATATGAGTATAATAATGAATATCTGTTATCTCATTTCTTAGGAGATACAAATCAATCTTTGGATTTTTCCTGTAGATTTCTACAACAATTGAGCAAGGATAGACAGGTGAGTATATTCCTATGACATCTGTACTTGCTCATGCTTATAAGAGTAGAGGATAGTGTTTTGTTGATGAATATTAATGATTGATACATGTATGGGGTTAGGAAGTTTACGCTTGTGATTGCTTATGTTTGTTATTTGTATTGAAAATACTATAAATTATACCGAACATTAAGTATTAAGTTTTGCTCGATTATTTTGATCTTCGCGAGTGTCAAATATTTGCTTGATCGCTAAATAAATGAACTTTATAAATATTGGGTTGATAATTAAAAATCAAGCATGTATTGCACAATTGCATTGCTGAAGGTCATCACTACTACATAATAGCTTGGATGGTCTATGATCATGGAGGACTACATACATACCATGAGTCATGTTCTAAGGGATGGGAACTAAGTCATCTTGAGGAAGATGACCCATCCTCTAGGGTCACGTTGATATCATTATCTCAAAGTATCTTGTTTTGGGAAATGGTTATATGTATATTATTTTTTGTATATGAAAAGACAAACGTGTTTTGATCAAGTTGTTTTGAGTCCCAAAGTAGTAGAGTTTATGGGTGCTAGTGTTAGTGGATATTCCCCAACCCTTGTTATAATGGGTATAAATCCATTTTATATATGGTTACCAATTGGCCACATATACCTGTTCATTTATTTGCTTGCATTGCATATGTTTGTTTTCATAACTTAGTTGCTATTACTTGAATGTTATAGAGCAAGGACATACTTTACTTAGCTAGATATAGCTGACTCCCTAGTAGTTTGTTTTTGCAGGGAAATTGAAAACTAGGAAGAGATAGGATCTAAGTGTTGAGCGCTCCAAGGATCAAGTTTTACAATATAGGTAGATGATTGGAAATCTAAAAGAGTAAACCTAATTGAGAGATAAAACATGAAAATGTCGTTTTCTTTCTTAACTATACCTAATTGATATTTTTATTAAAGGTGGGTTTACCTTATTTTTCCATTTGATAAGATATTCAATTCTCTGCAATCCTTGTGGTCTGTTGAATTTTCAATATCCAAGAAATTATTTTCATAATAATTAAATATTTATGTGTAACACGATGAGGGGATAATGAATTAGAGTCTTGCAAATTATAATTTGCAATGCGATCTTCATTTTGTGAGTACACATGTTATATGACTATTTAAAGCAATCCTATTAGGCCCCCTTTAGGGACGTTACACAATTTATGATTTGTAAGAATCTAATTTAAGTTATTAAATAGTGATGATAAGAGTGATAGGAAAATGTGGCCCCTCTATTATAGATATAGCACTTAAGAAATTAGTTAAACAGAATAGTGTTATAATAGTAATTGAGGATTCTTTCATAAATAACACCCACTAAATCATTATCCTACATTTTGTTATCTTTATTACACTTTATTCCAAAAACAGACCGTAAAACAAAACCTGTCCAACTAATAAACACATGGAGAGCCTTTAAACAGATATTCCCTAAACATTCCATCAGACATGGTATGAACAAAGAGAAACAATTTGAAAAGGGCACTTCTATCATTTTCTTCAATAGAGCAAATTACATCAACAACCTTCCTTCTAAAATCAAAGAAAAAAATTAACTACCTTGCCATAAAAAATTTTTGGAAACCAATATCAAGCCTTTAAAAGCACATGAAAAAGGAAATAAATGCAAATAGATACATCACAATCCATCACCACAAAAATGATTTATACATGTAGAAAGACAACATAAATCTAGAATATTTTCTAAGCATGATCATCAAAAAGTGGTGGTGGATAAAACACATGCTACTATATTAAGGTCTGATTAACATAATAACTGGAACCTTAGAAAAACGCCAAAATTCTAAGTTCAGATCTGCCATCAAAGAAGTAGTATAAGCATATGCAAGAAGTCAAGATTATTCCACTAAAGGAATGGTTTTGTTGATTAGGCTCACAATACATTCTGTTCCTCCAAAATGGCTCAAATATGGTATAAGGCCTAGTATGCATTCCATTTATCTTGAAGGAATATGACACCTACAAAGCTCCACAACTAGAAATACAATACTGTGAGAAGCCAATGTCAGACCAAATTGAAAACTGGATTAGGCAGGAAAATGCCTCAATTCCTCCAAAAAAAAAAAAAAAAAGAGGAAAATACCTAGTTTTTCAAAATAAATTTTACAACATTTTCTCTAAGAGGAATGAAATAGTTTAGTATAACATCGAAACAAAAATGAAGAAAAATCGAAAAAAAATATGAAGAAACACAAAAAGGAGATATGCAAGAATGAAAAACCGGTGCATGAGGATAGTGTACACCATAGCAAAGACAATGAAAAAAAAGAAGGAAAAAATAAGATAAGAAGGAATCTAGATAGGTGAAATCCTAGAACAGTAACCTACAACAAAAAATAGAATATCAAAATAGTAGACTAAGACAAGCATTGTGCACTTCTGTATCATGTATTGTACTATTTTCTTCTTTGCATTTAAGACCTTTAAAAAGAATCTGATGCAGGAGTATGCCTTGATCTCGTATTTCTATACAAACCCCTTCCAACCAACTTGAAAGACCACCGAAAATAAAGAAACTTTACAGCATACTCCTACGTACTCTCAAATACCTCCTAAACATTCCCTACTTCAAGATCCACAAACCACCTTACACAATATCTTCCATCACTACAACTCCAAAACCCCCAGAACCCTAGCAGTACTCAGGCAATCATTCCTAACGAGTTAGATATCATCTCCTAGTAATTACTTTGTCTGGAACATCCATTGTAACCAACCATTTGTGGTAATAATATTGCAATCTCCAAAAGCTTTCTTCCTTTTACTTCATATTGTTTTTGGGGGCCCTAATGAAAGGGGAACGAAGTACATCCCTCATAATGATAATTTTTATTGTCTCTATTTTTAACCTTCTCTAGTTTGAAATTCTATATCTTTCTTGTTTTAACCTTCTCTTTAATCATTCTCCTAGCCCTATACTTGATATCAGAGCTAAACCAGGTTTCATAATCTTTGCTAAAGCCTATAGAACCTATAAAAAGTATTTTTCAATGATTAGGACAAAACTATACAAAAATACAACACAAGAGATCCCTATTCTTAGAAGTTCGACAAATTATTCTTTTCCCCCGGTTGTTAGGGTTCCAAGCAACCGAAAGTTTGGACTCATTTTTTTTTTTTCTTTTGACATTAGTATTATGAATACTAGCTGCACAAATACCACCATTAATTAACTGAGGCTATTCATGTTAATACACTTTTGATTCATCGAATGAGCTCACATTTTCTAAGGTGGATGCATCACTAGAGGATGTTTGGTTATGGTACTGTTGAACTATCAAGGCTAATGCTAGAACGGAAGTATCCTAAACCTGGTAGGATAATTAACAAGACCAAGTTTAAGGAAATCACTCTTTCCGTGTTCATTCAGAGCTATAGCAAGTTGGCTCATCAACATTCCACCAATTATAACATGGTTACAACATTGACATAATTAAATGAAGCTGTTGTCATAATTAAAGAAGTTAGTTGCTGTAACCTTATTATAATTGGTAGAATGTCCGTGGGCCAAGTTGCTTTAACTTTAAGGTCTGTTTGTTTTGGCTTTTTTCCGGCAGATACAGACACTTTTTCAAACTTTTTTCTAACAAGTTATTTATCAAGAAATAGATATAGATAAAAAAAAGTTGACAGTTCTCATTAAAAGATCAAATAGAACAAATATAGATAAAATTTAGATGCAAATCGGATATATTTACACATATCATTTTAAAAAAGATTTAGATACAGATGAAAAACAGACAATAAAACAGACAACGGACATAGAAAAAGTGAATTCCCTAAACTTTTTTGTTAGTTAACCTACCAACGAGTTCAAGATATATCCTTTCTAGCATTAGCCGTGATAATTCAACAGTACCATAGCCAAATATGATGCCTCAAAAAGTGCGAGCTCATTCAAGGAATCAAGTGTAGTAACATGAGTAACCTCGGTGCGTGATGCTTGATATAATTATTAGTGGTATTTGTGTAGCTATCATTCATAATACTAATGTTTTTTTTTAAAAAAAAAAGGTCAAAACCTTCAGTTGAGTGGCATCCTAACAACTGGTGGAAAAGAATAATTTGTCCAATTTCTTAGAATAGAGGTCTACTGTGTTATATTTATGTATTGTTTTGTCCTAATTAATGAGCAAATACTCCTTGTAGATGGTAGAAATTTGGATTCCTTAATATCTTATCTCACAATGCTGTCAAATGAGAAGCATAGACATACTTTTAAAATACGTAATTTAGTGCAAAACATTTCGACGAATCAAAATTGCCTCTCCTTTATGTGGTAAATATACAATTCCTATAATATTTGTGCAAGCAAATCTCGGGTTGAACACATGTTTAGGGTTGATTTTTTTTAAAAAAATACACAAATATAAATTATACAAAAAAACTTACCAAAATAGTGTTCCTATATTGCATCTTGGATAGAGATATAGCAATCTAGGCAAAAAAATAAAAATTTAGGTGCTTGAGTATCGTATGTTGGTTATGCGATACTCGTCTGATCCTATATTGCATAACCAACGAGCGATACAGATATATTTATATGTATATCGCTTATTGGTCATGCGATACATATGTAAGTGTATCGCACAATCAATATGCGAGACACTTACAATTTTTAAAAAATCTATATCGCATCACCAAGATGCGACATATAGCAATACTACTTTTGTAATTTTTTTTTATGAATTTTTTTTTAAAGTACATGGTTCATGTAATTTCCTCCCAAATCTCATAATTATAAGTCAAAATATCAGCTTTCTATCTAAAATAATCCGTTTATACTTTTGCAAAACATATGAATGCTGGTATTTTAATCGATTGATACTAAGAGCGAGCTTTTTGGGATCCTATGTTATTTTTGTTGCTTGTAGGTTTTATGTTAGGTATTAAACCATATTGGTATGCTTTAATTTTGATTAGTTACAACATGCTTTTTCAATGAATACATATTTATTAAAAACCACAAAAGAAAAAAAAAAAAAAAGTTTACCTTTCTATTTATCATAAACCACTTTAGGCCCAATAACCCAAAAACTGGAAGTGTGACGTTACATAAATTCCTTTAAAATATCGATATTGAGATATTCGGAAAGTTAAAAATGCTATTTGAAAAGTAAATATATTGAGTCATAAAATGATCAGTATTTCTAGCCTATGGTAATATGTCAAAGTTACGGTACACTAATAATTCTTAGAAGGTTCAATAGGGAAATTTATTATTTAGAATACGAATATTGAAAATTTTAAAAGATACTAGAAACTTATTTAATCAAAGCTTTCTCATATTGATTCACATAATTGTGCAAAAATGTACTCCATGTAACTATTACGCAAGTCTTGAGAACATAAAAATAAAATTGCATTTATATGGTTATATAGGAAATGTTTTATACATAAATGTATGTACGCACACATCACCTAACATCTTCAAAATAAATTATGTATTATAATTAGAGGTAAGCGGGATAAAGTAGAAAGGGTATAAAATTTACCTCTAATCCACCATGTAAGGTATGTTGTACTAAATTTCCTCAAAATCTGTAGGATAATGAATACCTTATGAACTCTATAAAATTTTTCGTGGAACCTACAAATTTTTTCATTCTTTCTTAAATTTCAAGCTGACTATTTTCATTCTAGCTTTAGCCATGAGATATATATATATATATATATATATATTTTTTTTCAATCCAGGACCTATATTTTTCCTTTCCATTTTAGATCTGACTTTTGACAACAATTACAATGTTGATAGTAATAGAGATCTTATTTTGAATCATCTTTTGAAAACTCAGATCCTGCAAGATAAATAGTTCAGGTTTTTAGTAAAAAGTAAGATAATAGTTAAATTTTCATCTTCCTATCTTTACAGATGTTAAGGACAATGAGCTTCATCAAGCTTTTGTTGTTTATCAAGAACCTAAATGCTAGAGCTTCTTGAAAAGAGATTTTGCAAGCGATGGATACACTTAAAGGTCCAACAATCTTACCAAAACAAGTAGTACATATGACCAACACAACTACACAAGAAGACCCAATGGCTAAGCACCTCTAATTGTTGCAATGTCTGTCTTCAATTCAGTTAGCACAAAGTACAATGGAAGTAATATCTTTGACAAGATCCTCCATCTTCTCTACAAGTGAAGCGGCACAAGAATCCTAACAATAAAAACACTAAAAGAGCATGTAATCCAATCAAGTTGGTTACAAATTCGGAAGCCAAAAAAGTAGATAAGGTCACACCAACATACCTTTCAGCCCCTGGCTGCTGGGTTTGTTACCGAATTGATTAGAAAACATGCTCCTTTTTGGTGCTTTTATTGTTGGGGTTTCTTGCGCGAAAAGACCGGCCATATGCTGTTGCATTTGTAGAGAAGGTGGAGGATCTTGTATTTGTGCTTCTTCTTCCATTGTACTTTGTGTCAACTGGATTGAAGACAAATATTACAACAATAATTAGAGGTGCTCATTCATGGGGTCTTCTTGTGTTGGTCTTATGTTACTACTTATTTTGGAAAGATTGTTGGAACTCTAAGGACAACCCTTGCTTGCAAAATGCCTTCTCACTAAGCTGCAGCATGTGGGTTGTTGATGAACAACAAAGATTTGGTGGAGCTCACTATCCTCAACATCGACAAAGACAAAATGGTAAGAACTCAACTATTATCTTACATTTTACCTTGAACTATCTATCTTCGAAAAATACATTAAGACCTAAGTTATAAAAGAAAAAAAAAAAGACTCAAAATAAGACCTTTATACTCTCCATTTTAAGTGTCGTTAAAAGTCAAATTGTGAAATTTAATATATATATATATATATATATAGGTCTTACATGAAATAATAAAATTGATGGTATATGTCTGAAAACACCATTATTCGAAAAGTTTTATCCATGGAGCATGCACCTCCTATATGAATTATCTGTGCACATTTATAACCTCATGTATACATACAACACTAGATAAGTTTATTTGTAAAAGAAAAAGTCTCAATTATAAGAGACTCCAAAACAACCAAAAGAAAAGGAAAAACATTAATTTGAAACATAAATAACAAAATTCCATGTCAACATGCAAAAGTATATAATAGTAAACTTTATATCTTGACACAAAACTCGTATAATAAACATTTATATATGCATAGGGGTAGAGAGTAATCTAAACATCGGTCAAGCCCTATTTAAACGCATTAGTTTGCCGTTGCTTTTTGCATGATATGAAAGGAAGATATATATATTAGTTTGCCATAGCTTTTTGCATGATATAGAAGGATTACAAGAAGGTTGAAAATACCACAATCATTATCATCATCATCTCCATCCATCGATGCTACCGAAGCACAACCTCCATCACCATCATCATATCCTTCTAATCAAGCAGCGGATGCGTAGTCATACCCATGATCACCATCATTATTATCATCATCATGTGTATGTTTCTTGCATTATGAGACAATTTTCTTGGATATCAAAGTATACATATTCAATAATTATTACAAAAATTAATAAATATCCTAGGATTTAGGACTAACTATAGAGAAGAATTAATATACTTGATGGTAGACATGAGTTTTACCCTATAATAGGGTACTTATGTAATTAATTTTGAGTAAATTATATCATAAGGTCACAATGTTTGGGGTAAGTTTATTTTAGGTCACAACGTTTTTAAAGTTCAAAAGAGGTCATAATGTTTGAAAAATTGTCTGTTAAGATTTAATTAAGTATTTATCATATTGATACATGTCAATGGGGCCTTAAATGAAGGGTTTCTTGGGTTTTAGTTCAATATTTCTTTTGTTGATGTATGCTAATGGTGACCTCAATTGACCCACTTCTATAAATGGTGTGACCTCAAATGAATTTATTCCCAAATATTATGAGCTAAAATGAACTTACTCACTAAATGTTCTAACCTCTTTTGAACTTTTTGAGATGTTTTGATCTAAATAAACTTATTCCCAAACATTTTGACCTTTTGGTATAATTTACCTAATTAATTTTGTCTAAATTATATTTATGTAATTTTTTTTCTGAGATGGTAGACATGTGTTTTACCCTATGATAGGGGTAAACAAGTACAATATAGGTAGGGTATCGAGCCTTATTGTACCTTACCTTATAAGGTATAGGGTCTAAATTTTATATCCAGAATTTATTTCATTTACCTTAATCCTATCCTATAAAACCTACATGATATCCTATAGAACTTGTAGATATTTTTTTTCTTTATTTCTTAAATCTTAAGTTTATAATAATATATACGGTCTCATATAATATGTAAAATTATCTTATTTTTATATATTTACTATAAACAACATATTGAAAGTAATTTATAAGTAATTTTTTAATTTCACAAGTTTGGTAATACGTAGAACTTGTAGCAAAATTCAAAATTTAACACTCTGGAGATACTTCTATATTAATTAGTTTGAAAAGATAAACAATATTTCTATACAATTTAACAGTATAAGCACACACAAACAGAGTTATTACTGAATAAAATAACACAAGTTCTTCCAAAATAAAAATGTATAGAAGGTAGCCTATAAATGATAACTTTGAACAAAAGTGACTACAAAAAATAAAAATTAGAGCATTGTTATTTATTTCCAATTTATTAAAAAAAATTTATCATTTTAATAGAATAGGCATGGGGTACTCTAAAACTAATATCATGATGGGAACATGTATAAAGATCTTCTATCGATACCCATACCTACGTTATGCTTTTTATAAGTCTCATGCTCTCCAACATATGTGATGATGTGTCACCTGGGTTCTTATGTGGCTGAACCATATCAATTCACAATGAGCCATGCAAAGGACAAATTTAAGGTTATGCATATTCCTTACTCATAGTCATTAGCCCTTATGTATGACTATGCTGAGCCACTCCCTTTACCTCTACATATACCAACTATATGTGTTGATTTCCTTTCATAAATCAACAAACATCAAGTATATTAATTATTTTCTATAGTTAGTCCTAAATTTTAGGATATTTATTAAGTTTCTATAAGAATTATTGAATATGTAGAGTATGATATCTAAGAAAAATCTCGTAGTGCAAGAAACATATAGATGATGATGATAATAATGGTGATAATGGATATGATTATGCATTTGCTGGTTGACTAGAAGGATATGATGATGGTGAAATGGATTGTGCTTTAGTAGCATCGATGGATGAAGATGATGATAATAGTAATAATTGCAACGTACTTGTAATCCTTCTATATCAAGAAAAAAGCAATGGTAAATAAGTATATTCCTTTTTTATCATGCAAAAAGTAACGACAAACTAATGTATTTAATAGGACTTGACTGATGTTCAAATTACTATCTACCCCTATACAACACAATCTTGATACAACACTCATATACATGTGCACATACATAGGGGTAGAGAGTAATATGAACATCGGTCAAGCCTTATTTATATATAAAGCTTTTTGCATGAAATGAAAGGAACATATTAATTTACCATTGCTTTTGGCATGAAATGAGAGGAACATATTAGTTTGCCATTGTTTTTTGCATGATATAGAAGGATTACGAGCAGGTTGCAAATACTACTATCATCATCTCCATCCATTGATGCTATTGAAGCACAAAATCATCATTACCATCATCATATCCTTCTTATAAAGCAGCAAATGCATAGTCATACCCATCATCACCACTATTATCATCATCATTTGTATGTTTCCTGCATTATGAGATAATTTTATTGGATATCGCAATACACATATTCAAATTATAGAAACTTCATAAATATCCTAGAATTTAGGGACTAAATATAATAAAGAATTAATGTACTTGATGCTTGTTGATTTATGAAAGGAAACCACACATGTAGTTGGTACATGTAAAGGTTTGGGAGTGGCTCGATTTAGTTATACATAGGGGCTAATGACTATGGCAAGGACTATATATGATCTTAAGTTTGTCCTTTGCATGGCTCAATGTGAATTGACATGGTTCAGACACATAAGAACCCAAGTAACACATCATCACATATTTTGGAGAGCATGAAACTTAGAAGAAGCATAACATAGGTATGGGCATGGATAGAAGGTCTTTATACCTGTTCTCACAATGGATGCTAGTTCTAGAGTACCCCGTGCCTATTTTATTAAAATGATAAAAAATTAATAAATTTAAAATAAATAAAAAATGCTCTATTTTTATTTTGCAATTATTTTTGTTCAAAGTTATCATTTATAGACTACTTTCTATAAATTTTTATTTTGAAAAAACTTGTGTTATTTTATTCAGGAATAATTTTGTTTATGTGCGCTTATGCTTTTAAATTTTATATAAATATTATTTATCTTTTGAGCCTAATTAATATAGAACTATCTACAAAGTTTTGAATTTTGAAGTTTGCTACAAGTTCTACGTATTACAAAAACTTGTGAAATTTAAAAAATTGCCTATAAATTACTTTCAATATGTTTTTTTATATTGAATATATAAAATAAGGTAGTTTTACATATTATATGAGAATGTGTATACTATCATAAACTTAAGTTTTAAGAAATAAAGAAAAAAATATTTACAAATTCTATAAGGTATCTTATTGGTTTTATAGGATATAGACTATTGGATGGGATATAAAGTAAACTAGATAAATTTCATGTACAAAATTTAGACTATATACCTTACAAGGTAGAGCATAGGTAAGATTTTATATTCTACCTATTGTGTACTTGCTTACCCCTATTATAGAATATATATTACACATTACCTTTTTTTATGTTACATTTCGTATATTATGAAATGTAGTTTGTATAATAATTACATATAAATACATGTACCATTGAAAATATCCTTCATGGTATTAGACTACTATAAGATACTATTTAATATGTAAATTGTACATATATGTAATCATTACATTCAAAGAAACTTTAGTTATTAAATTATAAGTGAACTTTAGTTATAGTACTAACTTTATTTTAGAAGATTTTGGAGGAAAAAAAAGAATAATACATGGAAAAGTAAGGAAAAGTCTCAGTTAACTTGCTTGACAATAGCGTAGATTTTTCTACCAATCACGTAAAAGTTGATGCATTTAAATTATTTAGATATCCCTATTAATATTTCTATTATTAAGGCAATATTTCTATATTTATTCGTTAATAGTTGAATTACCTTAGGCCTTGAACATTGTTAAGCCATCAAGTTGATGAAAATAAAATTCTATAACCAGAAAATTATGTTAAATAGATATTTTCCACGCATATTTTGAGAAAGCTACATACTAACCTTTGAGACTTGAGAGGTATTATAGTCATTGCAGTCCACACCATGCATCATACCGAAGTCAGAAGACAACTTTTCTGTTACGCTAAGTTTTTACATGCAGTGGTCGCCTTAACCTAGATCAACTGACTTACAGTAAATACTTACTATTAGCCCAATTGGCAATAGTAAATACTAATTATCAATCTTTAGCTCTCATTCTTAGCCTAGAGTCCTTGTTGGTGAAGAAGATATAAGAGAAGAACAAATTCTAAAAAAAGTTTTTCTATTTTCAATACCTATTTATACATGCATATATATATATATAGATATATATGTTGTTGGAATATCTCTCATACCACTATATTAATTACATTGTTTGACTAATCTTATCATGCCCCCACCGGATGGAAGGCGGTGGAGTGAGTCCAATCTTGGTCTTGAGTGAGTGAACTGAGAGTGAGCAAGAGGCTTCGTAAGTGCATCAGCGAGCTGATTTGAGAACGAGATGTGGGAGACACGAAGTGAGCCATTTTGAACTTGTTCTTGTATAAAATAATAGTGGTAGGAGAGATATTCTAACAGTATATATGTATCTCTATGTATGTACAAACAAATATTAAAAATAGAAAAACATTTTCTAGAAATTGTTCTCCTCTTATATCTTCTTCATGGTATCAGAGCCTTGGTCATGCTCTAAAAAAATATTCGTCATAGGTTCTTAATTCCTACCAACCTTTTTCTTTTCTTCCCAATGGTAAAAGAGGACTCTCCCATTATTATTCAAAACACTCAAGAACCTTCCAATCCATTAACTATGATCACAATTTACAACTCAGCCAAACTCACCTCTATAATTATCTCTCTTGGAAAACTCAAATGAAAGCAATTCTAATTGGCTATGACCTATAGAAGTTCATTGATGGTTCTCATCCTTCTCCTCTATCACAGTTAATAACACATTCACTCCCAATCTAACATATCAAACATGGCTAAGACAGGACAAACTTCTATTTGGAGCTCTTATAGGTACTCTTTCACCAAATATTGTAGCACTATATTAATTATATTGTTTGACTCTATATTAATTACATTATTTGACTAGTCTTATCAGTTGGTACTATTGCTTATATTGCTCACCAAAAAGATATTTGGTTTGGTTTCAACTTGTTCTTTCTTGAAATAGTAGAAATTTATGGGGATGTAATCTACATTTATTTTAGTGAGCAACTCCCTCAATTCTACATATTTAAGTAGTCGCATCTAGACTTTTAAGAAAACATATACATTGAACAATTCAAACATATCAATGTACCTAATTATCTGAAATTTAAGTAGGCATAGATTTACGCCTTCCAACGCTAAGGTTTTAGGTATAAAGTTGTATCACTAGTGCCCAGCAAACCAAGAAAATAGGTAAAAGGGGTAAGTACCTCTTTCAAAGGTACAAGTAAAGATATGGACCCTTTGGTAAAATATACACATATGAATATATTTAAAAAATTGACTTTCTCTTTCCTCTAACCTTAGGAACCTAGAAAATACTTAAAGTGATAACGACTTCCTAATTCCTAAACTAAGGATAGGGTTTTCTTGACATACCATTTTCTTTTCATAGGATAGGAGCCACGTAGAAAGTAATTTTACTAAACAGTTTAAAGAGTATCATTGCAAGCAATTTAGATTACCAAGCACATGCATGATATCCTAAAACCTCACATGCACAACAAATTAATATTATAAGAACTATAAGGTGCGGTTGTTTACAAACACAACTAATATGGAAAATCACTGAGACACTCACCTGTCCACACTAATCAGACACAATAGTCCTCTGGTAACTTTATCTCACTATTCAATTCTTCTATATAAAGATACATAGGCAAAGAAATTACATACGATATCCTATTTTCTCGGCGTTAGTATTTTTAGTGTTTTTTCTTCCTTTTAGGTTCATTTTAGTTATATAAATACTCATTTTAAACCATATTTCATGTTTATATTAATAGTGGAGCAGATCAAGTGTCTTTTGTTAGTTGTGTTTATTTATTGTCGAAGCAAATCTTATTTTGCTTGAATGTTAAATATTATTGTCACCAATTTACTAGAGAAAGTACATATTGCCTAAAACCCCACATATATTTTAAGAATATATAGTCTTTTTTTAAGCCTTTTGAACTTTTGGTATGCTTATCTATCATTTTTAAGCCTTAAAGCCATTATTATGAATTATGGAGGTAATTTTTTAAGGGGATAATAAAAATGGTATCTGAACTTTTGCAAAAAAAAAAAAAAAAAAAAAAGGAAAAAAAAAGAAAAGAAAGGTACTTGAAGTTTAGTTTTGAACAATTTGGTACTTCAACAAAGCTTTTATTGACTTTTTTCAAACCTGAAGTTTGCCCCAAAAATAAGAATAGTAATAATATAAGTAATAATAATAAAATAAAATATATAAATAATAAATATATATAATCCCATTTTGGTCACTATCTAAGTCACTCAAATATTATTTGAGTGACAACATGATCTAGACATAGGCCAACATCCTAATGGAAAGACACACATAGATAAAAGAGACCCGAGTTCGATTCCATGCAAGAACACAATTTTTTTTTTTTTTTTTTTTTTTTTTTTTGTTGAGCATGTACACCACATGCACCAACACGTTGGCACACACGCGTCATCTTCCCCAATAGAACCTAGTTTTTTCCTATGCTTCCAAGCTATTTTGAGCTCATTTTTTACTCGTTTCCTCTTCATTTTTCACCAAATTGAGGGAAGGGCATTGAAGAGGACATGGGATACTATAAATTTGGATCAAAAACTAGTTCTAAAACTCGTGATTTGGCACTCAATTTTTTTATCCAAAGTTTGTAAAAATGATATTTTTGTGAGTAAAGTGTAAATTCGAAATTCAAGTTGATCTTCCATTTTAGCTTTTGAAAGCAAGTGTTTATATCAATTTGAACACGTTGAATCCTTTTCCAATGTTCATTAAGCTCGAAAGCTTCAAAACATGCTCAATCAAGTTGTCTTCAACATTTACGGTCGCATCCCACCTAACTTAACCCTTAACTAGTATAAATAGGGGTCGAATCCATCAGAAATATCAACAATCACAACACAAATCCACTCTCAAAGTTCAAATTCGCAGTTGGTTTAGAAGTAAAGGTCTCAAAAACCAAGCTTTGATGTTAAAGCATTCTGGGCAAAATTTGTGGAGTTCCTTTTTATTTTTTTAATAAAATTAATAATAAAATAATAAAATAGAAAATAAAAGAATAAAAAAAGAAATAAAATAAATGATAATAAAAGATGATAAAAATAAAATAATATATAAATGTAATAGTAGTAGTTGTAGTAAGAGTATATAATATTAACTAATATGACATTTTATCTCCAAGAAAAATTTATTTTCTAAACAAATAAAAAGAAAGTTAATAGTTCTTTAAGGTTCATCTTACACAAAATAAATAAATAAATAGAAATAGAAATTTTGTCAAAAGCCATGAAAAATCTAACAAACTTAAAGCGTGAAGAATTTAAATATAAAAGCAATCAACACACTAAATTTTTCCCAACATTACTACGTATTGTCTGATCTTGATTAGCGGATATGTAAACACCTCCAGGGTGACTTAAAATCTAAAAAAAAAATGTCATGTCATATTCTTTTTGTAAATATTAAACTGATTGGTCTTTTTTTTTTTAAATGATAGTTTTTTTGTCATTGATTTTGTGAAATAAAATGTAAGTGACATATATATTATAAAACGATGAAAATTTTTAAGGCATTATAAGAATTAATTTTAATTTAAGAATTTAAAAGTGGTGACCATTTGGTTTTAATAGGGTAGCCTCCGGACTTAAGTAAACTCTGGTTCTATAAAAGTTGGTTTTAAGTCAATTTTTAGTACAGACTAGTAGCTAAGTTAGGATCAACCAACCTAACTTATAATTTTTTCTCGATTTCGATCAAGTGGCAACTCCTTAGATTTTCATAAAAATCAAATTTCTTTTAATTCATAATCGAGGGTTTGTCTCAAATGAGTTAGGGTTTGATACAAATCAAATTAAAAGAAATTCAAACCGTAAATTAAAAAATCTAGGCTTGACAACTTGGTGACTCCATTAGGGACGCTATTTTTAAGAGGGCTAGCCACTTAAAATTCTTAAGTTTAAAGTTTATTTCCTTTAATGGTCATTTTTTTATTTTTGTATGCTACTTAATTTGTAAATAATTATACTAACTTTTTCACTCAAGTGGTATAGATATTAAGGGAAAAAAAAGTTTTGAGACAGCCCAAAAGGGCACCTTGATCATTTTAGGGGAGAATTTATAAGAGTACGCTCTAGATAAGGTCAAAACTAGGTCGTCTTAAGATCCAAAGTTAGAAGGTTCCTAGTAAGATCTAGGGGTTGTGGCTTTCCACCCTCTGGTTCATGAAATAACCTCCCACTTTGGTTTAATATTGATCCATGATCTACTAGATCGAGGAACCTTTAGAACCTACACAATTGCATTCATGAACATAGGTTGGCAAATAAATAATAATGGGGCATATCTTAAAGAGTTATAATTTCAAATCTTTTTTTTTTTTTTTTATCTAGTTAAGAAGAAAAAAAGTTGCAACTCAATATCAAAATTGCCCCATTATTCAACCTATTAATCTGCATCTGTGTGATTTGCATGTTTTCACCTTGTATGTATGACATGTAAGATATTTGTGTAAATTTGCATCTAGCACATGGATTTTTTTTAGGTAGTGATTTGTTGTTAGTATTGTAATTAATTGTAAATAGTCATAAATAGCAAAATAAATAATTTTTTTTACTCTTGTAAAATAATACAAATCTATGTTATATATTTATATATATATATATAATATGCATACAATATAATTATCATTTATCTTATTTTCCAATTGTAAATAGATAAAATCTCAAATAAAAAAAAAGAATGAAAAACCAAATGACTCATAATAATTTTTCATGAACTTTCCAAGAAGATATCAAGGGATCTAAGGAAACGATGAGACTTATTCGCATCTAATGGATCCCCAATCCGCACCTCCAAGTAGCGGAGATGAAGGCCTACCTTTGGGAGAAAAAGGCCCGAAAAGCTGAAAGGAAAGCTCGGACAGATAACCAAAAGCTATTGGACCATCTAGATTAAAAAGAGTCCCTAATAAATGAAATGATAAAAATGTTACATCAGCTGACTATGGTATCTTTTCTTCTCCCCCAAAAGCCTCCCCAACCAAACTGAAATTGACATCTTATGATTGTAATGAAAAGAATAATGTTTTGATGTGTTCAAATATTGTTAAATTACAAGTTCATATTGATTATAATGAGCCTTTTTTTTTTTTCCTTTTGTTCAAATTTATTGTCATTATAATATAACACAAAAAAAAAATCATGGTAAACTTGTGAATACTTTATAGACTATATAGATTGAAAAAGAAATGAAAAAAATTATATACGACTTGTATATAAAAGTTGTAGTGGATGGTAGATATTTGTAGGTTGTAAATAATCTGATTGTCCTTTAGATTAATTCCTTGTAGATAGTTATAGGGCCATTCACGTAAGATCACTTTTGTCATAGGTATCCCATTCTATCATCCTTAAGTCTATCATTCTATTTCTTTCATTTTGTAAATATCAAATTTTTTTCCTCCATTTATAAATATATATATATATATATATAAGATCATCAATACTTTTTACAATTAAAGAAAAAAGAAAAAAATTGTCAATTTGTAAAATAGTTTTTGTTTTGAGAATTTGCAAAAAAAAAAAAAAAAAGTAGATAAAAAAAGAGAGTCATCTTTATAAATGAATTTCCATTTTAGGTTGTAAATAGTTATTATAAAATGTGGTTTCTGACGACTTCTTTGTAAATATTCATTATCCTTTTAATAATTAATGTTTGGTTATCTCTAGAATATAGTTTTCTAATAAATTTGAAAATAAAAAAAGGAGAATAAAAAAGGGGGTTTTCAAAGAAAACGAAAAAATAGAAAAAGAAAAAAATTGCTAACGGCCAAGGATACTTCGAATTATTGACCCAATGATCACTCAGTCTAAGTTAAAGGCAAACTTCAAAGAAAATGATATCAAAATTAGGAGGCAACCAAAAGGACTTGATTAAGGGTGTTTGCTTGGCTTATTTTCCAAAATACAAGCTTAATAAAAAAGGGTCCTTTAGTAAATTATCTTAAGGCAATTAAAAAGTAGTTGATTGAAAACCAAGAAAGATACCTCATTATTTTAAAAGTCTAGAATACCAAGAGGTAAGACGAATCTTAAACACTAACCCTAGACACTCGAGGGTAGAGTAGCAGTAAGGAGAGAAATGGACTCATTCCTTTAAGGAGGTTTGCCTTGAATGTGATATGCGAGACAAAATGATATCAGGCCTTTATTTCAATATCCTAAACACACATATCCGTTAATCCATTTAAGGAAGCATTTTTTTTTTTTTTCAAAGAATAAACCTTATCAAGGACTACTCTGCAATGGGGCCCCACAATGGTGCACCTTGGAGGCAAGGGTCATCAATAAGAAGAGAGTAGATTAACTAATTTAGTCTTGCCTCAGTCTCATCAATTCAAACATAAATTTCATCATCGATAATTTAAATTCTTTTGAAATGAAAAAGAGCCTCTATTTCGTCACATACACAAAGCCTATACATAAACCAAACACTTTGAAATATAATGAACCTTGGAAAAAAAAAAAGAAATGAAAAAAAAATGAAGAAGGAAAGAAAAGAAAAGAAAAAAAAAAGGGAAAACAGAAGAAAATGAAGAAGGAATTATTAAAAAATTAAATCAAAGTGTTTCAGCCTAAAAGATGCGAGCATCTTTGAAAATCCAAATGCACTTACAACTGTAAGCCCAGATCTCATTTATTATCATCTTACAAAGGTTCTCTTGATCATCAGAAATAAGTTATCCTAAATAAAAAATTACTTTTGAAACTAGGGCAAGCCCACTTTAGTTGTCTTAAGGGTTCTTGATTTGTAAACCCGGGAAATATTGAAGATAAAACTCAATCACGGCCTTCATATACAATATCCTTTTTCATCAAAGTCAAATAAACCAAAAGTCTACATTACGATCCAAAAAAAAAAGGCCTAATAGATTGGCTTGCGCATATCACTTACAAGTCGAGTCATAATTTTTGGAATATGGGTCAAATGTGTGAAAATAAGTCTAAAAAAGTGTAAGTAAGTCCTCTTAGACTAGATAATTCAAAAGATAAGTACAAGAACTTTTTTCTCAAAAGCAATGCCCCAACAAAAGATCAAAGTCCCAGTTCTATCCCCAGTCAATGAAGTACTTAAGCCTAAGGTTAAGATGAGAAATAAGTCATCAATGGGACAAAGCCGTTGCTTATTTATAACTTTTGGATCCTAGAGGGTTCTCACTAATTAGCAATTTTTCAAAAAAAAAAAAAAGGAGAAGAGAAATTAAAAAAAAAAATCAAACAAGTGAAAAAGGAATTTTTCAATAATAGTTTTAGCTTTAAAAATTCGGAAAAGCAAAAGAGAAAAATTTTTCTACAAAACGTAATAACTAAAAAAGATAAAGAAAATTTAAAAAAAAAAAAACAAAGACAGAAAATGAGTTTTTTCAATAAAAGTTTTGCTTAAATTGGTGAATAAAAGTTTTTCAAAAAAAAAAAAAAAAAAAAGAAGAAGAAGAAGATAGAAGAGTTGGCTCAAATTTTTTAAAGATGAAATGCTTAAAGGTCTAGGACTTATAGTATCCTACCTCCAATGTGGTTCAAAGAATTTTTAGTTGTCTTATCGATTCTTTTTAGGATCGATTCTTTAGGACCCTTAGTAGTCCCATAAAGATTTCAAGAGCTATTGGATTTCATGAAACCTTCAACAACTTTAGTATCTTATGGAGATTTTAAAATCTTCAGGAAACTTTGCTCATTCTCAAAAAACTTCAAGAAGCATAATTTCTATGCTTAGGAACTTCGGTTATCATTCGATGCTATCCATAAGGCAAGTGCCAAATCAAGGAGTGCACTTGTCTAAATCATAGGCTAGCTAAAGAGCATCTATCCAAATCAAGTGTTAGCTCAAAGTGCACTTGTACCACATCTAAGCCAAATGTCAGCTCAAGGAGCCATTTTATCAAAATCATAGGCTAGCTTAACAGCATTATCCAATCAAGTGTCAGCTCAATGAGTACCACTTGTACCACACTAAGCCAAATGTCGACTCAAGGAGCGCATTGTATCAAATCATGAGCCAGTTAAGGAGCACTTATCCAAATTAAGTGCCAGTTCAAGGAGCGCCACTTATATAATGCTAAGAAATATCAGTAGATAATGGCTTGGGCATTTAATGAAAGGTTCAAGTTATGAAGCTTTCAAGAATGTAACTTAGTGTTAGAAAAGTACTCCTTAATGTGCAAGATCATAGGAGATTTCATGTCAAATTATGAAGGAACACTACATAATAAGAAGGTTTAATGGGTGGGATATTAATATTATCATAGATTGATGGTCTAGATCTAAAAGACCCTATAAACTCAAATGTTGTATTACACATGATCAAAGAATTTGCCTCTTCCACTATTCATATGATCTTATTTTCATTACTTATAAGCAAAGCAAATATCTTTAGCAATCTCCAAATTCGGTTTGGTCTTTGACATAACTACCCTCAAAGATAAGTTTCCTGATTTTTCACAAACACTAGTGAAAAAGTGAGGAAGCAATCTCCGACCAAATCATAAAATCAGAAATGTGCATTATTTTAATTATATGATTAACTTCTACTTGAAGGAGTTAAACTTTACAAGAATAATAAATCATTGTGAGTAGATTGATAAGAAATCTTGAGGAAGTAAGATAGCTAAGAGGAGCCAAGCATAAGGAGTTAACTATATTGTATAATTGATAACAATGCAAGATAGTGTTAATGGGATTCTTATAGTAGTGGTAGGTGTTTATTTTCAAAGGACCATGGTAAGAATTTAGAAAAAAAAAAGATTTTGGTCAATTTTAAAATGAAAAAACGAAGCCCATCCGAGTCTCTTTAAAAAGAAAAGACCAAAGCCCACCTGAGTCTCTAAAAAAAAAAAGCCCCAAAGTCCATCCAAGTCTCTTTTAGAAAAAAGACCAAAGTCTATCTGAGTCTCTTTTGAGAGAAAAGACCTAAAGCCCTCCGAATTCTTTAAAGAAATACCTAGAGCCCATTGGAGTCTTTTTAAAGAGAAAAGACTTGAAGCCCATCTGAGTCTTTTGAAAAAAAAAAAAGATTTGAAGGCCATCTCAGTCTCTTTTAAAAGAGGACACGAAGTCTATCCGAGTCTCTTTAAAAGAAAAGACCTAAATCGCAATCGAGTCTCTTTTAAAAAAAAAAAAAAAAAAGAAAAAAGAAGAAGTCCCGAAGCCTATCCAAGTCTCTTTAAAAAGAAAAGACCCAAAGTCCATCTGAATCTCTTTAAAAAGAAAAGACTAGAAGTCCATCCGAGTCTTTTTAAAAAGAAAGCCCGAAACACAAACCTTATCAAAGGAATGAAGAGTAACCCACAACATGGAATGGAAACCTAGGAAAAATCGTTCCTTATTTCCTTGGATACATCTCAGGATAGCTCTAGTGGCTTAGTATGGGGATTGAGTGAGGTTAACCTTTTGTCGTTACCACCACCATCTTAGCTAAGATTTGAGATCGTGAGACCATCACCATATCCATCAAGTCCCTAATGGATCAAAAGCTTCAAATTCCAGGTAAGTACTTTTAAAGGTAAAAATCGAGTATCTCCTTCTCTTTGTGGCAATGTTTTACCAAAACTTCACTACAAAGAGAAACAGTTGTAGACACCCCATTTTTGCCCTTGAAATAATAATAGTAATAATAATGAAATAAAAACATGTATAAATAATAAATAATAAATATATATAATACGTATGTAATATGATTCAAAAAAAATAAATAAAAGATAATAAAAATAAAATATATACATGTAATATGATTCAAAAATATATATAATCCCATTTTGGCCTCGGTCCGAGTCACTCAGATATTATATGAGTGACAACATGACCAAGGCATAAGCCAATGCCCTAATGGAAAGACACAAATATGCACAAAAGAGACCTGAGTTCAATTCTGCACAAGAGCACAATTTTTTTTTCTATTGAGCATGTGTACCATCTGCGCCAACATGTTGGCGTACACCGTCATTTCCCCAACAGAATCCAGTTTTTCCTGTGTTGCACGCTATTTTGAGCTCATTTTTTACTCATTTCCTCTTCATTTTTCACCAAATTTAGAGAGGGGAATATAGAGGACATGGATAATATGAAATCAGATCAAAAACTGGTCCAAAACTCATGATTTGACATTCAATTTTTTATCCAAAGTTTGTAAAAAGATGTTTTCGTGCACAAAGTGTAAATTCGGAATTCAAATTGATCTTCGATTTTAGCTTCTAAAGCATGTAATTAAATCTATTTGAACAAGTTGAATCATTTCCCAAAGTTTATTAAGCTTGAAAGCTTCAAAACGTGCTCAATTAAGCTTAGGAAGCTCTAACTCCCAAGCGCTCCCTGAACATTTATGGTTGTATCCCACCTAAGTCGACCCCTAACTACTATAAATAGGGGTCAAATCCATCAGAAACATCAACAATCACAACGCAAATTCACTCTCAAAGTTCAAATTCGAAGTTGGTTTAGAAGTTAGGGTTTTGAAAACAAAGCTTCGATTTCAAAGAATTCTAAGCAAATTCAACTTGTTTGCCTATTAGAGGAAGCTTTTAGGTAAGATAAGCTATCACTTGATAACTTCGGTTTGATCTTAGAAGTCCGGCAACCACTCAAACAAGAACCGCTAATGATTGCCACCTTTTCCAACAACCTCCACGCAGCCCAAGACCACTAAATTGTCGATGTTCTACTCCACCAGTCACCTCTAGCAAGTTTGGTCAGACAACCTAACAATCGACCTAAATTTGACCCGATTGTCCACCTAAGTCCGACCCACATGCTTGTTTTCTCAAATCCAAGTAAGTTCCTTTTTTATTTTAAAAAATAATAATAACAAACAAAAAGTATTAAAATAGAAAATAAAGAATAAAAAAGAAATAAAATAAATTATAGTAAAAGATGATGACAACAATAAAAATATATATATATGTAATAGTAGTAATAGTATATAATATTAACTAATATGACATTTTATCACCTAAAAAAATATTATTTTTTAAAAAATATTATTTTTTAAAAAAATAAAAAGAAAATTAGTAGTTCTTTAAGATTCATCTTACACAAAATATATATATGTATATATAAATAAAAAATTTTCAAAAGCCATGAAAAATTTAAAAACTTAAAGCGTGAAGAGTTTAAATAAAAGAAATCACACACTAAATTTTTCCCCAAAGAACTCATATTGTCTAATCCCGATTAGCGGATACGTAGGTACATCTGGGGTGACTTAAAATCTGAGAAATTTTTTTTCATATTATATTCTTTTTGTAAATATTAAACTAATTGGTCTTTTTTTTAATGATATATTTTTTGTCAATGATTTGTAAAATAAAATGTAAATGTCATATATTATAACACGATGAAAATTTTTAGAGCATTAAAAGAATTAATTTTGATTTAAGAATTTAAAGGTAGTAACCATTTGATTTTAATAGGGTAGCTCCCAGACTTATGAAAACTATGGTTTTATAAAGTTGGTTTTGAGTCAAGTTTCATTGTATACTAGTAGCTAAGACGTTGATCCTAACTTGTAATTTTTTTTTTTATTTCAATCCCGTGGTGACTCCTTAGATTTTCATGAAAATCACATTTCTTTTAATTCATAGTCGAAGGTCTGTATCAAATAGGTTAAGGTTTGTTACAAATCAAATTAAAAGAAATTCAAACTGGAAATTGAAAAATCCAAGCCCAATAGTGTGTTTTAGATAAGTATTCAAGATTAGATTACCTATTTATTTTAATTTTTCACTTAAAGGATACACTTTTTTAAACAAATTTTTTTGAAGTTTGATTATAAATAGAAGTGATAAAAGATATGCAAAAAGAGAGAAAATTTTTTGTTAGAATTATACTTATGACTTTTATAACTACCTAAAGACAAGTAGCGATTGTAAAATTAATAGGTGTATAGGTTCAAGATTGAAGAGGATAGCTCACATTTGAGGAACAAGGAAGAATTGGTTGTGAAGTGGTAAAATTACCAATGAACATTATGTAGGATGTTAGTTGTAATGGTTAAATGGATATTAGAGGGTTTTACAAATGTTGACAGGGTGAGAGATCATAATTTAAGGAAGTCAACATTACAAACTTACACAAGGGGAGTGGTGTCTTATCAATCCAAATTATAAACAATAAAAAATAAAAAAGTGTTGCATTATGCATTAATAAAACAAGTATATTGTTTTCATTGAAGCATGCAAGGAAGTATTATGGATGGAGAAAATTTTCAAAAAGTTACAATAAGAGTGAAAATATTGGTTTTGTATTGCAATTAGTGCACTAGAAGATCCTTATTGTTAATTGTGGTTTAAACATAATGGCTAAAACTTTACTTAGGGAAAAACTTATGAATGTTTTACATGTAATTAATGTGATGGAGCAATTAAAATTTATGATGTGAAGTACTGCAAGATGAATGGTTTCAATTTTCATCATTTCGTTTTTATCGTTCATGTTGAAAATATATTTTCATCATTTCATACATTAACTTGTTTATAATCATTGCCAATATCTACAAGATTTGTAAAATTTTGATATCCACCAATTTAAGTAACAAAAAGATACCTTGCCATCCCATTATGTGTTTATAGTGAAAGTTCCACTGATTTTACCCCATTGGAATTTTCTACATATATCTTGGTGTATCTTATTTATTTTTTTAACTTATTAATTATTCATTGCTAATAAGAAAGAGTAAAAAACAATGTTATTTCAAGCCATTATTTTTCCTAACAACTTTGTAATAAAAAACTTAGGTAAATTCTGAATGCACCGCTTTTTGTCTTATTCAGAATTAAGTTTTAGAAAATGGTACAATTTGGCTCCTAGGTGACCATTTTACCTTGGCTCTATTTATTTATCTATTCATTTAATTTTAGTATTTGTGAATGTGCTTTTATTCTTATTTTTGAGAGTTGGTTAAGTATAGATGAAGTGATGGTCTAAAATTTATATTAAATGGGAATAACAATATGAGCGAATAAACAAAATAAATAAAAGTTCAGTATTTCATTTACATATTGTAGAGGGTTGAATTTGAATTATTGGTTTTAATCCCAACAATGATTTAGTTGTTGAATTAAAGGGTTCAAATTCAATTTTGATGAGGAAATACATTGTACAAGTATTCAAATGATTTAGTTAAGTTACAATTAATAGAAAAAATATGCTTGTGATGTGTTAGGTTTCTATTTGCAATATACTTGTATTTGTGTTTGTAGGTGTGTTGCCTTTATAGGATGGAGATACATTGCAATTAGCATTCATACATTAAGGTATGACAATTTGATGTTAGCATGATCAGAAGAACTAGTTATGAAATTAAAGCAAGCATTCGGATGGTGGGATAGCGTTCAACTACTAAGGCAAATTCACATGACCTAAAAGCTTCCAACTATGTGGAATTTTAGTAGACATCTAGATGATAGAGTGTGGCATCTAGCCAATGGAAGCTTTTAGTGCAGTGTAAGGTGTGAACAAAAAAGGGCAACAATTGCATTTCTTGAAGCCCCTATAAACGAGTATTATAGGGTAGATTTTGAGTGTGTGTGTGTGTGTGTGTGAGAGAGAGAGAGAGAGAGAGCTTAAAGTATAGAAATTAGTGGTCCTTTTCTCTAAATTTTTAATTTTTTGTGTGAGAAAGTGAGTAGTTTCATTATGAGTTTAATTAGCAAAACTTTATAAGGCACTAATTATAAGTTTGTAATGTGTTTTTGTTGTGTGATTGTGTAAGCGAATGAGTTATGCCTAATGAGTGTAAGTGTTAAGTGTAAAGGACATAACTCAAGTGTTGAATTGTGTTATAATATAGCACCTTAGGAGTATTGTTTGTGTTTAATGAAATATGGTGCGAAGTCCTCCATTAAGAGCTAATTATGTAATCACACAGACTTGGGAGGCAGATTAAATTTCACATTAAATCCTAATGGTTTTTACTCTATCCCTTTATCTCTTTATTTATGTATTTTCATTCCATTTGTTAATTTTATTTAAATTATATAAATTGGTACAAATTTGTTAAGGAGATAAATGGTGAAATAATTGAGCTTGAAAATGGAAATTAACCTCCCTTTTAAGTATTAGCCAAGGTGTTATAAATAGGTTTTATGCTAGGTTGACCCTTTGGGTTGAATGATAGGGTCAAGGGAGTTATGTCCATGAAATTTGGATAACTTAGAGAGATTTGACATGGTAAAGTAGGGTAAGGATCGTTAGACCAGACTAACCCGTCTACTCTTAATCTTTCTTTGGAAAGCTTATGTAGTCAAGTAGGCTTCTTATGGCCCAGAAAGCTTATGTAAGGCTCCATAAATTAGAGGAATTATGTCGATCGGCAATCGTTAGTGCAATTTTGATTGACATTATCAACTTTATAAATAGTGGAGCTCCTATTCATTTAGGGATTTAAAATTGAAAAAGAAAAAAAAAAGGAACATTATCGTGCGGCAGGAGTACTTTTGTGAAAGATCAAATAGAATTTAGAGGAAAGAACTTATGCCTCTCTTTAAAAATGTGGAGTTGATGTTATATAATTTTTTCACTTGTCACTGGTGCATTCAAACTTAGTAAAATCGTCTACTCCTTTTTCTTACCCTTTCACTCTTAGTCATCCTTTATGTGTTCTTCCACATCATTCCTTGAGGCCACCTATAGCACAAGACATTTGCTGCATGTACGTGATCAATGCAACTAGATCCATTACACTACCTGCTCATTCACTTCGCTATAATTGCAATTCTATTACACTCTTATTCTTTATGAATAGTTATTACGCTGTTTAGTTCACCGAATAGTATTCCACAATGAATTTCTATTACACAAAACAATGAATAGCCATTATTTATTCAAACATATGAATATCAATTCAATGTTGGAACTGTCTTTTTTTCAAAATACCATCATTTAAATAAAAAATTAATAAAAAAAAATCATATTACAGCTCTATTTCTTTCTTATAATAGGAATTCCATTACAACCTTATTATTTCAGCGAAGTAAACGAGCCGTATATGTATTAAATAAATAAGACATATTGCTTCCTAATAAACTTAGAGTCTAGTGGCATAAACTAGGTTTAAATTCCCTTCCCGTTGGAGAAGGCAATGCCTTATATAATTGATTTTCTACAATGAAAATAAATAAATAATTATTTTATTAATGTTGAGCATGAAAATTTCCATTTATTTAATTGAATCCACATTAAGCTTACCCCGCTTAAAATGGATACTCAACATAATTAAATAAAATATTTAAAAATTCTTTAAAAATATTTAATTTGAAAATTTTGGGCCGCCACCAATTGAAGTTGGACTAAATAATAAAATTAGGGCCAACTAGGCAAACCAACCCTAATTTGAGCTACTAGCCCCACGATCTTATCAAAAAATGAATTTTTAGAAAAATGTGTAACTAAAAGATTACAAGATAAAACTATCCTATTGCTCCTAATGGATACCACATTTGAGCTTTTAAAAATTAAATGGGCCTTAATTAAAGTAATTCATTTTATATATACATGTATCAAGACTTGTAATAATAGAAATCACGATCGTTGTACAATAGTGAAAATAAAAACATTGAATAATCAATGTTTGGGAGGTAATATCTTACATATAATTTAATTAGATATCAGTTTCAATTGCAGAGCTTTGAGTTCAAGACTAGTACTTCATTAAAGACTGGACAAGGATTCATACCTGATTTTGGCTTGGGAGTATTAGCTTACGTCACAGATTTGGTTCGGTTATATAAATAAATAGTTTCAACATTTTCTAATTGTGATCTAATTTTTAACTTTTTAAAATTTTTTGTACTTAATTTATCGTAATTAATTTTATTTTTCATATTAGTAGCAATGCTCTCCTGTAATGAGACTCTAAAAGTTCTCAATAATTAATTATAAATCAAAAAAGCTACAATTGCGAGCCATCAAACACACGTTATCTTATGCTTTTCATGTCTCTACCATTAAATGAAACAACGTGATGCGAGAAAATTGATCAAAAGTTGCGGCGGGCTAAAATTGCAATGAAATATTACACACATATGGAACCGGTTTGGTCCAGGTGCACTTTTTGACGAACCTCTTTATTGCAATTGTCATTAAAACTTGCATGTGTAATATCTTACGTATAATTTAGAATTGGGTAAATTAATTAAAAGGTATCAATTTTTTGAGGTTCATAAAGAATAATCAATGTATGAGAGGTAATTTTTAAGGTATCAACATTTCGAATTAATAAAAGAAGAAATAATGTTTTGTACAATGAGTTAAAAATATATCAATAATTGACCATTGAGGAAGATTAATGAAAGTTAATTGAAAACTAGTCTAACATTGATATCTCAAATAAATTTTGCAAAACAATAGTACATCATTTAGCTCACATTGCAAAATGTTTATATCTTTTTTTTAACGGTAAATTAACGTAAAGTTTTAACATTGAGGATAAGTTTATTTGAAGTTCCAACGTTTTAAGTGGTTCAAAAAAAAATTCAACATTAAAGAACTTGATCAATTGAGATTTCTCACATATAATATGAGAAGAGTTTTGTGAGTTTTAATTAAATATTTATCTTGTTGACATGTGTCAATAGAGACCTCAATTGAATAAATTCTTCAAATGTTAGGTCCTGTTTTGAAACACTCAAAATATTAGCATCTTAAATAAACTTACCTCCTGACGTTTGGACCTTTTGGTATAATTTTATCTATTTTTTTAACTATTTAAAATATTGATGCCTTAAAAGAATCCATCTCCAAACATTCATACTTCTGTGTAATATACTTTTAAAATTTACTTGTCTTCCAAATCATTGAATGGCAGAAAATGCACTAGAAAGATGGAAGTTTTCATGGTTTTTTAGGGTACGATCGTCACTTAATATGTTTAGATTCATCGGGTTCTTTGCCGGGTTATATGGAATTATGACGGATTTTCCTTGTCAATTATTATGCAGCAAAAGTCTTAAGCCCCCATGTAGAGAACTTTCGCCAAATACTCTAATTTCTTCTATATACGACTAAGCATGTATGAAAATTTTTGTGGGTGAAATATGTTAAGAGGAGCATCAACAGCACTATGTACTAGAAGAGAGATGCAATACCAAATAGAATTACCAAATGAGATCCATTATTCCATGGATTAAACCGTGTGGATTTTAAATTCATAAAGTAAATCAGAAAATACCTCAATAAGAAGACTACAGAATCTTTTGATGCTTCAAATTCTTTTTTTTTTTTTTATTACTGACCATGCAGATGACAAGATTAAAAAATTATAATTAAATGGAAAACATGCATACATATTACATAAGAACCATGTACAATCCACGAGAATTGTACCTTTAAAGGCCTCACCTAAAAAAAGCATGCAAGTTAGTGAGGTCTTTATCTTATGAAGCAATCTCCATTAGCACGCTCGAAGTAAAATGATGCTTCTGAAGCCATTCTACAAAGGGGAAACAATAGCAAGGAGTAGCAACCATCCTTTTGTTTAATCGGAATATACAAACATAAGAATGGATAATCAAGTCAACAATTGCATTTGGCAATAAGTTAAGGCATCTCTTGTAAAGAATCTTATTGGCACAATTTTTTTTTTTTTAAATTCAAAAAAATTATTAAATCAAAGGAAGGTATACAACTACGAGTGTAAGATAGAGCAAGGGCCTAAAATTTAAAGATCAAAACTAAGGTAAACACCTTTACTATTACATCAAAACAACTATACAAAGTCAAACCTTACTCAATGAAAAAGTATAATCAAAATAAGTCTTGCTGGATTAGAAATATTTGGAATGCTTCGTCATAAAGAAATGGAATTCCGTACCCTTCATTACACAACAGACAGTTGCATCAAGACCAGATTTCTTCTATCAGTAAGTTAAGAAGATGGAGATTAAGAGAGACCATCTAAAACTCCTTGCCAAGTTAAGAAAGTAGGAGGACATTCTAAGGTGCCAATAATCCATGACCAAATTGAACAAGAGAGTAGACACATAAAGAATAAGTGCTTACAAGACTCCATGCTTGGATTGCAAAAATAGCAAGAAGTGGTTGATTTAATGCCCCGTGTGTACAACTTATCGAGTGTATACAACTTTTTGTTAATAGTTAGCCATAGAATAAAGATATGTCTTGGCATAATGTACTTATTCCACACCATTTTGAACTAAGGCACCAAGGAGCGTCTAGATTTAAGATTTGATAAGCACTTTTAATACAAATCTTCCACTGAGGATGACTGTATATTGGTTCATTCCTTAGAAGAGTCAAGCTGCAAGTTTGTGGGTATTAAGATTCCTCCAAAAAGAAGAATCTGATTATCAATCAAACAAATAAAGCCTTGCATTCAAGAGAAGACCAGATGATGTTATCTACCTAATATTGAAGATATCGTCAAAGGGGGGAGCCAAAAGTCTAGCAAGGTGATATGGATACTCGGTTTCGACCTTTCCATTCGAAAAAAACTATTAAGCCAGGCTTCTCAAACTTAAAGTTTACCCCAAGTCCAAGAGCACAAGGAGGGTCGTTTGACTGACCAAAAGCTCTTCCTTTTAAGAAGATGATGAACCCAATCCACCCAAATGCCCTTTGCCTATACTGTAGAGATGAATGTGATTCAATGTGCTACCCCAAGTCCAAGAGGAAGACCACCTTCACACAAAGGGGAACACACTTTTTTCCATCTAACCTTTGCTCTTGAAGCAATGGTCTTCCGCTCCAAAGAAATTCATCATATTGTTCAATCTGGTCACTACTTTCTTTAGGAGTAGAAAAATGGACAAATATACTACTGATTTTAAAGTTGAAGTCTCCCGACATAGAAATAACTTGCTAGTCTAAGCTTCAAAGCGAGCAATGATTTTAAAGATTAACAAATCATAATTTTCCCTCCTTAATTTAGATGAAATGAGAGGGACACCCAAGTAGCATATAAGGAGAGTACTTGCTGAAAGCTAAGAAGTGTAAAAGCTACCTTGTCATGCCCCAAAGGGTATCTTAAACGTAACAATCTACCGTATGCTAAACGAGACTTAAGAATCACTGCCACAGTCATTCAAAAGTCTTATATTAGAATGCAAGGCATTCTCTTATGACAATAGAATACATATGCAGTTGGAGATAGATAGTTCAATTTGATAGGATAAGCATAAAAACATAAACCACAGATATCTTAGGATCAGTTACAAAATACTAAGGGGGCATTCCCCTGCTAAACAAAAGTCTAGGTATTATCTTTTAAGTAAAATCCAATTGTCTAAGGTTTACTATGAAAAGCTATAAAAAATTAATCATAAACTTCTAATAGGAAACACTCCTAACATTGCATTACCTGATTTGGCCAAGTTCAAAGACGCAGCCTTATGTATGGGAACTACATCAAAAAGAAACTATGGGGGTAGAAGCTACACTAGCTTAGTGAGTTTCACTTCCAAATTAAATATTTCATCATACAATAAGGTAAGCAAGTTATATTATCAATCATATGAAATGTACAAGCACGTGAGCATACAATACATAAGACTTTCAGGGAGTCCTATGTTGAATGGATTTACGCCCTCCATTCGAAGTTAAGTTTTTCAAGCCTATACAACCATAGATTTCAATTTTTCTCATTTCTATAGTGGTTGATTCAAATGCTCATCCACTGACTAATTATGTAGTTGATACAAGTGCCTACACCACTTCCATTTTAATTCAGGCCATTCATGCCAATATTCGAGTTTTCAGGCCCCTCATTGCCCAGCTATTATGTCTTCTTCTCACAAAGGTATAATAACAAATGTAAAGTAACTTAACATATGGTATACGTGGTCAATTTAATTATAATAATGGCATATTAATTAACGAATTATGGGCGATCATAGATATTGCAGATACTTCAATTCTATATTAAATCATACAAATATTTACAAGAATTCCATTTCGATATTCTTATCATCGATTCAATCAATTAAAACTCACATACACATTCAAATTTTTATTTGCCTTAAATCTAATGCCACTATCATTACAAGCACAATCATGAGCATATAATTTAAAGATAGTGAACTCACTCGGCCATGGACACCTATCTCTAATGGTAGCAATCCAGAAATAAGAATTTTCCCCCCACTCAAAATCACCTAAACGAAAAGAAATACCCAAATGAGTATTTCATATCATAACTAATTCCAACTTATTAAATAAAACTCTTAAGTTCGTAATTTCCGTGGTAAATGGAAATTCCAACTTAAAACGGTCATAACTTGGTCATTTTAACTCGGAATTTCATAAATAAGCTATCGATTTTTATCTACTTCGAAAGATCTATCTATTTATGATGTTATTCTTAAGTTTTGAAAACGTTTAGGTCTTAGAATGCTCGGATCATATTTGATTAGTAGCTAAAACTTGCATTTCCGAAATTGTTTTGTGAAATTTACATTATTTCTACCAATATATTATATGTGCATGCAATATCTACAAGTTATTATCATGAATGACATGATATGAGCTATCTACATGTAAATTCTTAATGATTTTTTATTTAAAAGAATCTTTGGACAACTTTTACTTCGCAAAAATTTCAAGAACACTTGGTTTGGAAAACTAGCTTTACCTCTTTGAAAATCATCCATATTTTTACTAGGTTAAAGCCTTGATGACCTATATACCTAATACCTTCATTATCTTAATAAAATCCTTCATTTAAAGGTTGGAAAATAGATGTTTAAATGTAGATTTTGCCTAGTGACGAATTTTACATAATTTTAGAAAATGAAAATATTGTTTGATCCTAGTTTAGAAACCCTTCCTTTGTTATACGGTTACATTTATTCTTAGGAAAATCAAGTCTTTATTACATCTAGTTCCTAAGGCTTCTAATTTTCTATTAAAATCATCATTTTGATATTTAGAAATAGGTGTTTAAATGGGAATCATTTTTAGATCCGAATTTTGGGAAATTGTTTTTGAGATTATTTCTTATAAAAAACTCATTTGATCTTTCTAAAATTAAGTTCTAATCAAATCTACTCCTTAAGGCTTTCATCTCTTTAATAAGACTCTTGTTTTAGGGTTGGAAAATAGGTGTTTTCTTGGCATTTCACTCTAGTTACGAATTTCAACTTTTGTTGGTGTTGAAACATAGATCTAACTTAACTTTTGTAACCATTTTCTTGTTTTGAAAATTTCTCTTAGTAAAACTAAGCTCATCTTATAAAAAAAAAAATCACTCCTTTATGATACCTATCACCTAAATCCATCATTTTACATGTAAGATCTTCATTTTAGAGTTGAAAAATGGGTTTTCTAAATGATTGTTTCTCAAGATCCAAATTTTAAAAATCACTTTTTGATAGAAACAAAATCAATCTTGAGTTTTGGCAACACCTTTATCAAGACTATCCTATTATAAATCCTCTATGTATATAAAACAAGTAACTATGGCATTTAAAGTACTCTAAACAAATAGATCTACTATACTACTCATGTTATGGATGTAAATGCAATAATAACAATATGTAGATGAGAGTAATAATGAAAATATATGCACAAAATTTCCATAAGAACAATATATCACAATAATATAGCAAAATACTAGTATATCAACTTTAATAACAAGATCTACACAGTGTGATGGCAATGATATTATGTTTTAGTGTTTCCACATCCCTAGCGTAAAGCCCATGAGGATTTTTTGTGGAACCATACATATATGATCTTGCTATTACATGTTTTTATTGCAGTAGGGTCAAGATCAATTACCTATTAGTGTTTGGAGAAGGAAACCTAAAGAAAAAAAATTGTATATGTGTGTATGTTATGGAAGGAAGCTTACGGAAAACAAGAGGAAAGGAGGAGAGAAAAGCACATTACAAAAGTTGATTTTTGTGAGAAATGAAGAAAAGTGAAAAAGTGAAAAGTGAAAGAGATGTTAAATAGGAAAAGAAATTAGAATTTGTGTGAATAATTAATTGAAAAAAATCAAACAAATGAGAGAAAGAGAGAGGGAGGGGGCGTCGGTTCTATACAAGAGAGGGAGAGAGAGAAGTTTAATTATTTTGTGTAATAAAATTCAAATTTAATAGATAACTTTAAGTAATAAAATGTATTGGAAAGGTAAATTTGTTGGGAAATAAAGTAAAATTGTAAGAATAGGTTGTGAGGATATAAGAATAGGGTATGGGTGGTTGTATTTGGTGAATAGTGTGAAAGAAATCAAAAAGTTGATTAGACAACTAAATTACTGGTGATAATGAAAATACGATAAAAGGGCTATAACTGTAAATTTTATAACCCAAAAAATTATTATAATTATATTTTTGAATTCCTTATTAAATTTCAGTTCTAACGAGTCCTATATATTATTTTTCTATTTCGAGTCCCAGGGACCGGTTTTCGAGAACAGATCTCGATCAGGTCTGAAACGAATGAATTGTTCCGAATCCTGATCTTCGTATGTTTTGATAAATTATTCAAGGCTATATACTAGAGTCAATTCATTTCTATTGTTCCGGGTTTCGTTCTGGGATTGACATAGGGTTTCCAGGTCCAATTGGTCCAGCGGTATTCTATTAGAGTTTCAGTTTCTAGCTCCAATTTCCAATTTCCTAGATTGAATTTAGATTGCTAAGGGAATAAGGGCTTACATGCCTCCTTGACGTGCATGTCAACATTTCAAAAGAAAACCTTACTTTTTTCTGGATTTGCACATAAGACCATAAGAACTTGGAATTTACTCAAAACCTCAAGAACAAAATCAATAGAAAGCAGGTAGCCTTTGCAAAAAACCAAAAGGTTATCTGGAAAACAAAGATGAGTGATTTTATCTTCTTTGCATCTACAATGGAAGGAGAAAAATAAACATTAAGACTTCATCCGAAACATACAAGATAAAACTTCCATTGCTAGTACAAAGAGGTAAGGTGAAATAGAATCCCCTTAGCATAGTCATCTATGGCTTGAGATATAACCGTAAGTTCTCCATTCAAGTTGAAAGAAAATTTTGGTGTAGAGAAATATTGTACTAATAGGTACTTGAAAAAAGGTGGAAAACTTATGTACTCAAGAAACTTCCAATTCATAGTATCATAAGCCTTTGAGACATCAACTTTGATAGTGCATCTTAGAGAATTGCTATTAAGATGGTAGCCTAAAACAAAATCTTGAGCAATGAAAATATTATCAAAGATTTTTATTCCATGTATAAAAGCTTATTGTTCTTTACCTACAAGAGAGCTTAAAACTTGTTTAAGTCGAGAAGCAAGGACTTTTGAGATAAACTTATCTAACATGTTACAACAAGATATAAGCCCGAAGTCAAAGAGCTTGGTAGCATTTGAAACTTTGGAAGCTAAAGAAATATCATGCTATTTAGCTGCTTTAGTAGATGACCAAATTGAAGAAATTCTTTGATGGCAGTAGTGACCTCTTGTCTAATAATCAACAAGCAACTTTGAAAAATTTGGCATTGTATCCATTTTGGCCTGGAACTTTGCCATTGGTGGTTAAAGATAGCATTTTTAATTTCTTCATCAAAAAAGGGGTCTCTAGGAAGTGAATCCGTAAGTCATTCAATTTCTAAGAAATTAAATTTTCAACATTAGACATATCATGGCTATATTCTTGTTGACAAAACATATTAGAAAAATAAGCAACACTTTCAATTTTGATTTTTGAATGCAAATAACCATAGAGCCATTCTTCTGCTTTAAAGATTTAACTAAGCTTCAATTATGGTGTTGGACATAGCTTTATGAAAGAAGGACGTATTCTTATCTCTAAGTTTAAGCCAGTTGATTCTAAATTTTTGTTTGAAGAATCACTCCTCTACATTTTTTAGTAAGTAATACTTATGAAAAGCCTCACATTCTTCTTGCAAGATGGATACATCTGATGATTAGATAGCTATTAGAGAATCTTTAGCTTAGAGGACTAGATTTGAGGTTTCAAAGAATCGTCTATTATTAAACATCTTTAGCTCTACTTTGAAGAGCTTCAATTTTTGTACAACTTGATTTATTTTTGAACTTGTGACATCGGTCACTCAAATTTAGAAAACTAACTTCATAAAATCAGCATCCTCTAACCAAAATTCAAAAAACTTAAAAGGGGACTTATGCCTTTTAAGGGGAAAATCACCATAAACCATAAACAATGAGTGGTCCAAGAGAATAGATGGGAAAAATTCGATCTAGAATTTAGAAATTTAATAAGCCATTCCTTGTTTACTAAGGCCTGATCTAATTTTTTGACAATAGGATTTTCTAGTTACTTATTGGACTAAGAGTAGAGGCTTCCACTCCAACAAAGATCATCTAGTTTAGCACTATCAAAAAAAGTCTTAATATCTATAGTAGCTTGATTATGTCTTTTATTTTCACCCAAGCTTTCTTAATTGAACGTGTTGTGGTAAAAATCTTCTAAAACAATCCAAGGAGAACTTGATGCATCAAAAAAAGACCCAAGAGTTGTTCCCATAGTACCTTTCTGTCCAAAGCAAAGTTTGAAGCATACACAAAAGTGGCCAAAAAAGAGATATTATCCCTTAGGTTCATGCAAGAGTAATGGTAAAATTGAGGATGCTCCTTCAGAACAATTACAACCCAAACATCAAAATCCTAACACAACCAAATACGTTTCCTAGCAAGGCTATTGATTGCAAAGTTCTATCTATGATTGATAGTTTGTTTAATGTGTAGCCCTAGATTACTCTAATTTCAAGTAGCCTCAGCAAAGAGATACCATTTTCAAAACAAACATTCCTTACATCAGCTACTTTTATAGGATCACTAATTCCTTGAACATTCCAAGCGGCAAAATTCATGATGATACAAAAAATAGTAGCTATTGTGTTATGTTTAAGCTCACTTCCTACATTTGAAGAATCTTTTCATCTTTTTTTCCTAGAGAGCTCTTACTACCACTACTAGTAGAAAAGCTCTTCTCATAGCTTGAGGAGGTACTAATGGAAAAATCTCTAAGGCAAATTCTATTACCCTTAACCCTTTCTATCGGAAATATTTTGGGAGTAGAAGAAGCACCATCTTACACATCAAAGGTCCCCACCTCTTGCTAATTTTCATCATATTATTTAAATCTAGAGTTTCTAAAACATGGGAAGGTATAGGCTCGATACTTTGACAAAGTTTAGGAACATCCAAGCCTATCTTAACTTCCTTGAGAGTCTCTATGTCAGTAAAATTGATAGGACATAAGACATCTTCTTCAACAATCACTCGTCTATTGTCACTTTTAAGGGTGATAGGTAGATTCTCTTGGCCGAAGATCCCATCATGACAAGAAGATTTCTTCCCTTTCCTCTTACCCAGGGAGAAACAGGCTTTCCTCATCTTAAGAAGCTATAGAAGAGCAAAAGTGCCTAAAAACTTTGCATTTGATACAATGAGGAGATAACCACTAGTATTCAACAGAAACAAATGTTGAGTCACCATCTTCACTAACAATTTCAACTTGGTGAACTAGTACCTTTTGGCATCAATTTGAATAAGAAATCAAGCTTAATTAGCTCTCTCTCTCTAGATGTTGTTACAGTATCTTCTTGCAATGGGATTCGCACCCCACTTGCTAAATAGTTGATACCTTCAACATCAAGGTATTCACAAGGTATCTTTGATAAAAAGCCAAGCTGGCAAAACAGACGGCTGTGGCTTATTCAGGGACATTCCTTTTCTCTATTTCTGTAAAACTAAGTATCTTTAAGCCAAGTACCATGGTTTAGCAAGGATGCAATCTAGCTTCGAAGAGGAGGCAAAACGAAAAAAGAAAAAACCCTCCTTACTTCACAAAATGTTAATAATGCCATAATCCTTCCAAACTCTAAGTACAATGGATTGCACAAGAGAAAATACAATATTTCGACTAAGGAAATACCCTCCAAAAGCCGACTCCAAATATTTAGCTCCTTTTTTAGCTATAACTAAAGGAGGCTTTACTTTAGCCGTGGACCTTTAGAAACCAGAGGATAAAAGGAAAGCTTAAAATCTGAACTTACTTTAGCAAAAGATTTTGCTTAGGAGAAGCAGGATTACCAGCTTTAACTTTGTCAAGGACACTACTGAGTTCCTCCATAGTAAAGTTGCCAAAGGAAGGACCAAAGCAATCCAAGCCCTACTTAGAGAAAACAGAAGGTTGTTTAGAACCTTAGTCAGCTAGGACAATTGTTCTCTATCCAAACAGAAAGAGGATTATGGGTCCACCCCACTTTTAGTGGGCAACAAGTCCCTGCTAAGAAGTCGGCCCTAGGCTAGCATTGGACACCATCACCCTTCATCGATGGTGAAGGTGAAAAAATGGATAGCTGGAGAGAGAAGAGAGAAAAAGACAAAACAAAAAGAAAGAGAGAGAGAGAAAGAAGGAAGGCAAAGAAAGCACAGAAAGGAGAGAGAAAGGCGGAGGAGAGAGAAGCTAGAAAGGGAAAGGTAGAGGGAAGAAAGGAGAGAGGATGGGTGAGGAAGAGAGAGAGAAAGGAGCACGTTTAGTTGGGTGGGAGTCTACAGAAGAAAAAGGAGAAGAGGATAGGGAAAGAAGGCAGAGGGGAGAAAGGAAAAGAAGAGAGAAAACAATGGGTGGAGGAGAAAGGGTGGAGAGAGAGATGGTTAGAAGCTAGAGAAGGATAGGGAGAGAAAAGAAAAAGAAGAAAGAAACACTAAAAGATCAAGACAGGTTTTTCTGAGAGAGAAGAGAGCATTTTCTCTCTCCAATTCGAAATTCTATTTCCACATCTTATTAGCACAATTATTCCCATAAAGTAAGCATAAAAGTTGTGTTAAAATAGACTCCTATGTGATGAAAAGAAATGCAACTTGATCTCAACGTATATAAGACACAATAATACACATACTATTTACAAACTCTAATAATTATAATAATTAATAAATGGATAATTATTACCAATATATAAATTAAATAAGTAATACCAATTTTGAACAATTCTTTTATGCATAAAAACTATGTTAAAATATACTACTATAAGAATTGAAGTAATTATTACCAATATTGATCTCAACATTATCTCTATAACTTGGATAAATTAAGTAATTATAAAAGGATATCAATAATTCAACTTTTGAGTACCTCAACATATCAGCAGTGTGTCCCGGTTGATAATCTCCTCCAAACATAGAAGTTATGAGTCCTATAGTGATATCCCATAATACACATGTTTGATTACCAAAACCAATAATCAAAAGGATGCGTAGCCTCGGTACCCATTAAGACTGCTTAATATAAGCAAATTCCCATCCCTATCAGTTGGAGAATTAAGGTAGAAAATAGAACAAACACTATCAAGACATTTAAGTGAGAAAAAAAAAAAAAAAACAAAGAAAGCTATTGCTTCAATGACAAAGATATGGAGTGATAGCTTTTGAACAATTTGACAAAAAAAAAGCTTTTCATCCAATAAGAGGTGCAACTTTAAAAATGTTAATACCTTTGAAGTTTGAATTTACAAATTCCTAACTAATATATGGATTACAACCCAAAATATATTTCAAAGACTTTCCTATGCATGTTTTTGCACACTGTTTACAATTAGATTGTACTATAAATTTATATAACTACTAATGCTAAAATTTAAAATAACTGAAATTCATTCTGAACATAAGTTTCCTATACATTTAGCAAAATTTCATTTCTAACAAGCTAATTATAGAACATTGACTCCTTAATTTAAGTATGCTTTATTCTCAACATGCCCTCTAAGACTTAAATTTTTTGTCATTCCAAGCATTTCTCTAAGTCTTTTGAATGTATCACTTGGTAGGGGTTTTGTAAATATGTCAGCAACTTGCTCAATGGTATTGCAATACTGCAATGTGATCGTTCCTAACTTCATATGATATCTAAGGAAATGAAACTATGTATCAATGTATTTGCTCCTTCCATACTGCATTAGATTCTTGACTAGTTTAACTACTAAGCTGTTATCTACAAATATTTCAGTTGGTTCTTCTTATGGATAACCCAATTATTGTAGGAGATTCCTCAACCATATTGTTTCACAAACTGTAGATGAGGGTGCTATATATTCTGCTTCATAAGTTGATAATGCCACAATCAGTTGCTTCTATGAAGTCTAAGTAAAAGCTGTAGAGCTAAAATAAAATACATATCTAGTTGTACTCTTCCTCTCATCATGATCATCGGCTCAATCACTGTCAATGTTAGGGCTGTAAGCAAGCAGTGCTATTAGCAAGCTATCCAAGCTCGACTTGGTTTAGGCTCAGCTTGGCTCGAGCTTGATTACTAAACGAACCGAGCTTAAGCTCAAAGTGAAGCTCGTTTAGCTAAATGAGCCAAGCTCGAGCTTTGATATAGGCTCATGAGCCGGTTCGCGAACAAACTCGTTTAGAGCCTGATAATAGGCTCGTGAGACTGGCTCGATAACGAGCTCAATAATAGGATGGTGAGCTCGATATATATTTATAATGTTATTTTTATATATATTATATTTAATATTATATTTAATTTAATATATTATATTAGATTATATTTTTAAATATTATAAAAGAATATATTTTAATAAAATATAAAATGAACCAATTACTAAATGGTGGAAACTTTAAATTTGGTTTAATGAAAGTTCTCAGCGCCAGCAGCTAAAAAAATTTAAAAAAAAAAAAGTAAAACTTTTCAAAATAATTTCAAAAGCTGAAGTGAAAAAAAAAAAATAGTTCAATAAGTCATAAAAGGTTAGATACAGACCTACAAACTGCGGTACTAGCCAAATCCCAACTTCCTAAGTCACAAACTTATAATCTACTTTCACTGGAAAAAAAAAAAAAAAAAAAAAAAAAAAAAAAAAAAACCCTTTGCTCCCATTCACTTAAAAAAAAAAAAAAAAACCCTAGTTCCCAAATCAAAATGGTCTCACTAGTCATTAGCTCACCATTCCATTAGTATACGATCGCCAAGATCTATGTAGTAGCCTACTTCTCGCTTGTCCAAGCGTCCGTTCAAGCTGCTGGCCATTTTTATTTATCTACCTAGTCCTCAACTACTTATCAAGTTGCCAACTTTCAAATGTGAGGTTTATTTTTTTTAGTACTTTGCTTGGATTTTTAGTGGAGAAGATTTTGTAGGGTTTTTTTATACATCTTTGTGTTACAATGGAAAGTTGTTTTTTTTTTTTTATACATTTTTATGTCTAGTCCTATTAACGATCAATGTTCAAGTATATTTGAAGTGTAGGGTTGTGAGTATATCACATAAGGACTTATGCATTTCATTTCGTTTTGAATTCAATTTTAAAGTTTTAGAATTTTTAGCTTTTTTCTATGCATTTCATTTCGTTTTGAATATATATGTACCAAACACTTTATGAACACTTATTAACCATATAAAAATAAATTTTAAAAAATTTAATATCTTTTCTATGCATCTTTTATAAATTAAAAATAAAAATTCATATACAAACAAAAAGTAGTCTACTTGCTAATATCTAGTTCTAGATTTTTTACTACGAACAAAAGCATTAAACTGCATATCTTTGTTATGACAATTCTTAATGCATGTCACATCTCTTTAATTTATCCCTTACCAATATCTATATGTTTAACTAAATACTGGCCATTATTTATGTCTCATTTTCTCATATACATTTAACTAAATTTAGAAGTCCACCACCACATACTATGAAACAAAGAAGATGATGGGATTCCATGTCATTTTAGAGCCATTAGAAAGGTAGATATAAACAAAGTCGGCCACAAATTATTCTTAAACCGAAAACATAGTATGAAGATTGTGTATCAAATGCTTCGTGATAGTATGTTGTTTTAGCAATTCCTCTCGGGTTAATCATTGGTCCATGTAACTTGGGATGTAAGTGACTCGAACAACCTTAAATTTAAGTTGTCTGGTCTGATATTTACTCAAATGCAATTGAAAAAATAACTAGATTAAGGGTGAGCTCAAATTACTTAAATAGTTTTTCAAGTCCGTATCTAATTTTAAATTTTTAACTCCATTAGTTCACAAGCTTAATTGAACTCAAATCAACTTTAAATATCTATGTTCAAATAGATTTTAGATATTAAAGTTATTTTAAATTAAAAAATATTTATTTGAGCCTAATCAAGTTTAATTTGAGTTCTTTGGTGCTTCTTTAAGTCAAGCTCAAATTTGACATTGAGTTTAAGTTTTTAAATTTTAAATTCAAGGTCGATAATATTTGTCTTAATTCAACTTGTTTAGAACCCTATGAGTAACATGATTCATAGTACTTATTTTTTAAATGTCTGATAAGGAAACTTCTAAATTTGATCCCTCTTCCAAACTTAGCTAATGACTCCTAAAATCTCAGTTATTGTGAAGTACCAAAACAGAAAGTTTAAGAACAAGAAAGACATAAGAATTTCTAAAATTATATACTTGAAGAAATATTCAATTTCTTTTGCTTATAGTTAATTTAAACCAAATTTCCTTATTCTTTAATAGAGGAATGATGTTGATACTTAAGTGATGTTCTTCGTAAGTGTTGAACAACGACTATAAAAGCCAACACTATGAGAACTTGGAAATTCCATATGTTCTTTTATTCTAATAGATATAGGCTGAAGTTAGAGTATCTTATAATCTTTGTCATTATTTGAGTTTGAAATTACATATATCGATAGATAAAAGAAAATAATTCTAGCAATATTATTGATGAAGTATTTAAAGAGAACTAATATAATTCATTAGTTGTTCAAACGATAAATATTTTTGTGCCATGTTTATGCTTTCAAGTTGAATAACTTATTACTATATTCATTTTGCTAGAAGATGTCAAGTGATGTAGGCGTATCCTCTGGAGCATCCAACGCTCACATTCTTCACCATGATATAGTAAACCCTAACCCCGAGCATAAAGCAATATGCAACTATTATGGGACGCAATTTTCAATGATGCGAGATGGAAGTATATTCTTAATGAAACACTTAGATTTTTGTGATAGGTAGAGTAGAGATAAATAATACCAAATCACATAAAGCCTAAGTAGCCCATTAGTAAAGATATGTAATTGTAATTTTATTATAAAAAGTTCTTAGCTATGTAAAGCTTTTTTAGATTTAACTTGAGATATTGTTTTATTATAATGCTTTATTATATTATTTATAATTCATTTATTTTATGTGAATCTAATTCTTTCATTCTTTTGTCTAAATTTTCAGTGTATCGTCAAATCATTCTTTATCATCCTTCGAGATCTTCTCTGAAAATATGAGAGAAGCTAAAGTTGCTGAAAATAATGGTAAAGGGTCTGAAGAAAATAAAGATAATAAATAGATGCAAATAATGAGGAGCTTTTTCAAAAGAAAAAACAGAAGAGGACATCCAAAGTATGGCTAGAATTCAAAGAAATCCAGCTTCCTTATGGCACCTTGAAGGCTGAATGTACTCATTATAATATAAAGCTATCTAGAAGGACGGTACAACTACTCATTTCACTCACACTTGAATAATTGTAGTAGAAGAATGGTGAGCTTAAGAGGACAACAACACCTTACATTAAGGAAATGAAGCCTCCTTTAGCAAACTTCAAATATGATCAAGCGAAAATGAGGGAATTCATTGCTAATTTGTTCTAGTACATGAGCATCCATTCAATATAGTGGAGCAAGACGCATTCAATATGATGATGAGGACTGCATCGCCTCAATTTACAAAGATTTCTCACACAATGGTTAAAAATGATTGTCGTGCACTTTATGAAAGAGAGAGGAAGAAGTTGAAGGAAACATTGAAGGAAGTGAACAAAATTAGCTTGACTACGGATTCATAGAAGTCGAGACAGACCATTTCTTACATGGTACTCATTGGTCGCTTTGTGGATGAAAGTTGGAGCTTGTAGAAAATGGTGCTTCACTTTATTCATTTGCCTCCTCCACATTCTGGGTATAACATTGCTACTTCCATTTTTCAATGTTTAAATGATTGGCATATTGAAGAAAAGGTGTATTCTATAGTTGTTGATAATGCAACGAATAATGATGTAGCAATTAGGACATTGACTCAAAGTTTTGAAAGGAATAACAAATTGCTGCTTAGAGGCAAGTTGTCACATGTTCACTGCTATGCACACATATTGAATCTCTATGTCCAAGATGGATTACAAGAGATTAAATATATTATTGAAGATATTCATGAAAATATCAAATATGTTAACGGATCAGAAGCTAGATTGAAAGCCTTTGCTCAGATCATAAAACAATTGCATATGAGTAAACGAAATCTTATACTTGATTGCTCGACACGTTGGAATTTAACCTACGATATGTTAGTGGCTACAATAAAACCAAAGGATGCATTCCCAAGATTAGCTGAGGTTAAGGTAGGTTATCATTCTACACCTACAGAAGATGATTGGAAAAAAGTGGTTGAGATTTGCAAACTTTTACAAGTTTTCAATTCAGCTACCAAAGTCATTTCCGGAAGTGATTATCCAACTTCTAATTTGTATCCAAATGAGATTTTTTTTATAAAGCATTTGTTGATTTCTAAGAAGAATAATGAAAGAGACTATATTCAAGCAATGGTTCAAAGAATGAAAGGAAAATTCGATAAGTACTGGAATGAATGTAATTTACTTATAGCAATAGCAACTGTTTTAGATCCAAGATTTAAGATGAAGTATGTGGAGTTTTGCTATTTTATGATCTATCTAAATGTAGAAGCAAAAGATAATATTAAGAAGGTGCAAGACTCTTTAAAAGAAATATTTGAGTTATACATTGATAATTTTGGAGAGCACACTATGGGAAACATTCATGAACTTAGATCTTCAGGAGGTTTGTTGTGTACTGAGGAGAATGATGTTCTTGAAAATTCAAGCATGGAAATGTATTGCAAATTTGTGATTTCAGCTCAAACTACTCAGCCAACAAAAAGTGAATTGGATATCTACCTAGAAGATAATATTATCATTTGTGGCATGAATCATCCTTTTGATGTGTTAGACTAGTGGAAATCAAGCCAGTCAAAATATAATGTTTTGTCGAAAATAGCTCAAGATATTCTTATTGTTCCCGTTTGAACAATTGCATTGGAGGCTACTTTTAGTACTAGGAGGTCATATTATCGATCCTTATCGTGCTTCATTGTCTCCAGACACTGTTCAAATTTTGGTTTGTGGAGGAGATTAGATGCACATGCTTCATAACATCAAGAAAAAGCCAAAAAAGGTAAGTGTTAACATGTGTTATTATTTCTTGCATGGTTGTTTGAAATTATATGTACTTCATTTTTCAATTACTTCAATTAAAATATCAACTTTTGTATATAGGAGGACGATGATACAACGATGGAGATTAATTTGGAGGAGTATTTGAAGAAAGGTATGTGTTTTGAAAATATTAGCAAGCCAACCATTTAACAGTGTTAATTACTTTTTGGTTCACTTGGGACTAATTTTCAAATGATGTAGACAGTAGTTTCAAATGTTAGATAATTTTTTTTTCACTTGGGACTAATGTAAGCTCTTTGGGTTCAATCAAATCCAGTTTTCATTAATTTGTTTTAAGTTTCTGTTACTGTATATTACTAATTCAATCATTTGTTTTGATCATGTTACATTATCAACTCAAAATAATACATATTATCTTAACCTGTTTCCATGATAAAATTCCTCTTTGATAACTTCATGCTCATGGAATTTTCTACAAGTATTATGAACTACACAAAGTTTGCAATTTGTCCACTATTTGGCATAGAGAAGGCCTTGTGGTGCTCCAAGTTTTGTAAGCACAGTAACTGATGGTCCAATTATATCCATAAGGGTTGTTTGGAATTTCAAATAAAGTTCTTATGTTCTAGATAATTGTTTATTTGTTAATCCTCTGTTATGTTGGATAAAAGAAATTAATATGTTTCTCTCATGAATTTTTTTTTTATTCTTGACAAGCTAATCCTATAAATTCAATCATTCTTGTCGCATGAAAATGTTTTTTTTTTTTTTTTACTTCGTTTCTTGCTTCTTCAAAATGTTTTACAGGTTGTTGAGTTGAGATGGTGTAGCAATAGAGGCAATTTGTGGTCGGAAAGCATAGTGAAAAGGGACAAATTTTTGTTACTTCATTATTTGCAAGTTTAAATAAACTATCAGCAAAGGGGAGGCTTATTTTGTATGGTCACTGCCCCCTGGCACTTGGGTTTTATTAATTGCTAGCACATTTGTTGCTTGGACTAGAAGTAGCATGGTTTAAGTGTGGTCAATGCCCGCTGACACTAGGGTTTTGTGTATGGTTCTACTTAACCATGCAAGATGCCTTGAAGATTGGCCAAAGATTTCCTGCAAATAATGTGTGAAAAATGCCAAAATTGCATCTAACAGGGAAGAAAACCTACCATTCTTTTGGAGGTTGGCATATTTCTAAGGGATATGTTGTCTGCTTATCCATACAACATTATCAACTAGTCTATTTCTTTTTTTTTTCAATCTTTATCTCTTTATAAATAAATTATCATATTTACCTAAAAAAATATATTATACTGTGATATTGCCGATTTTATAATATTTTATTATTATCCCAATAAATTTGGTGAGATTAGATGATGAGGTGCCAACATAAACGAGCTTTAAATGAGCCTAAGCTCAAGCTATTGAACGAGCATGAGCTCAAGCTTGTTCAAGGCTCATTTAAGCTAAACAGCTAATCTAGGCTCGTTTAGCAAAACGAGCTTGGGCCCATTCAAACTCGTTTAACTCAACAAGCCGAGCTCGGCTTGCACTTTCTTTTCGAGCTTAGGCTCAAGCCTACCATTTTAAAGCTCGGTAAAAGCCCGGCTCGGCTTAACCTCGTCAAATTTTAAACGAACTGAGCCCGAGCATTTAAAAGCTCGGCTCGACTTGTTTGTAGTCCTAGTCAATGTAGCTAGCTAGTTTTGTGTTGTCCCCATAAGCAAAAAATAATCCATAATCTAGGTACCTTCAATATACCTTCCAATCCTTTTAGCAGCATTCCAGAGATTCTCCTGGTGTCTCCATAAATCTACTGACAAGTCCTACTCCAAAGATGATATCAGGCCTTGTAATAGTCAAGTACATCAAACTACCTACAAGGCTCTTGTATTATGTTGAGTCAATCAGTTTTCCTTCTCCAATTCTTGATAATTTCAAACTTGTTACATTGGGAGTGTTTACTGGATTGCATGAATCCATCCTAAATTTCTTAAGAACATCCTTTACATACTTCTTCTACGAAATGAAAATTTCATCTTGGCATTAATTCACTTCTATACTAAGAAAGAACGTCATCAAACCACAATCTATCATTTTAAATTCCTTGAACATTGCTTCCTTGAAATCATCAAGCATTTGTTAACTACTTCTGGTGAGCAATAGATCATCAACATACAAGCTGATGATAAGAACATCTTCACCTTGCTTCTTCACATAGAGAGCAAGTTCAAATGGGCACTTGATGAATTCATTTTGAGTCAAATATCCATTAATGTGTGTGTTCCATACTTGGGGAGCTTGCTTTAGACCATAAAGTACCTTTTTCAAACAATATACTTTATTTTCTTTTCTTTTGATCTGAAAACCTTCTGGTTATTGGACATAGACTCCTTCAAGGATGCCATTTAGAAATGCAGAATTAACATCAAGTTGACATATTTTCCTCTTATGGTGTGCTGCAAGTGGTATCATCATTCTCACAGTATTTAGGCAAGCTACCGAGGCAAACAATCCTTCATAGTCAACACCATACTTTTGTTTGTAGCCTTTTGGTACGAGCCTTGCTTTGTATCTTTATATTCTTCCATCAACACCTCTCTTGATCTTGTAAACCCTTTTTACTTGTGTTGCCTTCTAGCCTTTTAAGAGCGTAGCCAGTTCCCATGTGTCATTTTTCTCTATAGTGTGGATCTCCTCCTTCATGGAAAACCTCCATGCTTCTTCTCTAACAACCTCCTCAAAATTAATGGGCTCAAGATTTGCAAAAAAAGCAATACAAATCTACTTCATCGACTTCTTCTATCTCTTTATAGATGTCTCTAAGACTTCTCATCTTGACGGGTGTTCGTGTGGATAAAGCAAATCCTTCTGAAGATGAGCTACTACTTAGTGATTGTGAAGATGGGGCATTTTGACTTATGTGAAATGTTGAGCGTGTCATTGGTTAAGTATTAGACAAAACTATCTCTAGCACCTTGAATTCATTATTGTGTTCCTCAAACAAAAACTTTTCAGCCCCCACGTTGTTGTTTTCTTGACATTCCATTTCCAGGATTCGCCTTCACTAAAGATTATATATCTACTCTTAATCAATTTTTTTGTGACTGGATTATAGAGTCTATAAGCTTTAGATTGTGTACTGTACCCAATAAATATGCATTTTACACTCAGTCATCTAGCTTCTTCCTTTTAAACATAGGAATTTGGGATATGCAATGCATCTAAATACTCAAATAAGTTCAACATTCGGCTTCTCACCACTCCATGCTTCTTCGGGTGTCATATTCTTCACACTCTTTGTAAGGAGCCTGTTTAGAATGTAAGTTGTCTATGAAACAACTTATGCCCATAATTGCTTTGGCAATTCTCTCTCTTTCAATATGCTTCTTGTCATATCTAAAATTGTTCGACTCTTTTGTTGAGGAGTATAGGTAGCTATAAACTGTTGACAAATCACTTCATGTCTATAGAAATTTTTAAACATATTTGAGGTGTATTCACCAGCTATATCAAATATGAGTGTTTTCAACCACTATCCACTTCCTACTCCACTCGTGCCTTGAATTGTGTAAAAATAAATAATGCCACGAATTTTTTTCATCATACATACCCATAATTTTTTGCTATAATCATCAATAAAAGTGATAAAGTAACGATTACCTCTAAGAGATATTGGTTCCAATGGCACACATATATCTGTATGTACCAACTCCAATGGTGCTCTTGCTCTCCATGATGCACTCTTATGAAATGACAGTCTCACTTGCTTCCCAAGTGAGCATATCTCACATACATGTTCTGAAACTTCAATGTTTATTAACCCTTTCACCATATTTTCATGTGAGGAAGCTTTAGGCTATTAAAATTTAGATGCCCAAAGCGCATGTGCCATTTTCATGACTCATTTTCAATGGCACCATAGAAACACTTCTATATTTTAGTGTTAAGATGTAGTGGACACATGCAATTCTTCGCCATTCTTACCTGTGCAGTAAGTCTACCATTGTTGTCTTTAAGATATAAACAATTACCCTCCATATGCACAACGTATCCTTTTTCAAGAAGTTGCCCAAGCCTTAGTATGTTACTTTTCACCTCTGGTACATAATAGACATTAGAGATGAACTCCTCTTTCCCGTTCTTAAGAAAAGTTCTTATTTTTCCTTATCCTGCCACTTGTAGCTTGGATGAATCTCCTAAACTAATATTTTCTTAGATCTTGTCATCAAAGATCTATGAAAATTTCCTTTTACCACACCTATGATTACTTGCTCTAAAATCAAAAAACCACATGTTTTGTTGATCTCTGGCTTCTTCATGCACTAATAGGTTTAATTCACATTTATAGGACACTCTTTCTCGGTTAGATATAGAAGATATAAGTATCCAGGCTGCTTATATCAACCCCCTGAGCAACTACTGTTACTTAGGACCCCTAAGTTCTTAGAGATTGTTATGGAGTGTGGGTTCTCCAGTGTTGATTTGTTTACTTTAATTTAAAGATAATAACCTGTTATTGCTACATTATACTAGTTTAAGCTTATGTGTCATCTCGTGTATACTTGTGTTGCTATGTACTAGGCTTCAACTCATTGTTGTTTCCTTTCAAAGTGACGATGATGATATGACGATGATGTTGACAATTTGATGACGATGATGATGATGGTGATGTGATGATGATGATATTTGAATTAGGTATAAGCGATTCTAGAGGTTTTAGAGGAGGAATGAAGTGAAGTAGGGCGATGGATTATTCATATTTTTTTTTTATTTTTTTTTAAACTAGATTTATCTTTTCTAAATTTGTTTTTCTATAAGGGCTTAGTTGAGAAGCCCATATTTTGTAATAAGCTCTTTAAAGTTTTGTTTACCATCATGAAAGGTATAGGTGATACCTGATGGTATAGTTTTCTTTTATAAATGTTTACTTTTACCATTGTTAAATTTAGTTGTCTCTAAAATCTAAATAAATGATTTCAAAAGTTAAAACCGACTAGCAATGTTCACAATAAACAAATCCTTTAGGGAAGTCTAAGCGTGTAATACTTAAGGTGTTATATGTGGCTTGGAATTTAGTACGTCTGAATACTATATGTAGGGCATGTCGGGTCCTTATAGAATATTAGATGTAAGGAATTTTAGGACCTTACAATTGTGGCTATAAAAAAAATAATAATTTTGTCATAATATAGTAATTTTTTGACAAAATTTTAACTTTTACTTACAAATGGAATAATATGTGTATGTTGATGCATGCAAAACTTGCCTCCCTTTTATACTCGTTCTTAGCCACATCTTTACCCATTTTTCCTTAACAATTTAATTAATAAATATAATATCTTTCTTAAATTTTTAATTCATTATGTTCAGTATAATTTATTAAGAAAAGGTCTTTGTATAGAAAACAATTTTTTTTAAGTAAATCCTGAAATATGGTTGAAAAAAAATATTTGTAATCTGACTGTCAAAGGCCTTTCATGAAAATCCATTTGAGGTGAGTCTTGCCTATTTTTAATTTAAAGAGGTAAATCTTGCTCTTCATTTTAGTGGATAAACAACCTTAGTGCTCCATTTTCTCCTTGTGCACTTTTGTTTTTTTCACATAGATCTCCCCACTCTCTTCCTTCCGCTCTTTCTTTCACTCCTGCCCCCAAAATTTTCTCCCCTCCTTCCAATTTTTTATGCCAAATTATGTTTGTAAAATAATATTTTATATTAAATTTTATTTCAAATTCAACTAAATTTTTCCATTAATCAAGATTCATAGGCATCATCATGGGTTGGGTTTTACTAGGGAATTGAACTGACACAGTACCACAGCTCCCAAACCAAGAACCAACACATGAGAGGCAATTCAAACCCGTCAGTTTAGGCGAGTCATGAATTACCAACAGATTTGAACCACCAGGTCTTAACATAATAGTTAACTCGAAGACCTAATGGGTCAATTTGTCCATCATCAGAGAGGAAAAAAAAAAGGAAAACCAAATCCTAGTTACAAGTTTTGAAGAAGGGGGAAAGTGGTAATAGGAATGTAGGCTTTAGCCTGCAAATTTTCAACCCAAAATTAAATGGTTGTCAAATCCATTGTTTGTAGATATCATATGCATATTTTACCATTATCCAAATTTACATTTATTTTCAATTTTTTTAATGTACAATTCCAAAGCATTTTTTATTTACATTTATCTTTAATTTTTTGAAAATTTGAATGGTGATTTGAAGGAAAAAAACAACTGGTTCACAATTTCAGAAGAACCAATACCGAACCATGAGACTCACTAATTCCCAAGAACCGGGAACCAGTCCGGCCTTCATGGGTATGGGTACAGTTCCACTAAAGTCAAACTTGTAAATCGATGGTTCGAGATTAGAACCTTACCCGAACCGACTTGTGACAATATATGGCTATTCCAATGTTTGCATTTGCTTAATATAAGGTTAGTGAAATATTTTTAACTCTTTAATATTTATGGTATAGTTTCACAAATATAATATAAAATATTATATCTTAAAATTTAATATTGTTATTTAATACAAATTGGAAAAAAAATGGCACAACATAATTAAAGAACAGAATTATTAAACCAATAATAAACCATATTGTATATTTATTATAGTGTATAAAATAAATATCGAAAAAAAATTAAAGAGGGAGTTTTGCCTCTAAGATAAGCTAATTGGGCATACCATGTGCGCTAAAAGGTGAGACTTGCCTCTTTATGTTATTTAAAGGCCAGTATTGCCTCTATTTACCAAAATATGGCAAAAAAAATGGGGTCATCAGATTAAGGTAAATAACTCATGTTAATAGGCCAAAAAGATGATTTTTTGACCTATTGAGGTAGCAGAAAAAAAAAAAAAAAACAAGAAGAAGAAGAAGAAAAGAAAAGAAGATTGCCCCTTTTGATCTTATGCCTACCAATGCATACAAATTAAACGTCCAAATAGGTAGTCAAAACCAATGTAATAATTTAAAGTATACACAATCGAGTCCATGATATAGTACTCTATACTAATGATCTACTTTTTGGGAATCTTCACTATAATAGTAGGATTCTTCTAACCTAAAACATCACTTCATTTATAAAATCTTTTGATATATCTCTTATTAAAACAATTGAAAAGCAAATAGGTAATATTTAAGGTATTAAAATGAATGTGGTTAAAGACTTTAAATGAAATAGATAAGATGGTGCATGTAACATAGTAAGAACCTAGTAAAGAGCATAAAAAAAAAAAAAAAAAAAAAAAAGTATGATGCTTAATACAGGAAATTGTGTTAGTAACCTTCATTATGTATATTTTAAGGAAGAAAGTCATTATAGTATTCCCATCCTGTGGAGCCTCTACAAGGTCCTTAAAATTTCATAGAAGTAATTTAAGAACCTCCTTTCTTTCTTTTTTTTTTTTTTATATAAACCTTACCACTTTATTCTTGGAGTGTTTTACACAAGGTTATTTATGTCATTTTGGATTTTATGGGTCCCATATACTTTTACATAATATACTTAACAAAATAAAAATATAAAATATAAAAAAATTATAAAAAAATGTGAAGGATCTAGGGACTTTCATAGATAAACTCAAAAAGTTGAAAAAACCTCTTCCAATTATTAAAAACATCAAAAAATAAGGTCCTTAACATAGGAATTTGTGCTAAGAACCTTCCAATGAGGATGCTCTTAGAGAGTTGACATGTTACCTAAAATCTTTAAATGATATCCTTATTATTATAAATGTCCTGATAAGGCCAATAAAGTAAATCCTATGTTAAATATGAGTAAGAACTTTTAGATTAAGGGATGTTAGCTTTATCATTGATTTAGTTTAGGACATTATAAATGGTATTAAGTTCGACCACTACTTGTCAATGGATGATTTGGAGGCAAGCTAGAGCTAACATTAGGGCTCCAATTTCAATAATTCACCTGGTTGTAGAGTCGATTTGGATTGTCGGATTTTTATCTGTATCAAATCTATATCAATTCGGTATCAGTTTGATTTGGTCAGTTTATAAATAATACTATCGGTTTTTATCGATATCATATTTGTATTAATTCAGTAACGACAATCCAAATAGGCCTAAGTGGAATATTAAAAGATCAAAAGAAATACTGCCCTCACATAAATGAGAGGCTGCCACATTGGAGTTGGATGAGGACAGAGGCCAAGTCCCCAAAAGCTTTCATTTATGATGCAATTGGCATCTTGTTACTTCGTCTATGTTCCAAGATTTTTCCTTTGCTTCTTAACGATGCAATGTTGAAATCGACAACGAATGCAATTATTGTGACCAAGTAGGTAGGTCACCAATAAACGACTTTGATTTTCATGTCACAGTACTTACTATATGAATTATTAAATTCATCATTGCATCCTTATATAAGGCGATCCAGGGGTCACCAAATAAAGCAAATACACAAAACCTTAATCTTACATTTGATCCCTAGAGCTCACTACAGTTTTCCAACCAGGAATAGTCCCGACCTATTACAATGAAGAACCAAAAGAAGAATGTTGTCCTCTTTGCTTTGATATTTATTCTTTCTGTATCTTCATCTACTGTTGCCACCAAGAAAAAGCATTACGAGCCATGCAAAAACCTAGTACTCTACTTCCATGACATAATCTACAATGGAAAAAATAAAGACAACGCTACATCCGCCATTGTTGCATCTCCACAAGGCTACAACTTGACCATTCTAGCAGGTAAGAACCATTTTGGCAATATAGCGGTTTTCGATGATCCAATCACATTAGACAATAATCTTCACTCAACCCCAGTTGGAAGAGCACAAGGGCTTTACTTGTATGATACAAAGAACACGTTCACTGCTTGGCTAGGGTTTTCTTTTGTACTCAACAGTACAGATTATAAGGGAAGTATTAATTTCATTGGAGCTGATCCAATCATGGTGAAGGCTAGGGACATTTCCGTGGTGGGTGGTACGGGTGATTTTTTCATGCATAGAGGAATTGCTACTATGATGACCGATGCTTTTGAAGGGGAAGTGTATTTTAGGCTTCGTGTGGATATTAAGTTCTACGAGTGTTGGTAAAGAGAAACTCTATGGCTTGGTTAAGATAAGCCACTTATCCAGACATGTAGCGTATCATGTCTAATAAATCTCATTTAGTTGTTGTAGGATATATCCATTAAAGTTTAATTATGTTATGCTGGATATTAAATGGGTCTAGTAAGTGCATTTAAGTTACTAATAGGGTCTGAGTGCATTATTGTAAGAAAATAACTGTATTCCTTATACTAAGTCATGTATTTGCGAGATTATATATATGCAAAATTATCGTATCTTATATACCTGTGATTGTAAGGATTATAGTTAAGGATATAATTGAATTGATGAAACCCTCTTGCTAATTTCATGAGGCTTTCTTCAATTTTATTTAAATAAAAATTAGTTAGCCATAAATGGAGAGAATTATAACCAAGCTCATCCAAAAGTTTAAGATAGATTTCATCAATGGCTACACTAACTCAACTTCATTGTAGTAAAAAGTGAACGACGTATATAACACTAGTGTAATTTGAATTGCTTGAAACATATTACAAAAACAATAGCGAGGAGTCTTCGAGAAATTTCATGCGTTGCAAGTTTGTCTTGGCTATTTTTTCTTTTTCTTTTTCTTTTTTTTTTCTGTTTTAATTGGAAAAAAGCCCATTTTGGTACCTGAATTTCGATCAAGTGGATAATTAGGTACTTGAACTTTCAAGAAGACCAATTTTATACCTAACTAAACTTTTCGTGCCCCTTTTTATTATCGCACTCTTTTATTGTCTCTTGTAGATGTGAATGGACATGTGTTAAGCAATGATTGGATGGCAATGATTGGATAAGAAAGTGGAAAAGAGGCACGAAAAGTTTGGTTAGGTATGAAATTGGTTTTTTTGAAAATTCATGTACCTAATTATCCACTTAGTCAATATTTAGGTATAAAAGGAGCTTTATCCTTTTTTAATTTTACCGAAGTAAATTTATATAAGGGGACTTCAATTGTTAACCAAATGGACAAAAACAAAAATATCCTCCAATAATAATTTAAGTAGACATGTTAAGAATTATTTTTAAAAAATAAGAAAATTCTTTTTATTCCAAATATATATAAATAACATTGGTTTGAACTTTGTTCTTTGTAATTTTTCCTAAAGTATATCAATTACGGTTGATAAAACATTATAGCCATTTAAATGTTTCCTCTCTACATTACAACATGCTTTAGCCTTGCAAATCACACACACAAACTGTGTAGAGTCCCAATTTATCGACCCCTAAGATCACTCGAATTGTTCTATCACGTGGATCCAAGAGTGAGTTCCATTGCAAAATAGATCTAGATTCAGTGTAACTAGTACATTGGAGGTAAGGAAAATAAGATTGTACGTTTATGTTTAGTAGTTAGTAAGATTGAATTGTAGTTATTAGATGGATGGGTCTTAGTCATTAACTGGAAAGAACAATTACAAAGGATTCCCCTCATACTTGTAAATCATCCTTGAATGTACCAAAAGTATCTTCTGGAGAACACCTCTCTCCAAAATGTCTTTCTTTAAAACTTGAGTGTTATGAGTTTAAGCTGACTATCACCTTCGCTAGACTTTTGGAGTGCTTAAGTGCTGCAAAAGATGCCCTTAAGCAAAAGTAGAACATGGTATCCTAGTGAGCTTTAAGAGTAAAAGTGAGATGTCTTTAAGCATGGAGGAACAATATAGAAACCCTTATAGATAGAATGACTGACACCAAACATGCTGACGATATTCAATACCTAGCTTGACAAGGTTGATACGTATATCCTGAAATGAAGGAAATGTTTGAGAAATGATAGGCCCATTTTAGGGAGATGGATGATAGTGTGTATGAGGATTTGCACGAGGGTCTTAATCACATCATAAAAAGCTCAATAGAGCAAAATAGCATCCTTGAAGCAACACTAAAAGACCTAGGAGCCAAGACTATGATTTGAAAGCTAAGGGGACGTATGTGAGAAAGGATAGATGCATATATTGTGGCTCTATGGAAAGAAAATGATGATTTTAGGACCTAGTTGGCAATTTGTGGGGTAGAGATAGCTGATGGGGTGGACATTCAACTAGCCTTGAATAAATCTATGCGAACCATCATATTTTAAAGACACCATATATACCTATAAACTCGACAATATAAAAATTACACGGTAGTGTTAAGGTGCCATAATATAGGCTTCGGTTATAGTATTTGAAAACTTATACGTATTGTATAGAACGTGCAGAAAAGGAGTTTGTTGTCTCAGTTTGATGTCTTCTTTGTATTCTCACGAATAAACATCCGATATGAGTTATATAAATTTAAAAAATAAAAAAAATTTTAAAATAAAGAAAACACTTTATGACACATGTCAGATGTTTATTTGCAGAGATACAAAAGACACAATAAATTTGAGACAACAAATTTTATCTAGATATGCATAACTATCATACATTTATCTAACCTATACTGGTTAAACCTTAGTTGTAGTCTAGTAAAATAAATATCACTCTAATAAAATGAAACATGTTTGATTCTCATCTCTTAACAATTATATATAGATTGTAAAAAAGCAAAAAAAAAAAAAAAAAGGTAAAACAATGTGATTATGTTACAGAATAGGGTGAATAACTAATTTGCTTTCTATAGTTCTTTTTTAAGTCTTGTTTATTAGCATTAATTGAATGGTATAACATCAAAAATAATCTCCAAAATATGAAAATTAAGAGAATTTTCATAAAACAATAAACTATATGTATGCATAAACCTTAATAGGAACCGGTTTGGGCAATAAAAATTACTATTCAATCAAGTGTGTTTTATCTTCGACATACCTCTATGTCGCTTGTATGTTAGTTAACTATCATCAAGAGATAATTAAACAATTACTTTCATAATTTGGTTAATTACAAGTTGAAGCGGTGATGGGCCCCTTGGAATTTAGAATATATAAAGAACAAGCCCGGCCCAATTAAAAACTTATTAATGTAAGTAAGTTTGCTTTTGTAGGAAATGGAGGATTACGTAATTTAATGCACAAATGACGAGGTATAATCAATCATGTAAAGCTTTCTGACTTTTACTCGAGATCTCAATACAAAGGATTCATATAATAACATGGAGACATTGATACAGGTTTAGAACTAGACCCGAATCCCAGTTCTCAGTTCTAAAAATGGTGAAACCGAAATCGGATTCATGGGTTATGGTTCAGTTTTGGTTCCATAAAATAAAGCAATCAATTAAATTATTTACTTAATTTAAGTAAGAATATAATTGCAAAATAAATTTTTAACTTGAAACAACATTGAGTCTATCAATAATTGTTAATAATCCATTAGTTAAAAGAAGTTCTAGAATTATACATTTATTTATATATAATCACTTGCACTTTTTTAGTTACTATGTTAGCAATATGTCATTATAGAATATTTAAGATACAAATAAACCTCTACCAAATAAAAGTCTATTTTGATTAGAAGTCTATATAAACTCAATAACACATTATTTCAAATATATTTATCACTTGTGTTGTTAATAAAAGCACATTAAATTCATGCGAAAATAGATTTAAATATTTTTTTAATTACAATTTTTCATAATTTTCTTTTCTTTTTTTTCTTTTTTTTTTTTTTTATAGCTAGAACTGCTGAAACGCCGGTTCTTGAACCAGTGATTCCAAAATCGCCCGATCAGGTGATTTTGGAAGGTGAAACCATAAGGAGCTGTTAAAACCGGCGGGTCCTCTGTAGGTTCAGACCTGTCATCCCCAGGCCTATTCCCAGTTCAAGAACCGTCAATGACGGGTAGGGTCTGTTCCGTTCCTGGTTCGAAACCGACCCCTGATGATGTCTAATAATAAGAATAAAATAGACATATATATTATGTTAGTAAATTAACAATAATATATACATACACATATTATCATAATACATACAAGGTCTATTTGGATTGTCATATTTTTATTTGTATCGTATCAGTACTTTATCATCATCTGTAACTTATCTGTATCATATATGTATCAGTTTTGTTTGATCATTTTATAAGTGAAACTGTCGGTTTTTTATCTGTATCTATTTCTTCATAAAATTTTATTTAAAAATTACAAAATATGATGTTAAAATTATCAGAATATGATGAAACAAATAGACTCCACTTCTAATAATAATAGTAATCTACTTCTATCTAAGCAATTTGTTGCATTATTGAGAAAGAACATTCAAAGGGACTACTTAATTCTCAAATTGGACCTGCATAAAGTATATATGATCATTTATATATTTTTTGATGTCTTGTAGGATCAATGGAAACCTTATTGGCATGATTGAGTGTCTCTTATCTAATCTTGTTGGTATTCCATCATCATTTATGGTGAATTAGTGGGATTTTTAATTTCAAATCATTAAGAGGTCAAGGACAAGAAGATAGCTATTATCTATGTTTATTTTCAAATTTTGTTTAGCGTGTTTAGATCATCTAATGTAAACATATAAATTTTATTTGTACTTACTCACCATTTATATTATATTTTTGAAGGGTGTCACTTTGCTAGTTGATGAGGAAATGGGTTGAGGAAATCAGTCAGAAACAAATTATTGTTTACAGGATGAAATGCTCATTTACCAACTAGGTTGTCTCTCAAACATATAAACATTGTAGACATAGAGTGACCTTCCGAGAATGGTCATAATATGTTTAGAACAATTGGATTATTCCTCACAAAATATCATTGATTATCTGGAGATCTTAAAAGGGGAAGCATCCTATCTCAAAGTGAAAATCTTTTCAAAAGAGGCTGTCGGTGCCGCTTTATCCATGTTTGTGTCTCCATTAATGCGAGGGGAAGCACCTTTCAAGCTAATGAGCCTCTTTCATTCCCAATGACAAGGACCGCCAAGACCCTTCTCCTCATTAGCATTCATAAATTAATTAATGTATTAATTCTTCCTGTAAGATCATTAAGTTTGCTGTCCCACTTTCATACATGTACCACCTAAAAAATCATTGTAACTAATATGTGACCTATATCAATAAGTGGGGAACAAGTATTAATGATATTTTAGCATATTAAGAAAAGATTCATCCATATTTTATAGAAACAGTTACATATCTAAACATTACCAGTACTTTGAATGCAATTTAACAAATGCACATAGCATACTTTCACTATTAAAACCTGTGTTCCTAGCACGGGATTCTTGCTTTGCTGAATTTTTTGTTTTTGCATGAGGCTTGCAATTGGTCCCATTTGCAAAGATTTTGTGGGTAATTGTCTCGTCGATTTATTCATGGAAAAATTTTGACGTAACAAAAGAAAAGGAATTTATCATGTTCTATTAATTCGCACATCAATGCTGTAATGTGATATTTTAATTATTTGTTGCTTCTGTATATACCTAGACAACAAGTATATAAATTTGAAAAACGATAAGGAAATTCGAAATTTGAGGCTAAAAAATGATATTATTGATAAATTGTTGCCTTCTTTACTCTAGGATATACATTTATATGCAAGTCCAAAAGACGCCAAAAATAGAACTTCAAAAACTATAATATAAAATTCCTAAAACTTATGGACATAAATTAAATAAATAAAATAAAATGTGATGGACGAAAAATAAAACAAACATATCTAATAAAAGTTGTAACACATTTAAAAGTTTTCCAAAATAAATAAAAATGTTGTTTTGAGGGTACGATGAAATTTATCCAAAAATCGATGTTGCACATCACCAAAGGTGATGATCTATTTTTGTTGACTCGTTTCCTTCAAAATAAAAACCTAAAATTATAAAATTACCACTTTCTAGTTTTGTTCCATTTTATTATATGCATGTTCCGCACTGCTTCCATCCATCAACTTTCCTTGCCTTCTATTATAATATTGTTTTTTTATGCTTCTTTCTTGGTTCATAAACGTAATATGTCGATGACGTTTTGGAATGGTTCCTTTTTACCTTGGATTTTCATGACTCGTCAAAAACAAAGAAGAGTTATGTAAAATATTTAATAAAGCATCAGTGGTTTAGTTTTGAATAATTTGGTACTTAAATAAAATTTTTATGGACTTTTTTATACCTGACTACTTCAAGTATTAAAAAAGTCCAGGAAAGTTTTGTTCAAATACCAAATTATTCAAAATCAAATTTTAAATATCTAATTGAATTTTTATAAAAGTTCAAGTACCGTTTTTGATATTATCCCCTACTAAAGTAAACAACCAATTAATAGAACCCTACTAATTGTTGAACACATGAACTGACAGCATCAACATCAAGACTAACTTCGAGTGTCCATATAATTTACAAGCAATGTTTGGTCTTCGTTGTTCGTTATAATTAACATTTTTAAACAAACAATGATATTTATATTTATGAAGGTTGTAAATATGAGACATGAATATATAGTTAATGGGCTTGATCTAGTATTAAATAAGTTATATACCGTCCAACATCTAGATAAGTGACATATTAAAGGTTTAGCCAATTAATACCAATCACGACAGATGCCAAAGCTTACGGTAGTTACTGGGAGTTAGTCCCTACAACTACAAGTAGTAATAACAGTTGTTGCATAAGTTCGATTATAATCCCAAAACCATACAGTCCAGAACTGAAAATTATGGTTCATTTGATATTGATTGTGAATCAAATCACAAACCATTGTATGAATTAAGCTTCTCAACCTTGTATCATAAGCCGATAAAGATGCATATCATTCTATATAAAAATATTAAATTAATTGAATCAATCAAGACAAAATGATTCATAGATAAAGAGCAGAAGATATTAAAAATCTAATTAGGTTTAAAGTCAAGTTGTCCCATTATAGTGAGATGATAAGAATTTTTCCATACAATCGAAAAATCACTCATATGAAAGTACCATAAAAATATGACACAATTCACATATAAGATGACAATAAAAAGAAAATAATAAATAATAAAAACATAATATTTAAAATAAATCTAATTGCTCATCCGAAAAATAGTGATAATCCAATATCTTGGTTGTCATGGTATCTTTATATTCACCAAACATATTACAGAAAACAAATGGCGGTAGACTGCAATGGATAGGTTATGGTACAAATGATAGAAAAGATAGATCTAATAATTTTATGTTCGACAAAAATTAACAAAAAAAAAATGAATTTGTAGATATTAAAACCAACAACGATGGACCGACAACTTTAAGGCAATAATGAAACCGAAGAGGACATGCGTGGAGAGGCGGCTGCGCCGTGGCCCCTCAAAGGTGAAGAAATTCCTAGTTGACGAGCCAAAATTAAGAGAAAATGCTGCAAATGATACCTCAATATTTGCAAAATATGTAATTATATATCTAAATTTTGAAATTGATTAATTTAATATATAAACTTTAAAATTTATCAATTTAGTACATGAAATTACTTTTTGTGTACACTAATCAATATCATGGAGGTACTGTTAGCGTGTATGAAAAGTTTTTTTAGATACTAAATTGATTAATTTCAAAATTTATGTACTAAATTGATCAATTTCAAAGTTTCGGATTTTTAATTATATATTTTACTAAAGTTTAGTTACCATTCGCAACATTAACTCTCCGAATCAAATTGTAATTTATAATAAAGGGATAATATTACAAATGGTATCTAAATTTTTAGCAAAATATACAATTAAATACTTAAACTTTAAAATTGATCAATTTGGTACATGAAAAACTTTCAAATTGATCAATTTAGTATTTAGAAGAATTTGAAAGAGGTACTATTTACATGCACGAAAAGTCATTTTAGATACTAAATTGATCAATTTCAAAGTTCAAACCTAATTCAATATTTTATCAAAGTTCAAGTATCATTTGTGACATTAACCCTACAATAAACTCATTTGTTTTCCTTGTGTTAGGATAATGTCATAAATGATACCTAAAGTTAGGCAAAATATGCAGTTAGCTATAAAAACTTTAAAATTAATCAATTTAGTATCAAATTTTGAAATTGATTAATTTAGTACCTGTAAAACTTTAAAAGTGACCAATTTAGTACCTAAAAGAACTTAACAGAGGTACTATCAATGTGCATAAAAAGTTTTTTGGGTAATAAATTGATTAATTTCAAAGTTTAGGTATTAAATTGATCAATTTTAAAGTTCATGTATCTAATTACATATTTATTAAAATTCAACAATTATTCTTGACATTAATCTCTTAATGTCACGAATGGTACCTAAACTTTGACAAAATATGTAATTAAGTGCTTCAACTTTGAAATTGATCAATTTAATTCATAAACTTTAAAATTGATGAATTTATTATCTAAAAGAATTTTCCATGCACTCTAACAATACTTCCATTAAGTTCTTTTAAGTACTAAATTGATTAATGTTAAAGTTTTTCAAATACTAAATTAATCGATTTTAAAATTCAAGTTGTAAATTGAGCAATTTCACAGTTTAGATATATTATTACATATTTTACTAAAATTTGGGCACTATTTATAATAATATTATTAATATTTTTTATTTTTTTGCCATTATCCATTTGTAATATTATCTTTCCCCTTCTTTCTTCAAATCATAAACCAAACCACAAATCCACAACCCTCAGACAAGAGTGGCCAAAAAAAAGAACCCACTGACAAGTACCATTAGCACCTATTGGTATAGTATGTCACTTCCATATACAGGTCTCTAGACATCATTTATTCCTCTTTCATAATAATGGTCCTTATGGCATTATTTCTGGAGAATCCTAATAACGTCTGACCCTTGCATTCACCTCACTTGTCCGTGTTATTTTGTTTAGCATATGGGGATGAAATTTTTTCTACTAAGCATCGGAACTTTTTCAAGAGGTCCAAAGTTAATTATTCTCGATGGCGATGAGCTATACTGAATAAGTTTATAATTTATAGAGTTAATATCATAAATTCTATCTAAACTTTCATAAAATATACAATTAGGTACTCATCTTTGAAATTGATTAATTTAGTATTTGAAAAAACTTTTCGTACACGCTAACAATATCTTCGTCAAGTTCTTTTATGTATTAAATTAATCAATTTTAAAGTTTTTCAGACGCTAAATTGATCAATTTCAAAGTTCATGTATTAAATTGATCAATTTCAAAATTCAAATACCTAACTGTATATTTTGACAAAATTCTAATACTATTTGTGACGTTATCTCTAACTTATACATATATATAATATATATTTCTTTTGGGTTATCCTTAATCTTTTTCCATTTTAAGTACTCATTCCATCTAATTTTATAATTACCCTATATGATAATTTTTTGAATTATGAGTCTTTGGCTTAGAAACTTATGGGCTTTTGTATCGAATCTCAGTTTATAATAGATCATGATGAGGAACTCTAATACAATAAATTATAAGATGATATAATATTAATGCCCATGATACATGCAATACTCAATCAAAAAATATAATAAGATAATAATTTATTTAATTTTTTAACAACTCTAACTAGCCACAAGTTACTATCTCTTTCTTATAGTCACTCTTACCACCATTATTCTCTCTCACAAATGCAACCAAGTGAGTTATTGTAAAATATTCAACCTATGCAACCTAGCAAGTACCTCTGAGTTTATTTCTTATAGAATTTTTGTATGGATTTTAATTTTGATTACAAAATTCTATAGGTTTGGATTGAGTTCTAGCACACCCTACAGATATTGATTGGGGTTCAAATTTTTTATAATTATCTCTACTTTAGAAGTGTCCATAATTCTCAACGTTAAACTTTGCCCATCATGTTATAACCTTTTTATCAGGGGGAAAAAGAAAATTGCCATTGCGAGTTACCTCAAATAATCTAACAAACTATATAAGAAGCTGTCTATGAATATATAAAGGAGATATTTTTTGAGATGATCATTTGAGCGCAAAAATAAATGTAACTACAGAAATTTACACATAAGATGATAGAAAAATACTATGTGTTTATATTATTTTCAAAGAAAAAAGGGATTTTGATGTAATACCCGAATCACGATATAATATTTTTATAGCAAAAATAAATCAATGACAATATAATCTTTTTATTTCGTGCCGCCTTTTTTCAAAAGTATAATTACATTCTCTTTTCATCATTCTAGATTTTATTAACTGAAAGCTCACTACCTAACACATTAATAGCCTAACATTTACAAAGATGTAACAAGTAGCATTGATATCGTTATTTGTTTTAAAATGTCATTATAATTGAACGTACATATTTTGGTTAAAGTTTGCATAACCTAGAAGTTGAGGCAAGAATCGGAAAGGAATATAAATTTAAGGCATCCATTTCGCAGCTTTTGGACAAAGATGGATGGCTATCAGCTGAATGGAATAGTCAGCCGAGAATGACATGAATACATATCGTTCAGAAATTATGGTAAGGGAATAGTTAGAAGGAGAATATTATGATACCTTTTCAGATATTAATACGTAGATATGAGAAAAGACAGTGTGTGCAAATAATTTTATAATGAGTAAATTATAAAAACAAGACTTGTGCTTTGATCAATTTATAAATACATGACTTGTTTTATCTTTTTGATAATTAGGTGACCTAAGTTTCATATAAAAATGTTAATATTATTTAATAATTTTAGAATAATACGTGTTAATATTTTATTGATCATAAAAATTAATTTCACATTTTTTCAATTTTCTTATTTAAAATATTTTATTTATTTATTTTTATTTAGTATTATCTTTTATCACATTAATTTTTTTAGACAAATAAGACTCTAACACATCCTTTCTAATAATAATTAATAATATTGATACTTTTTTATAAAATCCGGGTCATTTAGTTGTGAAAAAAGATAATACAAGTCATGTGTTTACAAATTACTCAAAACATGAATCATATTTTTTTTGTAATTAACCCAATTTGCATTACTTTTCTCAAAACATGAGCAATTTGCATTACTTCTAATCTTCAAACTAGAATTATGAATCATTTATTGGCTTAGCTGTTCCAAATCAGTTCTCAAAATAGTTGTACTTCATTTCTTCAAACTAACTAGATAGAGGCAGTAATTATGATGTATGTGTTCAAAATATATCATAAATAATAATATTGTATTTGTACACTTATCCTGGTGCTCCAAAAGAATTTTTTCACAAATTATCACACTCTCTTGATACTACATAATATTGTATAAGTAATTAAATCATAATTTAAAAATATCAAGAGAAATGATAACGTTTTCACTAAGGTCATCATATTCACACTTATACCTATATAAAATTCGATATAATTGTATATGAGTAGTGGAATTGTAAATTTATAAAATCGTACATCTAAACTTATCTCCAATAAAAAATTTGTATCTAAATAATTCGATATATATTTTAAGCAAACTTCTGTAATCTTATCACAAGACCATCCACTTCATGATTTTTAAAGTTGATTATAGAAATTAGGATATAATAAATATATAAATAATTTGATCACAATTCACAACTGGATATAAATTGGTATGTTTGGATTATCATATTTTCATCTATATCATATTTGTATTTGATCTATATATGTAACTTATATGTACTAAATTTGTATCATATCTGTATCATTTTTTTGGTCAATTTATAAGTAAAAAATGTCAATTTTTTATTGATTTTTTTTTCTTATTAAATATCTATTTGAAAATGATAAAAATATGATCAAAATGATAAAAATATAGTGCTGAAATGAATAGAATATGATAAAGCAAACAGACTCAATTCATTCAATAATCCGATGGTACCAATCTTATTAAAACCATCATAAGATTATAGAATTTTTCTTTAAAAAATCCTAAAATCAAAAGGCTTAGTACTAACTAGATCGATTAGAACAGTTCATCAAAATGGAAACCCTCGACCAAATCGGTTCCATATGTGTGTAATATTTTCGTTGCGATTTTTGCATGCCGCAACTTTTTTTGATCAATTTTCTCGTATCATGTTGTTTCATTTAATGGTAGAGACATGAAAAGCATAAGATAGTCGTGTTTGATGGCTTGCAATTGTAGCTTTTTTGCTTTATAATTAATTATTGAAAATTTTTATGGTCCCATTACGGATGATATTGCTATTAATATAAAAGGAAAATTAATTATGAAAAATTAATAAGTGGTTGAATGATGAGCACGTTTCTGTCTCTCCTGTCTCTCACATTGCACACGTGTATACAAACACAAGTCACAACCATTCAATTTGGTCCCGTGCAGTCAAAGATCCTCTTTATTATTATTTCTTTTCCATGTTCAGTCCCGACACCTTGCCTCAATTATAGCCTATTTTTGACATTCGTACCCTTGTCTTAAAAAAAAAAAAAAAGAAATGTAAAGTAAAGCGACAAAAGATTTGTGTGATTGACTTTTTTATTCCCCATCTAAAAATTTTTTAATTTGATTTGTATTTTGTAATGTCTCTCATAAAAATATATAATGAAAAAGGGAGCCAAGTGAATGTAGTGAAAAGAGAAATTTCATTTTTTTGTGGCTATATTGTCAGAAAATATAAAGAGATCTTTCATTTCATGTAGAAAAAATAAAGAGAAATGAAGGGTATATTTTATAAAGTTATCCAGATATTTAGTCAACATCGTATAAGGGCTGTTACTATAATATTAAATTAGTTTCCATTTAGTTTTACTATTTTCTCTTCAATTTTAACCACGAGAAGAAATGAGAAATATGGTATACTCATTTTCTTCTATGTTAATTTTTTTATACTATTTTAATCTATTTTTTATTTTTATCCATTTTTTTGTATCCAACATATGTAGATTGTCTCACAAAATTTTCAATTTTCAATTTTAAAATTTAATCTTTTTTTCTTTTGATTTTGATTTTTATTTAATTTTTTTTTGCCAGCAATTTCATTTAGAAATTCAATGATCAATATGTAATGGTGAGAGCATCATTCATGCTTTCACCCTGTATTTGTACATGAGAAAAATGGAGAATGGGAATGATAGAATTAAGGGAATTTTTTCAATATTCGAAAAAAGAATGTGGACCAAGTGGGATGAATTTAAAAGAAAAATTTTTATTTGGACCTAAGAAATCATTGTCTTAAAGTTTGATAATAATGATAATGAAAAGTCAACTAAATTATTTGAATATCTTGAAAATGAAAAAAAAAATGATTTCAAATTTTAAGAATCTTTTTTTTATTATTCAACTATTAAAATACCTATTACATTAACTGTTATTATGATTTCAATGTTCGGATAATGAGTTGAGTAGTCATGTACTCATTGGTGTTTTCTCTCTTAACCTTTTACTTCTATTTTCTTTCTTCCTACTTATTTTTTATCTTTCCAAACATGGTGTTTTTTTCCAAAAGCCGGTGGGCGGAACTTATAGAGTGGAGTTTTCCATGCGGCTACGCGGCTTGGTTTGCCATCATGCTCTCCACATGCTGCTCCACCGATAATGCCAAAATTGACAATTTTTACCACCCAACACCATTCCATGTTTATTAGTCCTAAATGTCGCTATCAGCTTTGGACTTGTAGAGTATGCTACGGTAGCCAATAATCTAAAATAAATATAATAATTAAAATATTAAAATTATAATATGATTAAAAATAAATGTGAATTTAAATTAAATAATTAATTAGACTAATCCTATTAAAATTAATAATAAAATTATAAAATTTTCCTATTTTTTCTTCTATAAACATTTTGTGGTCTTCTTTGCCTTCTTTAAAATCCACAATAAGACAGCCAAAGCAATTCAATTTATTTATGCACTATCAATGCATATACCATTAATACTTATTCATTATTCATCTTTATACATGATCTGCTAGTCAAGTAGCATTATAGTTTAGTAATATCTTCTTAGTCTCTCAAATGAAATGTATCAGATTCAAATCTCCGATCCTCCTTATAATGAAAAAAATGACATGCTATTAAATTATTTTCTAAGGTATGTGCTGTATGTATACTATTATCCCTGATTGCAGTTACGAAGTGGAATATGAGGGATTTTTTTAATATGTTTTTCCCCAGATTTGGAATTAACCAATAGAATAGTAAATTTTGCATATATGAATTTTTTATATCCCCTGAAAAAACAATAGACAACCACTTGAAGTGTTTGACATAGATTTTGTTAAATTCGTGAAAATTGTAAAAATAAGTACATAAATAGATAAACATGGATGGTAATTGATCTTAAAACTAGGTCAAAAATGAAAGGTAAAACTCAGAGCAATTAACTTTGTTACACGTGCCTATTTTATTATTTATATTACACGTGCAAGCGGCACTTCTACATTAACACATGACAGTCACGTGATAATGAATGAATATTCCACAAGCTACAGCTTGAACTATACGTATACTCTTACAGAGTTTGTTAAATTTATAATATTAAGATGAGAATCTCCATCTAAATATTTTAATACCTTTATTAATACTTCTAGTATTTACCCACAATTTCTCATACCATATTCTTCGATTACATCTGCTTTCGATTTACACCGTTTCCACTAAACGCTACATTTATATATTATAATTTTATCATATTTTTCTTAATATTAGTATAATATTTATAAATTTATTGTTGATACAAGGTCTTATAAACTGACCAAACAAGTATGATATATATATATAATACAGATAAGTTACAAATATAAATAAGATACAGATAAAAATCCGATAATTCACACTATATTATTGTCTAAAATATGTGCTCTATGTACTTATATTACCCCTATTTACACTTATGAAATTATATGAGGAAATTTTTCTTTTTTTAATGGAGTGTGGACAAAATTTTTCTTTTTTTTTCCAAATTTAGATTTAACCAATATAATAATAAATTTTGCATATATGTTTCTTTTGTACCCCCTTAAAAAACCATACCAACCATTTGAAGTGCCTTACAAAGATTTTGTTAAATTTATAACATTAAAATGAGAAGCTCCACTTGTAGTGTCCATCTAAATATTTTTAATGCCTTTATTAATATTTCTAATATTTACCCACTATTTCTTGTACCGTAGTCTTTCATCACATCATGCTTTCTATTTCCACCAAACTCTCCATCTATATATATTATAATATTTAATATATTTTTTCTTAATATCAGTATAGTATTTTATAAATTTATCTTAACAATGATATTTAAATTCCACCATACCGACACTACAAAGAGGAATGAAAGTGCAACCTTTTAAAACCACCAAGGATTCGATTTATTGGCTGAGTTGGCCATGTGCACATATTCCGGTTGTTCTCTTCTCCTTTTGCGTGGATCCAGAAGATCACAGTGGGCCCACGCCTTAAATGTCCAGGTCTAAGAGGTTTGTCTACAAGTATAACTGTACAAATACGCTGACACCGACGATATCTGCTCTTGAATAATATAATTTAATTGGGAATATTATTTTATCAAAAAAATATATTTATTAAAACAATATTTTATTTTTTTGGATAGTATGTTAGGAGTTAGGATGCTTAGTTTTCAAATTCCATTTTTCTATTTATATATGATTACTAATTAGAAATAGCCGATCCCAACTTAATACATCTTAACAACATAAACAACACCCACAACAATTTACATTGTTATAAAGTTATTATCAAAATAGCATTATTTGTTCTTTAATCCGTCAAATTCTAATGTCTAAATTCCAAGGATAAAACAGAACATGCTTTTAAGTTTTTAACTATGAAGATCAAATCCAACATCATGTGTCCTAGTGATTTTTTACTACATATTGCAAATGAAAAATATAAAGCTTCAAATAATTATTGTTCTTTTTGAAAATTTGTGTTTTGATTCACCCATATAGGAGAGGTTTGAATCCTTTTAAATTCATTGTATTAATTCCGATTCTTACTCACAGTATACTCTTTACAATCTTGGTTTATCTTATAAAATTCAATTTATTATCTTAGTGAGGGATTAGCAAGAATGTGAGGTAAGGATAAAAACATACTACTATATCTGTTGATATGTATTAATATACTCAGCATTAACACGTACCCGGTTTCTGAATAATAAAATAAATTACTATTCGAATTCTTATTAACAACAGATGGACAATGGAGAAGTGTTTAAAAATTAAGTTACAAATAAAGGAACAATAGACAAAAGAATTAGATAAATAGGCATGGAGATCATCTCGTTTAGAAGTTATGCGACCATATCCTTCAAACTCGTTGGAAGCCCTCTATATTTGCATCATAATTTAAATTATATATGTAAGATAAAATTCGTAATTAGCTGCCATTTAACCTAATTTAATGTTATAAATTGTTTTTTTTTTTCTTTTCACTAGTGGCATATATGTCTAATCTATTATCTATTTCTATAATATTGCAGTTATTTTATTATACATCTATTACTATTAACTCAATCCTAGTCACTGATGTCAAAAAATCTATATTTATAATCTATTATTATTGTTATTAAATCAAACATGGTTACTGATGTCAAAAAATCTATTTCTATAATACTAGTTATTATTTACTTCTCTAATACGGTGGTTATTTTATTATACTTTTATTATTATTAACTTAATCTTGATTATTGGTGTCAAAAAATCTATTTCTATAATATGATAGTTACTTTATTATGCTGGACGGTTATTACTTTTTTTTCTTCTCCTTTATTTCTTTTCCGTATCAAACCCTTCTCACTCTCGTATTATATATATTGAAAATCTCTTTTACCTTCTACTTACTTATTATTACCTTTTTCGTATCATACTTACCCTATTGTTACAACTAATGAAATATTATACCTTCCATTTTTATATCTCTTGGTGGTCACCATTTCACAACCTTTTGAATATTATCTTTTTACATTATTAGGTTTTATAATTTTTTCTTTCCATATTGGGATCTATTTGGTATTATCCTTTTTGTGTTGCTGCATTTCATAAAAACTACATCACTTTAATCTTCACTTCTAATGTCTTATAAGTTTATACAATACAATTCTTAACTTCGTTTTAATTATTTAGATTTTTTATTTTCCCAATTTTTTTTTTTTTGTATGTATCATTTCATCAACAATACTTTTTATTATTTGTGTCTTTTATATTTTTCCATTAGTTAAAGAACATATCTTTGTATGTAAAATACTATTTGTAGAAAAGTTGCAACTTTTAAATAATTAAATACAAATGATGTTATATTCTCACAACTGAAAGGCTTCTAACTTTTTAAATTTTACAATATTTTATATGTCTATGAATAACCATATAAATTGCATTATATATTATATAATTATATAGTTACACTAATTGAAGAAGTTTCAATGAAAACCTAATTCCAGCAATAGCCAATAGAAACAAGAATATGAACAGAGAAGGAAGAGAGATGTATGAAAAATTTGTTATTCCTAAAAGTGAATTAGGAAAGTTAGTTACACAGAGTTGTTTAAGGCTTTATATACAAATGAAAATAGAACTAAATGGACACATGTCTAACACGTATCTAACACATGTAAAAAGATAAATAAAAGATATATCTTATATTCTAATGCCCAACCCCTACCACCCCCCCCCCCCCGGGTCAGGTAGGGAATGTTGGGAATGATAACAAACCTAATTTGGACAAAGTAGGCTGCAGCTGAGAGTCTCCCAAGAGATGTACTAAAAAGATTAGCTAATTATGCATGAGATGAAACATAACAAACTTGTAAAAATCCACAAGCAGTCTGACTACGAGTGAAATGTATATCCACATCAATATGTTTAGTTCTACAGAGCATACAAGGATTTTCAGCTATCAACTGGGCTAATCTATTGTCAATATAAAGCACAACAGGTAGATCAACTTTGACATGCAAATCACGAAGTAAATAAGATAACCACGCTAGCTCTTTGGTAGTTGAAGCCACACTGCAATATTCAGCTTCAATGGAAGAAGTTGATACCGTAGCTTGCTTTTTCATTTTCCACAAGATTAAAGAATCACCAAGAAACATAATATCCTATTAAGAATTTCCAATCAATTATCTTGGCACCCCAATCAGCATCCGAAAAACCACACAAAACAAGTGAAGAATGTGATGAATAGAAAATTCCCCTGTCAAAAGAACCTTTAAGATATTTGAGAAGATGTATTATAGCATTCATATGCTCATTACGAGGAGAGGAAACAAACTGAGACAACTGTTGTATAGCAAGGGAAATGTTTGGCTTCATCATTGTCAAATATAAGAGTCGACTAATCAATTGCCTATAGCGACTAGGGTCTGTAAGTAGTGCTCCTAATTCATGACTAAGGCGAAGATCTAGTGGAAAGGGAATAGCAACAGGTTTAACACCTGTCATTCCAGTATGAAGTAGTAATCCAACAAATATTTTCCCTTATTATGCATCAACCCCTAATCAGTATGAGAAGCTTTAATTCCTAAAAAGAAATTACTGTCCCGAAGATCCTTTATAGTGAAGGCTTTGTGTAGTCATTACTTAACATCAGAAATTGCAGATAATGAATTTCCCACTACAATAACATCATCAACGTAAACTAACAAAGCAAGAAAATCATTTGGAGACTCACGAACAAATAAGGAGTAATCAACCTTTGATTGAACAAAACCCAAGGAAGTGATAAAGTGTGTAAATCCTCGATTTCATTGACAAGATGCTTATTTCAATTCATATAATGATCGAACTAATTTACACACATGTCCAGGAGGAAAGGAATCACAACCATCTGATGGAATCATATATATTTCTTCATCCAAAAATCGATGCAAAAATGCATTATTCACATCAAGTTGATGAATAGCCAATGAGATGTAATAGTAACAGCCAAAAGAAGTCGTATGGTAAATAATTTTGCTATAGGAGAAAAGATATATGTATAATCTATTGGGAATGACTATATGCTTTTCAAGCATTGTCCCACATTGCTTGGAAAACTAAGTTTTATCATGTTTATAATAAACTTTCCTTCTATGTGGTTTCAAAAAGTGAATGAGTGGGTTTTAAAAAAATGACCACATGCGCGTGCCGCCGGCCCGGCCCGGTCTGGTCTGGCTGGGCTATTTCTTCGAATTTGATTTTTAACAAATCATGTTTGAATCCGTCAGAAAAGAAAAAAACGTGTTTTGAATCATTCAAACGAGCGGTTATTTTTCCCAATTTGAAAGGCACGATCTCCATGTTGTGCCCGGATTTTTCTCAACGGATAATTTTGTTGGTAATGTTTCAAAAACGGTTTTATATATACTGCTTTTGTTTACAGAAGGATGCGTCGTTCCGATTCATCGGTTTTTCTTCTTTGTCTCCTCCTCGTTTTTTATTTTCGGTTCTTGGCATTTGTAGTTGCTATTCCAACTCCATCTCACGAGTGCACGTGCCTCTGGAGTGGCTGTGTTAACCTTGGGGAAGCGAACAGCGTTGTCGATTGCACCACCGTCGTGCCAGAATTTCGCTTTCAGGGCAGTGGTTTCCACGACACAGCTTTTCAATACTATTATTTTTCATAACATAATCAACACCCTCAATTTGATTATATCCTTTTGCCACAAGACAGGCTTTAAATCTTTCAATCGAACCATCGGGTATATATTTGATTATATAAACCTACTTAGAACCTATTGCCTTTTTCCCTTTAAGTAAAGGAACAATATCCCAAGTATGATTAGATTCTAATGTCATAAACTCCTAATTAATTGCCTCTACCCAATCAGAATATAATTTTGCTTCATTGTAATGTTATGGTTCTGGAATTGTTAATACACTTGCCAAGGATGCGACATAGTCTTTTGAGTAATTATTAAGTGTTTAAGTGAACAGCAAAGGCTGCCGCACATTAGAACCATTTACTGAGTTAAAATGAACATCATGTATGAAATCATTAAGCCGTAGTAGAGTTTTTTTGACTCAAGAACAATGTCTAGTAGAATTCTCAGGAATTGAATTGTGTGTAGGACTCAAAGACTTAGTGTTTAGCTAGGAAACAGGGACAATAATAGAATTTGTACCTAGTGGCACTAGAGGAACAGAACAATCAAATTCATCCATAACAATGTCATATGCGGATTCTTTGTAACAAGGAAAGATACAAGGAGATGACATAGAAGTATGACTTGAGGATTTAAAAGGAAAACCATATTCTACAAACACAACATCTCTACTAACAAAGATATTTTAAGAATCTAAATCCAACAATTTGTAACCTTTGTGATTTATGGGATATCCTATAAAAACACATCATGCCCCTTTGCATCCATCTTGTCATTCGTACCATTCAAAATTGATGCATAACAAAGACAACCAATAACACGAAGATCATCATACAATGGTGACTTCCTAAATAACATCCCATTTTTTTTAGGTGTATAAGGAATAATTCTTTGGTATACTATCCCTTTCGAATGAAAAAAATGTTGACAAGTTATGGATACAAACTCTCCCCCATTGTTAGTCCTCACAAATTTTAGCAAAGCAACAAAATGTGTTTGATTATAATAGACAAATTAAATGATTGTATTTGTAGTTTGTGATTTGTCTTTCAAAAGAAAAGTCCATTTACATCTACTATTGTCATCAACAACCGTAAGAAAATATCTTACTCCAGAAATAAAGACATATTATCAGGACCCCACAAATCCATGCATATCAATTCAAAGTTTTGACACGAAACAAAAGTTCTTGAAGGGAAAGGAAGCCTATGTGTTTTAGCAATATGACATGTATCACAAACAAAGATATCAATATTAACTACATCATAGGAAGGAATATGTTTCATCTTTGACATTGATGGATGTCCTAAACGATTATGTATAACATGAAACTTTAAAAAGGATTATCTAAAGAACTATTACAAACTGTAACTTCTGGAACATATGGCTTTGACTTCAATACATACAGCCCATTTCTAAGATTGGCTTAGTAGTGATTCCTTTAGTGCTCGGGTCCTGAAAGGTGTATTTTTCAAAAGAAAAACTCACAAGAAAATTGGTATTTGACAAAAATCTATACATTGATAACAAATTATGATGGAAATCAAGAACATATAGGACATCATTTAAGACAATGTTCTCAGTCAAAAGATTTTCCTTTCTTATGAACAATTTTGAGAGTTTTATCTGGTAATTTGACGTGTGGTTGCTTTGTAAGTTATGTTTATGTGGTGTCATATGATCCGAGGCTCCCATATCAACGATCCATTCATACACGTCATTACAATGTACAAAACTAGATCCTACAAAAGATTCAATAGAAGAAACAGTACTAGCAAATCTTGTCATCTATGCATGATTTGAATCTTTTGCTTCTTGTTTGATTCTTGGTTGATTTGATCATTTCCTTTTCCTTTAAGTGCTTTAACCACTTCTTGACATATGTGAGAAACCAACTCATTCTCATTTAGAGACATAATGTTCCTAAATCAGAATTAGCAAAATCAAGTGAATTATCCAACTTTAAATTTTCAACTCGACCAGGAAATTTTGTAATCCTCTTATCCTTCCCTCCTTTAAACCAATTAGGATATCCATGCTATTCAAAACAATTTTCCACTAAATGACCAGTCTTTTTACAATGCACGCACATCAACCTTACTTTAGATCTACGAACATCCTTTCTATTAAAGATCCTCTACTGAGTTCATGTGTTAAAAGCATGTGAATGATCACTTACAGAGACAATCTCTACTACTAGCTTCTATTTTTCAACTTGATTCACTAATCAGTATGCCTTATTAATGGATGGTAAAGGATCAAGTGAAAGAATATGATTACATACATGGGCTTTCATTTAATCCCATGAGAAATTGCATAAGTCTGCTATGATTTTCAAATTCTAGAATCTTTCTAGTAAGGTGACATGAGCGATTAACCAAAACTCCATAAGTACATTCAGGAAAAGACACCAAATCAATCAATTCATCCCACAACTTTTTCGTCTTACTATAGTAAACAGTATTGGAATTATTTCCCTGTTGCAAGTTAGACAACTCATGTTGTGTTTGACATAGTAAAGGTCCATTAGTTTGACCATATCTTTTAACTATATCATCCTATAGCTCCTTTGCTAACCTAGCATACATGAATCCTTCTGAAATCTCTTTTACAATTGCGTTTAATAGCCAACAATGAATCATTGAATCACATCGATTCTACTTTTATAATTCCAACTTATCCTTTTGGTTTTTCTAAAGTTCCATCAATAAAACCTATCTTCAAATTCACTCCTAAGGCAAGTTTTATTGATTTACTCCATGATAGATGTGATACCTCTCAAATATAGATCATAGAACTATAATCATAAAGGTGCGTTTTCAGTGTAATGGCTTGGAGTTTGTCAGAACTCTAAAGTTAAGGGTGCTCTGGGTAGAGCAATCACAGGATGGGTGACCCCCTCGAAAGCACTGGCACCAAAAAAGATAAAATAGTGCGACGTGTGTCCAAAGCAGACAATATCTCGGTGGGTAGAGTTTTGAGCCATTACACATTACCTCTGGTATCTTCGTTGTGCTTGAGGGTGCACTAGGACGGGCAGTGTACCTGGCATCACAATCACTGCTCAGGGTAGACTGAGGACCTAGGGGCATCCTCTCCACTGCGATGTAACCTGGGGTGGTAGATCATGACAATAGATAATTTGTTCCATCAAACACAATACTTGTGATTAAAGTTCCAAGATTTTTAGATGTAGGTAGATATAACAGGTCATTGCATAACATATCAAAATTCATATTCATCGTCGAACTAATATTCACATTCATTTTCCTTAATCGACTCAACAAAATAATTGAAGAAGGAAAGATATTACCAATTGAGATCTCCCCAACAACCTAGAGCTCTAATACCATGAAGAAGTTTAAGTGAAAACCTAAATCCAGCAATAGTAGATAGAAACATGAAATACAAATAGCGAAGGAAAAGAGGACGTACTAAAAATTTGTTATTTGTAAAAGTGAATTAGGATAATTAGTTACATAGAGTAGTTCAAGGCTTTATATACAATGGAAAATAGAACTAAATGGACACGAGTCTAACATGTATCAAACACGTGTAAAAAGATATATCTTATATTCTAATACTAACATCTAAAGAATTTAATTGAATTTTTAATTTTGATCTTAATTACAAAATTTTAATGTCTTTCTTTTAAAATTCCTACGTGTTCATGAACATGATATAGAAATTGACACATTTGTGCAGTGCAACACAAACCAATAGACAAACAAGTTGGATATGTTTGCTTGATCCTTTTTTTTTTTTTGACATATTATTTTTGTGGCTTTTAAACACTATTTGTCAAGAAACAGATATAAATAAAAAAATAAATATTTTTATTCATAAATATATCAAATAGATAAAATATATATGTAAATTAAATATAAAGAAGATATAAATGAAAATCAAATAATTTAAATAGATGTAAGTTATTATGAAAAATAAAAAGACATCAGAAAAAAAATAAAAAGGAAAAGTAAAGTGTAATCATATTGTCATGAATCTGTGTAATATTTTTATGTTTTTGATTGTCCTTTGAGCAGTTTTTTTTTTTTTTTTTTTTTTTTTTGGCCAAATGTCCTTTGAGCAGTTTGTGCATGAGATAAATTAAACCCCACAACACGTGCAAATTACAATTTAGCGATTAGCGAATCATGAACCGCATATTCTGTCTGCGAAAGTGATATGAATTTTTCATGGGTCTGTCACGCAGTTTCCAAAATCGATGATAATATATAATATTAGAAATGGGGAAAAGTTCCACGAAAGAGGATGAATCTACTGTTTTGTCTACCCACTTTATTTGTTTATAATAATAAACAAATGACTATAAAAAAACATTTTTAAGTCGTTAGATTTATTCAGCATCTTTACAATATTCTAGACAAATAATGTGTGGCAATGTGTATGTCCTGAAATGATAATTTATTTATAAGTACAATTTATCTGTCAAGAAACTAGAATGAAATACAAATTCAGTCATAGAAGGTCATGAAATGAAAAGAGTACCGACTTTTTGTGTTAACCAATGTGCTTAAAATTGGAAATTGTCAAGATCCATCTGTTTTATATATATGACTTCACAAAATTGAAACTGCATCAACTCTAACCTCTCTTATTTAAAATTTATTTAAGATATTAATCTTTCAAGTAGTTTAAAAAAAATTAATATTTGTTATTAAATTCACTTAAAGTATCAACATTTAAAATAATTAAAAAATAACATTTTATAAAATGAATTAAATAAGATTTCAATATTAACAGACAAGGATATCCAAATATTGATATCATAAATAAAAATGAAAGAAATATTAATAACTCATTTTATTCACTTTATAAAACATTAATTTTTCTTTTATAACTACTTAAAAGTCCGAACATTAATACTTCAAATAAATTTACATCCAAATAATAATACTTTGGGGTATAATTTACCAATTTATAGACTATATCTCTAAATTTCTAAGGAGGTTTAGACTATAAAAACTTCATAGATCTTTTCTTATAAGGTAAATGTCACCGAACCTATGGAGAAATAAAGATCTCACGTCAAAGCTAGACAACTTAAGTTTTCATAAAAACGTAAAACAAATTGAAGTTTTGAAAAGCCAACCTCTATAATGTAAGTCCAACATCCTAGAGATCAGTCTAGTTAAAATTGCTATTGTACACCCAAGTGCAAATATATCGCACGTAATCGATCCACAGATATGCGAAAAACAGATTTAATGAGCATAATACATCACTTGTCTGAATGAATGATGGACAACTATTAATATCTTCAAAACAAGTCTTGAAATTGATGCATAATTTTTATATAGCTGACAATCATTTGCCACTTCTTCAAGTGAATTACAAGCAAGTACCAATATATTTTAAATCCCTGATGAAAAACAGTGTATATTTTTTATAAAACTTTTATATGAAAAAATTTTACGGGTAATTAAATGCCAATAATCACTCCACATGGTGTATGATGTGCCTGATTTTAATCTGTATTTATATATGATTTCAATCTGTATCTTATTGAATCTATATTTTGACAAACAATTAGAACCAAAAGGACGATGCATCATCGCAGCATGCTAACGAACCAAACAAATCCTAAATAGGTTTAGGTTGATTTTAGTTGATTAACCTACATGTGTAGATATTATGCAACAGTATATATGTACCTTGGATTCACGAGAAGCTATATCTACATATGCCGTTTATTATTTACCAAAAGATCATAATTCATAAGAATTACTACTTAAATAACAATGTTATGATAACACTAGAAATTTTATACATTATTACAAACATTACAAAAATGTTTAGAGAACCAAACAAACGCATTGGCTATGCCGGAAGTGGATGGAGTAGAGTAGGGATTTATATGCCCATTCCCAATTTGAACTCAATTTCCACGTGTGTTTTCTTTTCATTTTCCAAGTTCGAGGCATAGATATATAATGGTGGAAAAAGAACCCATCTCTCCACCACTTATCTCTTTCCTGTTCGGGGGGGGTAAAGGATGATGTTTTACATCCGAAGAAAAAAGGTAAAGAGAAAAACAAAGTAAGAAATAAATGTACATTGATCTTATCTTTCTCAAGACAGTGGTTGGAAAATGACATTTCTTTGATTCATGTATGGTATCTATAATGTGAAAAAGCGGAGCAAATCAAAGATAAATAATTCAGGAAGATATCCTTGTCCGGATTTCACTTTAGTCATAATCAAAACAGAGTGGATATTCTTTTGTTTATAGGCGTGTGTATAGAATATGCTAAAAAGAAACAATAAAAATGTAAATCCATCATGTAACAGAGTCTGTTAATATTAAATTATTGTTCATCAAAGGTCATAATTAATGATTTTGAAGAATAAAGTACTACAACTTTAGAAGGGATCGTTATCATTACGGTGTGGTAACTTTAAAGATAACCAATTAATTATAAATTATAGACTGTTTAATTGAGATAAATACTGTTGAGGGTCATTTCGGTAATTGAGCTTTCGACTCAATTTAATGCCACGAGCTGATCTTCTAGGCTGGTAACAGAGCTCAGAATATCGAGCTCAATAAGGGATATCGTAGGAAGATTTGGTTTAGTAGGTTCGGAATAGAGATCGTCGGATCGGTTTATCTGCTTTCAACCTTATTCGGATTTCTCGTGCGCGAAAAGTAGACTCAAAAAATACCTTCATGGGTAAATTTGAGATTTATTTAGCTAAAATAGAGCTTATTGGAATAAAATGAGCCTATTTCTTTTTATAATAAAGATGGGTTATTTTAATAAGAAAATAAGTTCCATTTTTATTATAAGGCCCTCATTTTATTCCAAGCCCATATCCAAAACCCATGCCCACGTACATAAAAGAAGGGATGGATTCTGGCCGTCGGATTCATGAAAGAGATCCAATTGTTTCAAATAATGCTTCATCTCAACCATCCATTCGGATTCATCCAACAGCTACTGCTAGTCTCTAACATCTATAAATAAGATGCGTCTTCTCTTATTTGGGGGCATTCTACAGATTGCTAAGATTGAGAGTAGCACAGATATTATGTTGAAATATCTCCAAGAAAGATCAAAGCATCTATTCTATCAAGAACAAGTCAAGAACGATTGAGTTCACTTGATTTGATCTTCTGTCATACTCGCATTCTCGAGAAACAGGGTTTGCATGTTTCTCCTTCCATGCGCCTCTCTACGACATCCTATAAGTGTCATCAAATCAGGACTTCTCTCGAGTCAACCGCCACGTCTATCGCATGTGATCAGCCAGCTGCAGTAACCTACCATACATTATTTGGTTACTCTATTAGGGCCGAGAGTAAGCTCTTGACAAGAATAGTACCTCTACGCAAGAGAACTGGACAAGAAGCAAACCCCCAAGATCAGGAGAATCGTCCTGACGTAGTTGAGAAGACTCACGCTGTAGATGAAAATGCCACTACTGTAGCTGTACAAGCTCTTGGAATTGATAGTACGCTCATGATATGCACAATGCAGGAAAATACTAAAGCTATCAATTAATTTCTAAATGCTTTTAAACAATTTCCTACCTGGTATGGTAGAAGCTGCTACTATATCAGGAAGTTCACTTCCGAAGATCACTTTCCATGCACCATGTGCACAAGTGGCTAGTAACACGCTAGCTACTATTTTCCTAGAGGGTGTTCGCCATGAGACCCTACATGATGCTCAACCCAAGCAAACTACTATTCCTGTTGCTGAAAATGAGGGAGGACATTGGCAAGAGCCACTACAGGACTTGTACCCTTTGTTGCCTCCAACTCCGAGAGATCCCACGCCTACTGTCAGAGAAGGGATATGGGTCCATCTCGGAGGTTCTTATTCCTCTGGATGCAATGTCCAACCACTTACGACTTGCATAGCTGCACCTCGTAGCATTACTCTAATTCCTCAAGTGGGAGTTAATACATCATCTGCTTCCACTTCATATGTGATGAAGGAAGACCTTGAAAAGTATCCGAGACAAGTGCGAGCTACGTCTGCTATTAGTGTCATCAATCTGACACTTCCATACCCGCAAAGGATTACAGAAAAAACTTATCCCAATGACTACATTAGTCCAAAGTTTATCAAATTCAATGGGAAACAGGGTAGTGCTAAGGAGCACTTCCTTAAGTTCATTGAGACTCTCAAAGTCTATGGACTTGATGATGACCTGAAACTCAAGGAATTTTCTAAATCCTTGATGGAAAAGGCATACACTTGGTATGTCAATCTTACCCCTGGCTCAATTTATTCATGGGGGACTATGTGTAAGATATTTCTTGAGAAATTTTTTGAAACTCAAGAACGAGTGACATTAACTGACATAGGGCATATCAGACAACACCCAAAGGCAGATCTTATGGAGTACATTGAGCATTTCAAGAAACGCTCCTTGGATATCCAAGATATGTGTGAAGAAAGTAAGCTCATCAAAATTTGCATCCAAGATACGTTCACAGAGTATGCTGTGCACTTGGAAAATTTGTCACTTAGGTCATTCTCAATGTTGGTGGAGAATGCACGAAAGACAAACAATTCGGTTATCAAACAAAGGGGTAATCCAAATAAGAAGCGACAACCATCAGTGAGCACTACTCAAGAGAGAAGTTTCCAAGGTAACAAGAAACTCATAAAAGATGGTACTTAGGAAGTTCCACCTTTCCCATGTGCCATGAATAAAGTTCATGTTATCTTTGACCTATGGTTGAAGGATTGTTTCCTCAGATTACCAAGGGTTGAGCAGGAACTCACTACACAGGAGAAAGGAGATGCAAAGTTTTATAGGTTTCATAGGATGGTGGGACACTCAACAAAAGATTACCGGACGCTAAAGAGGATTTTTAATGAAAAAGTTCACAATGGTGAACTGGAACTTGAAGACAATGATGCACAAATGATGGATGATGAAGGCATAGATAATGAATAGTTTTTTCTTTTTTAGTAATATCAATTGTGTACTAAAGGCAAAAGTTGCCAATTACTCATCCCCATTTTATAATAGGAAAGAGAAATAAAGTAAAAAATAATGATAATCAAGTATTTTTTTTTCTTTCCCTTCTCATCCATCTTCTTCTATACTGCTTGTACTTATGTTTAAACTATTTCTAATAAGCATATGGTGTATAAATGTATTTGTCCAGTGTTCTTCACTTAGGATCCAAGTGATCTCAACTATGATGAGTTGAAGCGACTCCATAGTAGGCTTAGCAGTCATAACACCATTTCGTAGAATTGAGGTCAAAGCAATCTCATCATGGTTGATCGAAGCGGTCATTCCATGGTAGTTGCTATCGCTTGGTAGAAGCATCTACTCCTGAGCATGCGACAGGTATAATACCCATTTCTGCAACATCATTTATGAGATAGAAGCAATCACAGGTTTGATGAGTCGAAGCGACTCCATAGTAGGATTGGTAGCCATAACGCCTTTTCATAGAATTAAGGTCAAAGCTATCTCATCCATGGTTGATCAAAGCAATCACTCCATGATCGTCGCTATCACTTGGCAGAAGCATCTGCTTCTGACCATGCAATGGGTGCAATACCCATTCCTGCAACATCATTTAGAAAATTGAAGCGATCATAACTGTGATAAGTTGAAGAAACTTTACAATAGGCTTGGCAACCATAACGCCGTTTCGCAGAATTAAGGTCGAAGTGACCTCATCCATGGTTGATTGAAGCAATCACTTCATGGTAGAAGTCTCCATCGCTTGGTAGAAGCATATGCTCTTAAGCATGCGACAATGCAATCCCCATTTTTGCTACATCATTTACTAGATTGAAGTGATGTTAACTATGACAAGTTGAAGTAACTCTACAGTAGGCCTGTCAACTGTAATGCCATTTTGCAAAAACAAGGTCAAACCGACCTCATCCATGATTTATCAAAATGATCACTTAATGGTCGTCATAACCCTTCAGTAGAAGCATCTCCTTTTAAGTATACAATAGGTGCAATGCCCCTCTCTGCAACCTATTATAATCATGTGATTAAAGTACAGTTGGCCTGTAATCTTGAAGCGAACCCATGACAGGCATGACATCTGTAATCCTATATCATATGATCTAAAGAGTTGAAGCAACTCAATGAATGCACAAACTACAAGTGATTGCATGGTATGAGTTGCTACCCTGTCATATAATGATGCGCCATCAACTAGGGGAGAAGAAGTTGATACTTGAACTTCAGGAGGTTTTTTCCCTGAATGTGACTACTACAAGAAGTATCTACCTATCTTGGAAAACAATTGCTTGACATAGGCACTTGACCGCCAAGCATGCTAAAGTGATATTCATAGGCAATGCACCTCCAATGTGAAGAGAACAACACATTATGGTAAGGAGTTGATACACACATGCAAATATGATGTTCAATTGATGATGGAAGACATGAGTTCCCAATACCTTGAAAGCTACCATGTTACCTAGTATTGGTGAAAACTTTTAGAGTATGCTTGATGGGCGAGTGAAGCGTATTTGCTTACTTTCAACCTCTCCGTAGTGTGCTTTCCAGGCTTTACAAATACAGACCCTTGTTTGATTAAGTATTACAATAGGAAAATGGAGATAACATCAAGGTTATGCTAACTCCCACGATGAAATACTAACACTTAGTTGACAAAACATCGATAGTTTGCTTGTGGAGTGCTACCAACATGATGGAGAACAAATCTTTATTAATGAATTGATTTACTTCACTGATAGAATTAATCTTCGACAACAGAATGACAATGCTTCTAACTATGTTGAGATTTTTGACTATGTACAATACCCATGAAGACTAGTCTTTGATGACTGACTTTGGAAGGTGCAATTGAATATGGAGAAGTGTAGGCACATGTGGACCCATATCAAATCTAGAAGAGATCAGGCACAAGAATAACTCAAGTCCACTCGTGGGCCATGCCAAAATGTCGATGCTAGAGTAACACAAGATTATTCATGGGCCCATATCAAGTTTAGAAGAGATCAGGAAAGCAGAAGCGACCCATATCAAAGTTAGAAGAAGCTGGGTGCTAGAATAACACAAGTCCACTCGTAAGCCTGTGCCAGAGGTCGGGTGATAGAGCAACACAAGTCTAGTCATGAGCCCATGCCAAGTCTAGCACAAAACAGAAGAAGCTTGGTTCTTGTATCCCATCATGGAACTCTTCAATAATAAGGATTTCAAGTTCCCAATCGGGGATGGAATTGAAATGAATAAGGGTGGAATGGATGCCATTTCGGATCTTGTTATACTTCATCAAGAGTACGCATTGGCACATCAGAAAATGTCTTAAAATTCAAAAGTGATGAGGACTTGTCCAATTATTTTTTATGCCTGCTCTCTGTAAGTCAATAAGGCAAAAACAAGGCTATCGGTGGTGGATTGCAACCTAGGCCTCAAAGAACAACTTTTGCATGGTGAGACCAGAGTCGAAAATCAATTGGTCGAAAATGTCCATCTATTTTTTTTTTTTGGAAGAGAAAGCAATGACAATCTCAACATGTTGTATTGCTCGATCCGACAACAACCTACACTGGTATAGTCCGCATTAGTTTACATGCATGGTGGAAGGAGAGGGAGTCACTTTTGGCTGCAAACATCGATCTTGAATTTAATGTTAAAGCACCAGAAACATTGTAAGGTCCCAGCCCACTTAACCCATTGCCAAATCTCCCGACCACACATAATACCCAAGTATTAGGAAATACCCAAGTATTATACGTAAGGTCATCTAAAAAGAAGTGTTTGTAATGACTGCTTGCTTAAAACAGATATAACATTTACATGATTTGAATTAAGAAATACTACCACTACATAAGTAGTATGTCATCACATATATCACACACATCACATGAGGATCTCCCAAGGATCACACAAAACATATAAAGCTTACATACATGCAAGCTATATTACATATACAACTTAAAATAAAATTACATTCCAAGGCTTAACAAATAAGCCTAGAAACTTCACAAAAATACATCAAAAAGTCCTAAACAACTACTACTAGGTCACACTCCCAATCATCCATAGATGTCCCTCAGTCAGTCCCATAGGCCATATCGTCGTAGAGCTCATCATCATAATCACCTACAAGGTAGCAGCATGAGCCAAAGGCCTAGTACACAATAGTGCAAACAAATACATATGCTAAACACACTTAACTAAATGCAATGCAACAATTCACCATAACTTCATTATCTTTAGTTAAGTGAGTGAAAAAAAAAATTGGAGTATTGAAACTCTGATTCAAGCTTGGGAATGTGGGGGTCCTAAGTAACAGCAACTGCTCAGGGAGTTGATATCGATAGACCCGATACCTATATCTCCTATATCTAACCGATAAAGATTAGTCATAACTTCATTTAGGGTTTGCACTCCTTCATACACTTAACTTATCCCAGTCTATAACATTAATTAGTTCAACGGCCCCATAACCGTGAACTAAAACATATTATTTCCTCTCGAGCCTAAGTAGAGAATATACCGACACAGTTAACCCCATTAACTATCCACTTAGCCATTAAAAGAAACCACCATTGCATCATGGTGAACCATTGCATCATGGATTTGAGTCATTGCATCATGATAAAGATTTGGACTAAGTACCTAAACTACCGTGTCATTACATCATGATAAGATTGTCGTTCCCCGGACTAGACACGACTCAACTACAAACCATTTCAATAAACTTTTCATTAGTCTATAATTAATACCAAACTTGAATATGTCTATCCTAAGCAATAATCAATCAAATTATTGTGAACCTAGATCGAATTGAGAATCAAAGGAAATCTCCAACTGAGTATCTATCTCTGTTCCACACAAATCAAACTATATCAACATAACTATCCTAAGCCAAGTTTATACTCACCAGTTTAAAAGCTTAGAAAGTCATTGAATCTCATTTAAAATCATCCAAAGTTATCACTTGACATATATATATATATATATATATCATATGACATCATACAAGTCAAATCCTTAATAAAAAAGTTATATATCATGTATTGGAAGATGTTGGAAAAATGTTAGAAAAATTGAAATCTATAGGGTCTACGCTTGCAATTTACGTCGGTAGTGTAAGACTCAACGCCGACAATGTAGGGGTCCTACGCTAACTGTGTTGAAGCAGTCGTTAAAAAAATGCATTATGTACAAAATTTTGGATCATTACGCTGACAGTACACCGGCCGCGTAGACCTTAACGCCGGCGGTGTTGGGGTCTAAGCCAGCGGCGTTCAAGCTGACTTTCGAATGATCAATAGCTAAATTTTTTAAGTCGGCAGGTACGCTGGCAGCATTCGAGACGGTGTACACTGCAATTCATGTTGCAAATTTCCTATGTTTTTCAAACAAAAATTTTTACATTTTTACTCTTCCAACCTCTTTCAAACCATATTATAACCTTCCTAATACATGGTATAAGAACCCTATATCATCAAACATACACAAACTCTTTTCCAACACCATTGAAACACAATGCTCCTCCCCAATTATTAAAACACACTTTACACTGTAAATTCATTATCTTCACATCCACTACTTCAACATGAATCCACTCTTCAATACAACTCAACAATACCAATTTCTTATCACACTACAACTCAACCATCATTACACTTCCATAAACAAATCCTAAGCTATCTCAACATCATAATATAACAATACCCATATATATCCAACATGCATTATATTTGACAAAAATTTCATAGATTAAGAGAGAAATAAAGCATCTTAAATATCATATCTTAATGTATATATGATAGTTGGGGATGGATTCTTGGTGTGTTGGGTGTAAGAAACCTTTGTTTGGATGTTGAAAAATGTGGCCTTACAAGAATTTTTTCTTCTTAGATCTGTTTTGGTTGTCCAAAGTGTGAAAGAATAAAGCTTGATATTTATCCAATAATCATTGACTTTAAGGGTAGATTTCTAAGGGGATTTGGGCTTTGATTAAGCTTTATGTTTGGGCTTAAATTGGGTTTAAAAACGGCAAAAAATCTGCTAGGTTTATGGACTTACTTTTGGTTTAAAACAAACTTAATTCATCATATATAATTCATTACAATATCAATTAACATCAACATAATAATTTCTAACATGAATAAACTATTAACCTAGATATATTTACCATAAATTATTATCTAATCATTACTTCATAACACATACAATCATTTCAAACACACCACAATTCATACTAACATATACACACATATAACAATCAAATTTAACATGCATTAAGTATGAATTAAAACTTTGGTTATTTCAAACATCATCTCGGGATTTGAAGCAAGAAAGTCCAAATGTTCTCAAGGACTGATATCTATATATATATATATATATATATAGCATGTGACCGTTACGGATCAAGAAGCCTTCCATTATGCTTGCAATAAGGGTATTAAATTTGCGTTAACGGTTATACTTGTTGATTGGAAAATGAAGGGTTGATTGGAAAATGAAGGGTCAATTGATATATAAAGATTTTCTTAAATGTGGGAATGCAACATTAGTGAGTGTAATAAAGCCTCCAACTCCTTTCTTTAAAGTGTGTGTATACATATAATGATACCAAGGGAGGTGGAAGTGCACTAATAAAGTAATGGAAATTTTACAAGATTACACCTGGTTCGTACCGCAGGGGCTTCACCCCCACGCTACCCCAGCATACCTCAACATAATTTCTTTTCCCCTTGCAAGGGGACAAAATGCTATCGTGCTGCTACTTGCTCTAAGGCTTCGCATCACTTAAGAGAGAGCAATTGCCCTATTTACCACTATGCTTTGGAGCTTATCTTAATGCTTTCATTGAAATATTAAAGCATTAAAAAAAAGATAAAAAATTCGAAATTATAAATGTGAGAGGGGGAAGATGAGGAGGTCAAAATAATGAACGCAAAAAGGAGAAGATGAGAAGGTCAAAAGGTAAGAAGAGGAAGATGAAAGGTCGAAATAATGAATGCAAAAGGAGGAAGATAACAAGGTCAAAATTATAAATGTAAGAAGAGGAAGATGAAAGATCGAAATAATGAAGGTCAAAATTATAAATGTAAGAAGAGGAAGATGAAAGATCGAAATAATGAATGCAAAAGGGGGAAGATAAGAAGGTCAAAATTATAAATGTAAGAAGAGGAAGATGAAAGGTCGAAATAATGAATATGAAAGGTGGAATATGAGAAGATTCAAAATTAAATTTCTTGGATTATTTAGAAATTAAATGAAGAGAAATTAGAGACCTTTCAGTCAACATGTGTATAAAGATTTAACTTCCATTCGTAATGTTGATTTTATGACACATAAAGGAAATTATTTTTGTGTCAGTTATGAATATCAATTACAGTAAGCAAAAGTAATAGTGGACAAGGTAGTCATCTAAGATAACAATGTAAAGTCAAGGAGAAATTGTTATTGGAAGCCTAGATTAAAAAAAAAAAAAAAGAGACTATTTCATGTTACTTCAATCCATAAAAGGAAATCCTAGGACATGTTGGTCCACTCAGTAACCTAAGTGCTTATGCGACAACAAAATTGCTTCATCAGATATTTTACAACAAGTTTGAAGAAGACTACTTCAACTCACTTTACTTTATCCACGAATAACAAGCTTTCTTCATTGACAAATGTAAGAAGTATTGGCTATATCAATGTAGTACACAACTTCATGTTAAGTGAAATTTCTTATTAGTGTTCTACAACAACTTTGAAGAGAACATTTGCTTAAGGAAATGCCCAAAACCTCCTTTATGGTTTTGCTAAAGGAGCTTTTGGCCAAGGGGCAAAATGTAGAAGGTCATTTCAGTAATTGGGCTTTCGACCCAATTTAATGCATGGGTCGGTCTTCTAGACTAGTAATAGAGCTTAGAAGATCGAGTCCAATAAGGGATATCGTAGGGAGATTTCACTTGGTAGGCTTGGAACAGGGATCATCGGACAGGTTTATTCTACTCTTGACTTTATTCTAATTTCTCGTGTGCAAAAATTAGACTCAAAAAATATCTTCATGGGTTAATTTGGGCTTTATTTGACTAGAATAGGGCTTATTGGAATAAAATGAGCCTGTTTTATTTTATAATAAAGATGAGTTATTTTAATAAGAAAATAAGTTTTATTTTTATTATAAAAGCCCTCATTTTGTTTCAGGCCCATATCCATAGTCTATGCCCACATACATAAAAGAAGGGATAGATTTTGACCGTCGGATTCATGCAAGAGATCCAATGGTTGCAAATAATACTTCATCTCAACCATCCATCCGGATTCATCCAATGGCTACTGCTGGCCTCCAACATCTATAAATAAGATGCTTCTCCTCTCATTTTGAGGCATTCTACAGATTGCTAAGATTGAGAGTAACGTATATACTCTGCTGAAACATCTCTAAGAAAGATCAAAGCATCTATTCTATCAAGAACGAGTCAAGAACAATAGAGTCTACTTATTTGATCTTCTGTCGCACTCGTGCACTCAAGAAATCGGATTTGCTTGTTCCTCCTCCCATGCCTCTCTCTAAGACATCCTATAAGTGTTATCAATTCAGGACTTCTCTCGGGTCGACCGCCATGCCTATCGCACATGATCGGCCAACTGCAGTAACCCCACAATACAAATACTTAAACCCATTAAATAATAATGATTTTTTTTTAATTAATGGTCAAGATTTTTAAACTTATTTTTATGAACCTTTACAATGGATTTATGCCCCTTAACTTCGTTATATAAAATTATGGGGAATTGACTTTCAATTTGATAGGAATGTAATAATGATGTGGTTGTTATTACAATATTTAAAAAAAAAAAAGATGTAAATATTGAAGTAAACATAAAATATCCATAAATACTTCGTGTCTTTATTATAGAAAGATAATATTTGTATCAATTATATTTTCAAGACAAACATAAATATGATAAATATTAAAGATAAATAATTGAATAACAATTCATGTATGAAAAAACATAAATTATTATTCATTACTTTATATATCAATAATTCATTACGAATTATCATAAATTGCTATCAATTATTTTACATAGAACGAGGAGAAAACAAACAATTATTCTCATCAACTGAATTCAATTATTAATGTGTAAAATGTCTATTCAAATATTTGAGGCACCAAATCTAAGGATCATATTTTCTATCTACTTTTTCTCACATTAATTAGTGAGAAATGGGAGTAGATATCCCTTTATGTTTAAAAAACTAAAACTTTAAAGAATTTTTTCTCTGTAAATTCAAATATGGTTTCTCAACCTTTATATCCTCCTTATTGATTTAACATGACAATATTACGGGTGATTTTAATTTTACTCTAAAAATAATTTAGGTTAAATTTTTATTTTCATAAGGTGGCTTATTCTAGTTTTAGAACCAATGATTCTTTAATTCCATGATAATACATTTTTTTTTTTTTTTGCCGTTCATGATTGTGCATCTAATTTGGTTGTTTCTAACAATAGAACCGGTGATGAGTTGATTTCACCTACGGTGCCTAATTTTTTTTTTATTTTGACATAATGATAACTAAACAAACTTTCATCACAAGAAAATACTTAGATTTTTTTAAATTTTTTACTCACGATACTTTGGATAGATTCCATCTATTTTTCCATCCTGCTGCTGACATGGTAAGCGGACTCAATTAAAATATTATTTTCTCTATCCAACTTGGTATTTTTATTATTTTTTAATATTTATTTACTTTCCTCTCTCTCCCTTCCCCCACCCAACCTCAACCCCAACCCCTCCCCCCCCTACCCTCTTCTCTTCCTCCTCCTCCTCCTCTTCTTCTTCTTTGCTTTTTCCTTATGTTCCTCTTCTTCTTCTTCTTCTTCTTTCTCTTAAGGTGTAAAAAAAAAAAAAAAGCACCCATAGACGCCATTTAGGTCATACCCAAAATGCCCATTATTGCTCCAGTTAGGAGTAAAAGTAGGTCATGGAAGGTGGTTTAGGTTCGACTTACATCCACCAAATAGCTATCTTACATTAATCCCCATCAGACTATAATTTACCTCTTCTTTCTTTTTGTAATGCCCTAAAACTCTGACCATCAAGGTATTGTCCGCTTTGGCCATATGCCGCACGATTTTGTCTTTTGATGCCAACACTTCCCAAAAAGTCACCCATTCTAGGATTGCTCTGCCCAGAACATGCTTAACTTTGAAGTTCCGACAAACTCCAAGCCATTATACTAAAAGATGGCTCTATGATTAGAGTTCCACGATCTATATTTTGAGGGGTATCACCCTTTTAGCTTCGATTTACATAGTTTTTTTTTTTTGTCTTTAAATTTTGTTAATTTTCTTTTTGTCTTTCAACCCTTTCTCTCTTGGTTATTGTAATTTACTACAACAAAAACACAAACATAGATAGTTTAATTGAGTCCTACCCCATATATTCTAGGTGGGGACATCAATACCATGTTGAGTAGCACCAGCGATGCGATGGCTATTGCCACCATGCAAGAAGGTAGCTTATGACCAAAATTCAAGCTTTCTTTCATTAAAAAAAAAAAAAAAAAGAAAAAGTCAAGCTTTTTGTTATAAAGTTTCAACCATTATTAGCTCATGAACAAAAGATGAACAAAAGACTCTTGTAAAGCTCAACATCTTTTACTAAAATCAAACACAAAGCACTAGTTTGGAGTTCTGTTTGGTTGGAGGAAATGGGCTTGATCATTGGGTGGATTTTAATTTTTTTATCTGAAGAAAAAATAAAAAGAAAAGAGGAAGAAGAAGAGAGCAAGGAAAGATAATGCCACTATTTAGGTTCCGGTTCCGAAGGTTGTACTATCACCACCTCTTTTACTGCATCTTGTTCTTGTCATTGATGCATTATGAAGTGGTGCCAAAGATGGTGTGGATGACAAGTTCGTCTTCACATCTCATTAGTGTCTTAACTCTACTAGGTAGTTTCACATCTCGTTAGTTTTATTTGAAGAGGAAGAGGAAGAAGAAAGAGGGGAGGGGGGGGGGGGGGGGAAGTATATCAATATTAAAAAATAATAAAAATACTAAGTAAGATAGAGAAAACAATATTTTAATCAAGTAAGCTCACCACATTAACAGTTGGACATGAAAATGGACAAAATCCATCAAAAGGTACTGTGAGTGAAAGATTTTAAAAAGTTTAGGTATTTTCTTGTAGTATAATTTTGTTTAGTATGACTATTAAAATAAAAAAAAAAAAGTTCAAGTACTATGAGTGAAATTAACCCAACTAGTGACTCTTGGTTCCATATTCATGAAACTAGAAAAATTCCCATGGTTTCAACATGAAATTAAGAACAATGGAACTGCGTTGATACCTAGAATCATTACGTTGGTTTCTAAAACTACCAAACCGTGTCGATTCCTCTTCGGTGTTCTCAAAATAGCTCTCTAGATTAGCAATAATTATTATACTACTAGGCTTATATCACATATAAACTCTTACACAATATTGAATTAACTTCTTGAAGTTTAGATTAGTCAATTTACTATCCGTTATAACTTTTAATACTAAAAAAATATTACCCTACATAACTTTGTCAATTCCATTCATAGTTGGCACACATGTCTTATTGCATTGTAGCACGTGTCCTTAGCCTAGTATGTAGTCGATTGATTAGGGTTTATATTTAGATAGAGCAATAAAAAGAAAGAAAATTTTAGAAAACAAATGGAAAGAGAGAAGAACCAAGAATTGAGAAGTAACAAAACTTAGATTTCTCTCTTTAACTCTCATTATTTCTCTTTAAGTTAACTATATTCTCCATGATAACAGCCACCAAGTTACATAGCAAACCTATCACCTAATAAACTCAAACCCACCTCACATCAACTTTTACCCATAAAACCACCAACCACGATCCACTAAAACCCATGACCACTATATAAATAGAAAGCCCACACTTACCATTATGAAACACTAGCGTTTTTGTCGAAACCAAATTGCTACATGAAAGAAACCAGAAACCCATCTTGATCAAAACGCCTTAGACCATCTTCACTAACAAATCTACAAGTTGACGACCCTAATATAACCCACATTTCGAAACCTTAGCCTCCATAATGACTCACGACCATTACACAAAACAGACACCCACCATTCTCATAGGAGGAGAAGAAGGCCAAATTTAACACAATGGAAATCTACTAACACACCATCTCCACACTTAAAATTGCCTCTAGTTCGCATATGTCTTCATTCAAATCCAATTTACTTTGGTGTGAGTCATATTCTTTCTTAAATCAGTTCATCACTACTGGGATATCCTAGTATTTCGACATCTCTCTACTTGTGGTGTGTGGGTTGCAGTTCGATGTTTCTTTTAATTCGAATCTTACCATATGGCTCTTTTTGTAATTTTTTCTAACAAAAAAAGTTCAATTTACAGTACGAACCATTTTTTATTCCAACAATAAAAATACATCATATCAAAAAGCTTCAATTTTATATTTCTTATCACCAATACAAATATAAATAATAATATTTAAACTTAATTATTTATTTAAATAAATATTTAAAATTTATAGTGGGGAAATATTTCTTTCATCACAAAATTATAATAATATTGAACTATAATGATATACTAGACTTAAAATAAGAATATGCTATGCTAATACGAGACACGAATTTTAATTTATTATACTCTTTTAGTTAACTCATTATCATTTATATAAACCAATAAACAACTATGAAATACCCTAAACCTATACCTAAGTTAGAAACAATTAATCGAATAGTAAATAGGTGGTTAAGTATGAATTAGAATTAGAATTAGAATGTAATTTAGATAAATAATTTAACTTAGATAGTTTAGTTAAATCAAGTAAAATAAATTATAAGATATAATTAGTTAACTTAGCATGATCAAATAGTAAGTAGATTAAATTGAAATTTGAGATTTCAAATATTATTTTCAAAATTGTTTATCTATTTCATTTATCTATTTTGACAGATTAAATTTCATAATCTCAACCAATTTTCAATTAAAATGAATAGTAACTTTTAAACCCTTGAGCTTTAGTTAACTTTCATTTTCTATAATCCTTATAATTTTTTCAATGAACGACTTATTCAAAAATATTAGTTCTTAAGCCAAATTCAAACCAAATGTAAATTTTCCACAAATTGAATTTTTAAACTATATTTCTAGTATGAGTTAATAATTTCTATCATATAGATTCTCAAATTATTTTCTAAATAGTTTTAGTACTTGATATAATTATTAGAGAAGTTTAAACTTAATAACCTTACCCTAAAAATATCTTTAAAATTTTATCCCTTCCTTTTTCTTTTATTTTTTCCCTGCCTCTCTACTTTTTCTTTTCCCTTTCCTTTTTCTTTATGTTTTTCTCCTTTTCTCCTTTCTTATCTTCTTTTTCTTTCTTCTTTCTCTCAAACACCACTCTAAATCTCAATTTCAAGAAGATTAGAGAGAAATCAAGGTTAGAAAAGAAGATAGAAAGTAGAAATCATGCTAATAAAAGCTCCAACAACTTAAATGTAGTAGTAGTAGAGTAAATCAAGTAATTTAAGTTGGCAACATATAAGTTTTATTGTTTCTTTATTTTGATGGTTGTGTATGTGTGTATATGATGTATTATAATTATATATAAGTAGGGTTGTAATAAAATTGGTAGATTAGTAAGATATGAACTTGTATATTAAAACTTAGGTTTATGAATGCATTTTAGAACTAGGATTTTGATAAAATATGAAGTAAAAATATGTATATAAATGTTACAAATAATGATGCTATTTAATTAGATGTTGTATGTTAAAATATGATGTAAAACAAGTGGTAAAAAGAGTCAAAACCTACATGCTCTGTTTTTGTGTAAGAACACGAGGAGAACATGAGGGATCATATTCAATCGTGCTCCTTTCGGATTTCTAAAACATATAAAATTTTAACTCACACATGAAGGAACATGACTGGTGCATGGCCACCATATCCAATCGTGCTTCTCTTTATTTTGTTTCACAAAAACACGGCTGGAATACGCCATCCGCTATCCCATGGTGTTTTTTTTTTTTTTGTTTTTTATGTGTTTAATATGTTAAGCGAAACACAACTAAAACATAGCTAAATGTATCTTACTGTGTTTCTCTATGTGCTTAATTGTGTTTCTGACTAGCTTGTACATGATTGAAAACACGGTGAAATGTATTTAGCCATGCTCCTCATGTAATAGAAACATGAAGGGGAACACGACCACCTTATCTTTCGATGTTCCTTATAAAAAATAAATAAATAAATAAAATAATGAATAAAAATAAAATGAAATAGAGGAATGATAATTAATATAATGTGTTAGATAATTTATATAATTAAGAATGAGTTGAGAGAATTAATAGGTTTAATGACAAATTAGATTTAACATAGTTTCTGAATATAAAATGAAGTTAGTTAATAATCTTAAGTTCAACACGGCTTAATGAACCTTAATGAGTTAAAATGAATTAAGTTAAGTTATGATTATACAAATGAAACTTGAAGTGTAGAGCAATTTATAGACTTAAGTTAATATGAATCTTAGATGCAAAATGAATTACTTAATAGATCTAAGCTCAACTTGACCTAATAAACTTTAGTAAGCTAAAATAAATTAGATTGATTAAGTCTAATCAATTTAACTAAGTTAAATTAAAAACAGATTTAAAAACTTGTAAATGATTTAAAGATAATATAAATATAAAAAGATTGGTTAGACTATAAATAATAAAGAATAATGATGCTTTATAATGAATGATTATAAACAAAGGAAAAGATAAATTGACAAACAATAGAAAACTATCTATATCTTGGCAAGATAATCTTTGCAACCATGACGGGATTCTTACTTTTAAGTCTAATCAAATGTAAACACAAAATAAGTTTTTAATAAGAGTTTGATGTAAGTTAATAAATGATTGAATTGCTTATGTAATTTAATTTCTTGAACAAATATAGATATCTAATTTATCTTCTGAAATGGCTTCTAATCTACCATTTGTCTCTGTTTTGAATTTGGATAGTATGAGGTACGCAGTGATGCGCTTATTGTTTGTTTAGGATAGGCACCCTAAATCAACTAATACTTAAAGACGACTTAATAATTGAGTATCACTTATGCAAGTGTCATTTAATCCGATCTGGGGAGCGATAACCTTGTTTAGAGCCGGACACGATCGTTAAGTGCTTAAGTCACTTCCTACCATAATGCAATGGTATGCCATGATGCAATAGCAATTCATAAGTGGTTCGGAGAGTAGCCGATGGGGCAAATAGTATTGGAATAACGTCTACTTAGGTTCAGAGGGATGTATAGTATGGCTTATATTTATAGGACCAGTTGAGCCATATTATATTATGAACTAAAATAAGCAGAGATGTATAACGGTTGTGAACCCTACATGAAGCTATTTCTTTTTTTTTTTTCAGTTAGATGTAGAAGATATAAGTATCAGGACTGCTTATATCAACCCCCTAAGCAATTGTTATTACTCAAGACCCTGAGAATTCTAGAGGCTTGTTCTGGAGTATGAGTGCTCTTGTGTTATTTATTTCACTTTAATTTAACGATAATAAATTGTTATTGCTGCATTGCATTGGTTTAAGCTTATGTATCATCTCATATGTACTTGTGTTGTTGTGTGTTGGGCTTTCGACTCACTGTTATTTTCTTTTTAGGTACTCTTTGGATTGTTGATGATTGAATCGGCTTTTAGGTGATTCCGAAAGTTTTGGAGGAAGAAGTGAAGTAAAGCAGGGTCATTAGATTATGGTGTTTTATTTTATTTTGTTTAAGATTGGATTTTTCTTTCAAAGTTTGTATTTTCTTTAAGGGCTTAGTTAAGAAGCTCATATGTTTTGTAATGAGCTTTTAAGCTTTATTTTACCATCAAGAAAGGTATATGAAATACTTGATGGCATGGTTTTGTTTTATGAAAGTTGATCTACTCGACTGAGTAGAAGTTAGAAATGTTTTTATAAAGTTTGTTTTTCACTACTGCTAAATCTAGTTATCTCTAGAATCTAATTAAAAGATTTCAGAATTTAAAACAGGCTAGCAAATGTTCATGATAAACGATATCTTTTAAGGAAGCCTGTACGCATAATACCTAAGGTATTATACGTGGTTGAGGATCAGGTATGCTTGAATTTAGATTTGAGGTATGTCGGGTCTTTACAAACTAAGTAATAGAAGTGGATTAATTAGTAAAACAAATGGGAAAATAAAAGTGTTTAGAACACTACAGGCTAAAATCTAAAAATTATATTACTTCTAAATGCACAACAACAATCAAAACATGATGTGATCTTTCTAGTTTCATTTTCATAAATAATCGATATCTAAACAAAATATTTTAAGAATAATTAAATTTTTTAGTAAAACAATTAAAAGAAAGAAAAATAATATGTTTGATTTTTTTTTAAATGTGTAAAACAATTCAGTTTAAGGTCCAAAAAATAAACCGTAAACCATCTACTATCCATCGAACTGAACCGCAAAACAAATCATTTTACAAAAGAACCAAAATTTCGATATAGTTCGATTTACGATTCGTTCTTTTTTTTTCTTTTGCATAGTCCTACTCTCTACCCATACATAATGTCTCCTTTACTTTTAAGTAAAGCTCAATCTCTTTCTTCACCCATCTAAGTCTACTCTATTTAGATTGATTTTTTATCTCTTTATTTATTTTCATATTTTTTTTTATTAATCCCCATGGCACGATATTTAGGTGGGCCAAAGACATGTGTGACAACAATGTAGACAGAACTAACAAAGTTGTGCATGCAAAACCTATGTAATATGTAGAATAATGCTCGAGGGAGGGGGGTTGGTGGTTTGGTAAATTGAGTATTATGGCTACTCTATCTCTTTTTACAAATTTTAATACAAAACAAGGCTAATCAACACTTATGAACAATATCAACTAAATTGTAATAGGTATAAGAGAAGAGATAGAGAAGATAACACTAGGTTTTAACATGGAATTCAATTTGTTACCTAGTATCTACGACTCACATAAATGTTTCCCTCGATGGAGGATATCACACACAAAACAATGCTCCAAAAGATCTACAACAAAGTCACACAAGAGTTGTGTATTTACAACTACTACATTTAAACTAGGCACAACTCAAATCACTCAACACAAGCTTAGAGTAGTGTCTTACAAAGATTGAAAAATAACTCCCTAATGGCATTACTCATTTTCTCTCACATAAACAAGCATATAATACATAAAGAGAATTAAAGATTTAATATTATTGTTTATAAGCAATAAATGAGGACTTCTATGATATTAAATCTTCCCAACAACTCCTATTTATAAGCTTCAACAAAACTAGTCATTGCGCCATTTTCTCTCTTTTTGTGGTTATAATATATGTTCTAACCGGCTAGTTTCTATCAACTAGCATCTGAATGCCATAGGCTGGCATCTTGATATCGCCTGCAAAAGATAGACACAAAAGGCTATGGATATTGCTAGTGTCCGAACACTAAACACTGATGTTTGGATGCTACCCTACCACATGATGTCCTAAGGCATCTAAATGTTGCAATTTTTTCCTACTACTATATAAACATACTCAATTTTGATGCATCAAATGCACAAACACATTCATATCAAATTATACACATGTTTTGTTAATTAAGTGTAACTTAACTCTAACAAATATGCATTTGTTAAGGTATTTCCTCATTAAAATTTTCATTGAACCTACCAGTTGAACAATCTAGAATTGTAATTTTTAGCATGAAAAGTTAAATTGTGTAGTGAATTGACTAATCTGAAGTAGTAATTTTGGCCATCATCATCATCATCCCCAATAACCTGAATTATTATTTAATGTGAACTATCTTAGGTGAAAAGAAAGAAAGAAAGAATGAATGAGAAATTATAGGTAATCCCTAAATTTTGACTTAGTGATGCTTATCGACTAATCGTAGATTGTTGTTTGTCCAATTGAGTTAAGTAGTTAAACACAATAAATAATAGTAATATTTTGGTTAATTTGTGGTAAGCCCTTTCTTAAACTTATTCTTCTGGACTTTTGTTATGAGTTTGATGTGTGAAAATCTAATAATTTTATTTCAGCTATTATGAAGAGTTATAAGGAACTAAAAATAATAACATTTATAGATGGAGTTAAGGTCCTTAATTTAAGTATTTAGGTTTTCATCAACCTTTTTCACCTCCCATGACTAGCTACTAAGAGTAGACACTACTTTAGGTTAGAAATCTAAACTTTTGAAAAATTGTTTTTCTTTATAATTTTAAGTATTTTTTTATCTCTAACATGGTGATCCTGTGAATGGTTTTAATTTTGCTATAAAGTTGGACTGGATTGGAGTTACCATGCATAAGGTGGTTAATTCTAGATTTAGAACTAGTGATTCTTAATTCCATGGCATTATGCTTAACATGGGCAGTTCTAGCTTTAAAATGGATGACTTGTGGTTCCATTCATGACATTAAAACCTATTCCCATGAGCCTAAAATAATAACAACAAATGTCTAAGCCATGCTGACTCTAAGAATCGAACATAAAGATATTGTATAAAGTCTTTCATTGAGGATTCTCCTAATAAGGAAACGATCACATATTTGGTTCCATGTACAATACTCTTTTTTTTATTTGTTATACTCTTAATGAAGAATTATTGAAAATAGGTAGGTCGAGAGTATAGCTACCTTTCCATGCCAAAATCTTAGGTATTGGTTTCTAAAACTACCAAGCTTGGTTAATTTTTATTCAAGTTGTCAAATTGATTCCTTCCATTTTAACATGAATTATTATTTTAAGTAAGAAAGTTGTCTAAGGAGGAAAAAAAAAGAAAAGAAAAGAAAAAAAGGAAAAATTTGGTGAATTACCAATTCCAATATCCTCTTCCAAAGAACTACAATCATATTTGAGGTACCTACACCCCCTTTGAGGTAGGGGGTAAGCACGTATGAGGTGGGTAAAATATGAAATATTACATGTATTCTATCATTGAAGGTATATAATGTTGAAATTTGTATATGGACTCTACCCTGTAGTATATCCTTTAAAACCCACAAGGTATAGGGTACCAATTAATTTTTTTTTTTTTTATGAAACCTATAAATGTTTTCTTTATTTCTTAAATTTCAAATTTATAGTAATATATACGACTTCATGTAAGCAATTTTTAAAAAAGAAATTTTAAACAAGTTCTACAATATGCTTATTGTCATAATATGGGAAACTTGAAATATCCTTATAGAGGAAGAGGAAAAAAAAAGAAGAAGAAGAGCAAATAACATGAAATAAATGATTGCCCTCATAAAATTTCTTAACCTACATTTAAGAAGTGTTTCCATGGAAAAAAAATTAATAAAAAAAAGTAAAGAGTAAAGTTAGTAAATGTACATTTATTATGATTACTTTAGTGTTTTTTTTTCCTTAATTTGAAAATGGCTATAGATTATAGTTTGAAATTAAAAAGAAAAAGGGAAAATATACTAAGAAGATAACAAGGATGATATAAAATGAGAGGCAAAAGAAAATATTTTTTTATACATAAAAAAAAGATTATTATTATTTATTAATATTATTTTATAATTTTTTATAAGATTGGCACATGGTAACTGAACCTTCTACCCTCTTTCTATCAGAATATAAGTTTTAGGATAGGTATAGGGTATGAAGACCCTATACTCGATCCTACCTTATGAAAACAGGTTATAAGAAATCTATACATGTACCTTATTTTATGATCCTTAATACTCATTCAGACTTTACTCTACTGAACATGTCGGCTGATACCTAGAACAATAAGTTTACCCACTCATCCTTACTTTTTGTTGTCAAAAACTTGAAATAGTTTAAAATAAAGTTTTGATGAATTTTGTCAAAGCAGCAAGTACTCTTTCAATTCCCTAATTCATGTCATGTTTAAGTTGTTGAAATGGAATAGGGATGGACAAAGATATTAGCTTCTTTATTTTATAATTTAAGGTATTTATGGAAAAAAAGAGTTGCATTTTACAAGAAATAACAACTCTTTTGATGAGGATTAGATATCAAAATTCCTTATCGATTCCATTATATGTTGAACAAACTTTATTATAGTAAAATCTTTTATAAATCAAATAAGAAAATGACTATTCTACAGTAACAAAAATAGAATTACAATTATATTCCAATAAATTAAACGCAACATGAGAGTTTGAATAGGTATGTGTCGTGAGCTTTCCTATCATGATGAGTTTGTTGTGGTGTAATGCATCCATTTCTCGAGTTATCTTATTGAAAAGTTTGAAAAAGCCATCATTGGAATTTTGCTTGACATGCATGGAAATAATTAAGAGGATATTTTGAATGAATCTAAAATTTTGACCTAAATATGAGTATTAATCGCTGATCTTTTAAATGTTCTAAATATTCTTTGTAAATTTTGAAAATTTAGTTTTAAAGAAAGGAATTTGCATTTAGTTAGAAAAAAGAAAACATTAAAATCAAAGTTTAAGGATACTAAAGTATGCTTTGTTAGGTTCAAGAGAGCGTCTTTTTTAGACCTTAAGGGTTAGTTGCCACATTTGTGGGTTATTGCTGGTTCATCAAAATTTATAAGAGTTACTTACAAAATTTGAATGTTTAAAGGTATATCTTTTTAGAGACTACACCATAGATTTTATTCATAAACATTCTTGTCGCATACTCATACAACATTTGATTACATTTTACAATGTTGGAACAAAAGGGTTTATCCCAGCTCTTGACCTAGCTGGATTCGCTGACTTGATGATCTAGAGTTGGATGATGAACCATAGCCATTGGTTCATGATAGGTCTCAAACCTACTATGACTGAGCCAGAATGGATCCTGATTTGGATCCAACTTAAACCAAGGTCTACATTAGGCAAGTTCTACATAGATACATTCCAAGCTAGTCTCATGAAAGGGGTCGGGGGGTATTTTGAACCGAAAAACTATTGGTTTTAAGTTTTTTCTCTCTTGCCAATGGTTGAAAAAATTGAAAGATTCATTTACACCAAAAATTTAAAGTCAAACCAAATCATTATATTTATAAATTTTGTAAACATTATAAGCATTTTAGTAACAACTGTAGATAATATATGGAAATGCAAACATTCCACATATGACTACATAGGATTTGTTTATTTTATCATATTTTAATATTTATAGTATTTATTTTTATTATTTTCAAACAAATATTTATCAAAAAATATATTGATGAAAAAGTAATAATTTTATTTATAAATTAATTAAATAGATATAATATAAATATAATATAAATAAATTATAAATACAAATATGATATAAATACGATGTAAATAAAAACCTGACCACCCAAATAGAGGCACAGTTTATCTCCTTTCCCAATGCTTTTCTTCGCAAATATCGGCCGTTGAATATTAAATAATATGTTTCTGTGAAAAGATTGACACAGTCAAGTGTTCAAATCATGTCATCGAAATAATGTTGTCGTAAGATCTTGTCTTATTCTCATTGAACTAATTACATCAGATAAATCAGATCAAAATCGAAACATGCTTTATTATAATGTAAAGAATACATTCATAATTAAAAAAAAAAAAATGTCCCTTCGACTCTTACTTAAATTAAATAGTCGTGATGATTACAAGAAAATGCAATGATGCATCTTAGGTTTGTTAACAGACGCCCATGAGTTTTTAAATTTTCTTTTATTCTCCTGGTGGTCACAAATCCATTTTTTTTTTTCGGACAAAGGAAATCAATTACTCATAACCTTAGACCATCGGTTATATAAAACCTTATAATTATACAATATATGTATATATATATATGACAATATTCCGTTGTATTCTTTTAACTTAACTGCTATTATTAATTATTTAAAAGTTCAGATTCAATTTACACAGAACGTTACTAGTGGTTATGCAAAAACTGTTATATATGTATGTGTGTATATATAAATAGCATACTAGCACTTACACATAGCGATATGCACGATTTCAAAACCGAATCGAACAGAACCGAATTTGAACCGTCTTTCATGATTCTAGTTCGGTTATATAGAATCAATGGTTCCGGTTTTTGAGCCGCTGACCAACTTTTCTAAATATAAATAAATAAGTCAATTTTAGTTTTTAATAAAATAAATTTTAAACTCAAAATAATCAATTATTAAGTCTAAAAGAGTTAAATTATTTAACCAAAATTTTTAAAATTTTATTTAGAATACGCATTTATTTATATATAAACACAACCAATATCAATTATAGTTAATAGTATGAGATTATAAAATACTTTAGAGAATATAATATAAAAAATAATCTCACGTTATTAGCGAAATAAATTTTATGTTTAGGAAAAGTTTACATTGACTAGATTATATATGATTTTAAGTTATATTTATTTATGTTGTTGATAATAACATATTAAATATTATAAATAGATAACAAATTTTATTATTAGTGTAAACATTAATAATTATATATTTAATATATTTTTCTCTAATTTTTTTTTTGTTTTTAAATGAAACTAGTTAGAATTATCGGTTCCAACCAATTCTAGGTCGTAGAATTGCCTAGGAATCGAAAAACCAATGGTTCCTTACCAGTTTTTGAAACCGGCAAACTAGTTTAGTTTTGAATCTGAAACTGTCGGTGACAGTTTCGATTCGATTGTTAGTTTATAAACAAATCGTGTTTATGTCTACTTTTAACATCATGCGTCTGCTTAGCAAATTAATTCATTGATTTGGATGTACACGGTGTGACCTGATTAATATATTATCCATTAGGGTCCTAAAATTTATATTTTGTATACCAAGATTATAAATTTTAGAGTAGACATAAGCTATGAAGAAATATTCCACGTCCTAATTTGTGACAATAAGTTTTATAAAATCAAAAATTAAATTCACTTTATGGTTTTTAATGTCTACGTCAACCTATCTAATCGCGTAGAATAAAGCAGGTAATAATAGATTATCGGTTAATTCTAACTATAATTATTCACTTGTAGATTGTATTACCTTTTTAATGCCATCTGCTTCGTCATGTAACATGGAGTTTTCAAAAGAAAGAATATTTGGTTGAATTTCCCAATAATTGCGGCAATCTGTTTGGATATGAAGTCAGCAGTCAGACAGAAAAGAACTTTCATGGTTAACGGGCTTCCACCTCATGACGTATGTAAGAAGACACCTTCACCTTTTCTATCCTTTTATGGCAGTTGGACATAAGGCTAATTTTATAACTCAATAATTTACGTCGCAATGACCTAACTTTTCTTTCCTTTCTTACCCCTTCCCTCCATATTGATATGTACCGGTTGAGTTAAGGATGGGCTACAATAGGACTCAAGATTCGATTCATTTAAAAATCATTAAATTCAAGTTTGAGTCGAGATTTTTATCAAATCTAAAATTTAGGTTCGAATTTTGATTTGTTTAACTGAACGAGCTATATTTCAAAGTTGAATTTAACTTATTTGTAAATCAGACTCAAGCTGAACTAAACTATTATCAAAGCTTAAAATTCAAGCTCAAGGTCTAACTCTTTTAGATAGTTCATTTTTTATTTTTTTTCAATCTAAAAATAATATATAAGAGCTACTAGATATATATACACATTTGAGTAGAATTTAGTTTTGTTGTTTAATTTATATATTCATATATAGTATTTATCATGAATATAAAACCCACACATCTACTAATGAACCAGTTCAATCACAAGCTTATTCACAAGCCCAGATGGCCTATTTATGAGCCGACTGTGCACCTAAATCAGAGCTCAAATTCGGTTCATTTAGAAAATGAGTTTTATTTTAAGTATGAGCTCAACTCATTTATTAATTAAATCGAGC
>JAMXBD010002098.1:0-240011 GCA_024138025.1 Combretum micranthum | reverse complement strand
TTGAACTAACTCAATCTAATTCATTTTAACTCATTAAGTCTATTTAATCAGTTGAACCTAAGTTTCTTAGCTAAGTTCATTTTATAACTAACTTCTATATTTAATCCAATTACTTTTAAATCTGTATTTCCACTTAATTCATGCATAATTATATCACTTAAATAATATAACACAGCAAATATTATTTATCTATCTCATTTTAGCTCAAAAAGACTCATTTCCTAAGCAAACACACATTAACAAACAAAAACAAGTTTTAAACTTTGTTTGGAAAATGTATCAAATGAAAAGAAGTAAATTTAAGCATTGGTACTTTTGGTATTCGAAAAACTTAAAACACGAAAGTTTTATATCTCTTTTAAAACTTTCCAAATCATTTTGAATCACTCAATCGAGTTCATATGAAAAAGTTATGATTAAATTATAAAACAATATGTCGCGCTGAAAAATTTGACCCGAGGATCACCCTTTTATTACAGCTGCATCTAGTTCTGACACTTGAAAATGATGATCCGAAGCTCAGAGCTGTGTTAACAGCCATGATAGATAGAGGAATCATGTTACGAATTTCCTTTGTGTTTTACACTAATTCTAATTACTTGTTTTCATCAACATCAACAAAACCAACTTGTTTTAGTATACATATTCATATATACTCCTTCAAAACATTTTATCAAATACTTGGTCTACACAATATACACATATATAGGTTTTTAACATACATGATCATATATCACTAAACTTACAAGTTTTATCATAAGATCCACATCTATTAGCTTTAATTCAACATTTGCGTGCAAAATCAACAACAAAAATAAAGAAAACAAGAAAACTTTCTTTTAGGCAAACCCAACATTTTAATCTTTTCCATTACTTCTTCTAGTCCAAATCCTCCACTTCACCCTGTTCTTCCTCCTTCAATCTTGATTTCTACCTTTCATTTATTCTATGATCTTGTTTGAATTAAGATTCGATTTTGATTTGAGAAAAAAGGAAAATTGAAGAGACGAAGAAAGAAGAAAAGTAATGGTGGAGAGAGAGAGAGAGAAAAGGAAAAGGGCCCCCAAAAGAAAAAGGGAAAAGGGAAAAGGATATTTATGAAAAAATATTTGAGATATTGTTAACAAGGGCTTATGGCTTAAACCTTTAAGATAATTATATTAAGTATCAAAACTAATTTTGGAATCTATAATGTAGAAATTACTAACTTGATTTAGAAACATACTTTAAAAGTTTAGTTTATAAGAAACTGATAGTTAAATTAGGTTTTGGTCTAAAACTAATATTTTTAAGCAAGTAATTGATTTCGAAAATTAATAAAATTTTGTAAAATAAAAGATAACTAAAAATTCTAAAGGTTTAGGAGTTTTCAAAACATTTACAATATTTGTTTTGGGGATTTAGGAATTTAAATTTGGAATAAAAGGAGTTTAAACTAAAGAATTGGGTTAAAATTGGATAGTTTGATTTATTAAGAAAAGTTACAAAAGGAAAACAGATGATTTTGTAAAATGTTTCAAATCTAAATTTCAAATTCAAATCTATTTACTAATTTAGTGATATCAAATTATCTATTTATTTTCTATTATTTACTTATTTAATCCATTTAAACTCTCTACTTTATATTCCTAACTTAGGTTAAGATTTAGGGTATTTCAATACAAGTTTGCGAAAGGTCAGAAAATGAAACATGGTACCATACAGATGTATCAGATGTTTTTGAACCCAAGGAAAACACATGAAGGATCAGAAAGTGAAACAGGTGCCATACATGCTGTATGGGATGTTGTTTGAACTTAGAGAAAACACATGAAAGATCAGAAATGAAATAAGGTGCCATACATGCTGTATGAGATGCTGTTTGAGCCCAGGGAAAACAAAATTAAGAGTCAAGAGGGTGAAACCCCTTATCATACAAGGTGTTTTGAAAGGTGTTTAGAGATCCAAAGGGTGAAACACCCTCCTATACATGCTGTATAAAAAGCATATGACCCATACACCTTCCTAGACATGTGTTTGAAAAATTTGACTTTCCTCTATTTCAAACTTGAATTTTACATACTTTTCACTTCTCCAGCCTTACTCTAAGTGTTAAGACGGAATATACTCAATTTTTATTGAGTAAAATATGTTAATTCTATTATTAATTTATAGAAATCCAAAAGAATTGATACTTAATCGAGTTTAATGTCGTGTTTCAGGTTTTATAAAGTAAATGGAACGGTTTGGCGAAATTGGGCATGAGTTTGTAACAAGCTTCAAGGATCAATATCACTTTCAATGGAATGCACAAGTACTCACAATTTCATTCCAAACTCGGGATGATTTGCTATCATTACTATTAGTTTTCTCATGAACTATAGCAATAGCAAACACATTTGGAGGATATACAAGGTTCAAAACTTCGTCCACACCAAAGCCGCCAGCCATCATGGAAAAGCCGCCGGCCAACATTCATGGCCGGCACTGGGAGATTCATGGCTGCCGGCCATGGAGCCGGCCATCATCATCCACCTTGTTTCGCGATTAAAGCTGCCAGCCTTGTTGCGACATGCCTCCAGCCATCTTTCATGCGAAAAACACTCCTTATATCTGATGTTTATCTCACATATATAAAGAAATAGGAGAGAGAAAAGAGATTCATTCATTCTTTCATTGTTTGTTCTTGTTATTGATGCTCTCAAGAAACCCTAGTTTTATTTTCTTGATCATGAGTAACTAATTACTCAATCTAGCCGAGGATTATTACGGGATCAATTCATCAAAGATTGTGAGATCCAATTGAACTATTGAGTTTATTTTGTTTATGAATATTCATACTTCATCTATTTGAATTATTAGAATTGTTTTGATTGATCATTACGAATTAGGCCTATTTGTTTGATTGAAAAGCGATTATTGTTATTTGGAATGTCAAATCCGTAATTGTTTGATTGTTTCAATATAAGTAATACGATAACATGATTAGTTGCAGAATAAGTGATTGATTTATGTTATGGTGATTTATGATCTAATTTAAATAGTTCATGCTTTTGATCTGTTGATTAGAATTGGTAGTCTCTCTAATTAGTAATGCTATTGATAGATTAAATCTTAAGAGCTTATTTAGGGTTGTCTAATCAATAAGGGAATAATTAAAGATCGTATCTTGATTATCGATATTCTAAGGAGAGATAGATCTTCAGAGCTTGTTGAAGGTCATAACCAATTTATTCATGAATTAGAATAACAATCCTTGCATCAATGATCATCTTTATGAATTGAATCGTGATAATTCTTGGTTAGAACTTGCTATTGAATTTACACTAATAAACGTATTTGTTAATTTTAGAAATCAATTATTTTCTAATTAATCGTTTATACAAAACCCCCGATTTTTATTCCCTTTTGCTAGTTATAAAATAGATAGATTTTCCATCCCTGTGGAGACGATCCTGCTCACTACTATTTACAAATTTTAGAGTAGGTTATTAATTTTGTTGGATTCGACACCCACCAAATTTTGGCGCCGTTGCCGGGGATTGGTGTCGAAAATTTGTTTCTATTTTCTTTATGACTCGTTCTTCTCATACAGGTGAACTTGAATTCGATAAAGATCTCGAGAAGACAGTCAGGAATTGCGCAAGGAAGCAAAACTGCGTGCTAAAGACGCAATTTCATCTTCATCATCTCCTGGACTACATCAAACGCTGGAATTTGCTGATACATCCAGTGAATCCGAAGGAGAGGATAACAAGCAACGAGTTATGGACAATCAGATAGAACTTTGAGGCAACTAGCTGCACCAGACGTGAATCAGCAGCCCTTATGTATTCAATATCCAGAACTGAACGTAGCTTTTGAATTGAAATCTGGATTGATACATTTGCTTCCTACCTTCCATGGGTTGGAAAATGAGGACCCTCATAAGCATCTAAAAGAATTCCACATTGTGTGTTCGAGCATGAGACCTCAAGGAGTTCCCGAAGAACAGGTCAAGTTGAGAGCTTTTCCATTTTCCTTGAGGGATAGGGCTAAGACTGGCTATTTTACCTACCGCCTGGTTCCATCAACACTTGGACAGATATGGTCAAATTGTTTTTGGATAAATTTTTCCCTGCTACTAGAGCTGCTAGTATCAGAAGGGATATATGTGGGATCAAGCAAAGGGATACCGAGAATCTTCACGAGTATTGGGAGAGATTCAAACAGTTGTGTGCCTGTTGCCCACAACACGGGATTTCAGAACAGCTTCTTATCCAATACTTCTATGAAGGATTGATACCCATAGAAAGGAAAATGATGGATGCCGCTAGTGGAGGAGCAATAGTCGATAAAACTCCTGGTCAAGCCAGGGAATTGATATCTCTTATGGCTGCAAATTCTCAGCAATTTGGCTATAGACACGATCCATCAACAAGAAAGGTTAATGAGGTAAGCGTTTCTCATCTTGAGCATCAAATTTCTGATTTAACCTCTCTTGTGCAGCAGTTGGCCTTTGGAAACCAACAACAGGTTAAGGCTTGTGGGATTTGCGCTGCTCCAAATCATCCTACAGATATGTGTCCCACACTCCAAGAGGAACCTTTAGAGCAAGCCAATGCAATCGGAGGTTTCCCGGGACAACCACAAAGGAAGTATGATCCCTATTCAAACATATAATCCGGGATGGAGGGATCATCCTAACCTTAGCTATGGGCCTAAATCGCATAACTATCAACAATACCGACCAAGGCCACAGAACCAAGCACCACAACCTTCTTCCTCAAGTTCAGGTATGTCTCTAGAGGAAATTGTTAAATCTTTAGCTGTTAACACAAAACAATTTCAGGATGAAACGAAGCAAAGTATCCAGAACTTGGAGACACAGATGAGCCAACTCGCATCATCTGTAAGTAAGTTTGAATCTCAAGGTAAGTTGCCTTCTCAAACTGTCACAAATCCTAAACAAAGTGCTAATGCAATTAATTTGAGAAGTGGCAAGGAACTACAGGAATCCACAAGCAAGGCAACTCGAAAGAGAGATAGAGAAGAGACTGAAAAAGAAGTAGAGCCACCACACAATGAAGGCAACCAAATGGGAGAAACTTTGGTGGTACCACCCAAAGCGATAGCACCCCCTTTTCCATCAAGATTAGCAAAGTCCAAGAAAATAGAGGAGGAAAAGGAAATTCTTGATACATTTCGCAAAGTTGAGGTAAATATTCCCTTACTTGATGCTATTAAGCAAGTACCTCGATATGCTAAGTTTTTGAAGGAATTGTGCACTAATAAGAAGAAGCTTAAGGGGAATGAAAAGATAAGTGTAGGGGAAAATATTTCCGCTATACTTCAAAGAAAACTCCCACCTAAATGCAAGGATCCAGGTATGTTTACAATCCCTTGCAAGATAGGTAATTTTGGAATTGCTAAGGCCATGTGTGATTTAGGTGCTTCTATTAATGTGATGCCTTTGTCAGTCTATCAATCTTTGAATGTTGGACCATTAAAAGAAACTGGTGTAATTGTTCAACTTGCTGATAGGTCCAATGTATATCCTGAAGGTGTATTAGAGGATGTTTTGGTGCAAGTAAATGGGTTGGTTTTTCCTGCAGATTTTTATGTTCTTAATATGGAAAATGATGATTCTGCAAACTCATCCTTAATTTTGTTAGGAAGACCATTCTTGAAAACATCTAGAACAAAGATTGATGTACATGATGGTACACTCACTATGGAGTTCGATGGGGAAATTATAAAATTTAACATTTATGATGCCATGAAATATCCTAGTGATACTTCTTCTGTTTTTGTAATAGATGTTTTTGACCCATTAGCACAGGAAACGTTTGATTTGAATGATGTGAATAGGTTGAAGGTCGCACTTGAAAAGAGTCTCACCATTGAGAAATTGAGGAAGATTGCAAGGAAGTTAGTACTTCCTTCTGATTTGGAAGACACCGTACATGAATTGGAGTCGTTGCAACCCCTAAGGTATGGTTTATCTTACATTGATCTGCCTTCATCTAACCCAAAACTCCTTCCTTCTATCGTGCAGGCACCAAAGTTGGAGTTAAAGCCTTTACCAGACCACCTGAAGTACATATTTCTTGGAGAGCAAGATACCCTTGCAGTCATAATTTCCAACAAATTAAGTGCTTTAGAAGAGGAGAAGCTGATTCGGGTACTCAGAGAATACAAGGAAGCTATTGGATGGACCATTGCTGACATTAAAGGTCTGAGCCCTTCCACCTGCATGCATAAAATCCTGTTAGAAGACAACTGCAAACCGTCAAGAGAGGTTCAGCGTCGACTAAATCCACCTATGATGGAAGTGGTAAAGAAAGAGATCTTGAAACTTCTTGATGCAGGTATGATCTACCCAATTTCTGATAGCAAATGGGTGAGTCCAATTCAAGTCGTTCCTAAGAAAACAGGTATAACAGTTCTTGAAAACTCTGAAGGTGAGATGGTACCAACTCGTGTTCAAAACGGATGGAGGGTTTGTATTGATTATAGGAAGTTAAATGCATCCACTAGAAAAGATCATTTCCCTCTTCCCTTTATTGATCAAATGCTCGAAAGGTTGGCTGGTCATTCTCACTACTGTTGTCTTGATGGTTATTCAGGTTTTCATCAAATTCCAGTTGCACCGGAAGATCAAGAGAAGACCACGTTCACATGTCCATTTGGAACGTTTGCTTATAGGAGGATGCCGTTTGGACTTTGTAATGCTCCCGCCACATTCCAAAGGTGTATGGTTAGTATATTCTCAGATTATGTAGAAAACATCATAGAAGTCTTCATGGATGACTTTACTGTATATGGTGATACATTTGATACATGTCTTGCTAACCTTACAAAAGTACTTAAAAGATGCATAGAAACGAACCTTGTGTTAAATTATGAAAAATGCCATTTTATGGTTGATCAAGGTTTAATCCTAGGGCATATTGTGTCCTCTAAAGGCCTTGAGGTTGATAAGGCCAAGATTGAAGTGATTAAATCCTTACCTTACCCCGTGAGTGTCCGGGAAGTTCGTTCTTTTCTTGGAAGTGCAGGTTTTTACAGGCGCTTCATTAAGGATTTTTCCAAGATCACTCAACCCCTGTGCAAATTATTGCAAAAGGATATGGTGTTCGAATTTGATGATGCTTGCAAAGAGGCTTTTGATAAATTAAAGGAGAAGTTAACTTCTGCCCCAATTATCAAACCACCCGATTGGAATCTTCCTTTCGAAATCATGTGTGATGCGAGCAACTATGCAATCGGTGCTATCCTTGGACAAGAGTCGGAAGGATCCACATGTCATCTGCTACTCCTCAAAGACACTTGATAGTGCCCAAGCCAACTATTCAACAACGGAAAAAGAACTTTTAGCTGTTGTTTTTGCTTTAGAGAAATTCCGTTCTTATTTGTTAGGTACTAAAGTAATTGTTTTTTCTGATCATGCAGCCTTAAAGTATCTACTTGCCAAGAAAGAAGCTAAGCCTAGGCTCATCAGATGGATACTCTTACTACAAGAGTTCGACTTGGAGATACGAGATAGGAAAGGCACCGAAAACGTGGTGGCCGACCACCTCAGTAGAATACCTGGTAGTGACGACCTGACTCCACTGCAAGACGACTTTCCAGATGAGCATCTATTTTCTATCCAAAAGACAATTCCTTGGTACGCGGATATTGTTAATTATCTAGTTACCAAAACTTTACCAAGTGATTTGTCTAGAGCTCAAAAGGATAAAATCAAAAGTGATGCTAAATATTATGCATGGGATGATCCCTATTTATGGAAACACTGCTCCGATCAAATCATTAGGAGATGTATTTCTCAAGAGGAAATTCCTTCTGTTTTGCAATTTTGTCACAATTATGCATGTGGAGGACACTTTGGTCCTAAAAGAACAGCTCACAAGGTATTAGAGTGTGGTTTATTTTGGCCCACAATGTTTCGTGATGCATACTTATTCTGTAAGTCTTGTGAACGATGCCAAAAGGTTGGAAATCTAGGACATAGAGATCAAATGCCCCTCACCCCTATTCTTGTTTGTGAGATCTTTGATATATGGGGTATAGATTTCATGGGTCCTTTTACCCCCTCCTTTGGCAATGTTTATATTATACTGGCTGTTGATTATGTCTCGAAGTGGGTAGAAGCTAAAGCTACCCGAACTAACGATGCTAAAGTTGTTGTAGATTTTGTTAGATCTCATATCTTTGCTAGGTTCGGGACACCAAGGGCTCTCATCAGTGATCGTGGTACACACTTTTGCAATAGAGTGGTGGAAGCTCTATTTAAGAAATACAACGTCACTCACCGTACTTCCACGGCATATCATCCACAAACGAATGGATTGGCCGAAGTTTCAAATCGAGAAATCAAGTCTATTCTGGAAAAGACTGTCAATTTGAATCTAAAAGACTGGAGCACGAGACTTGAGGATGCATTATGGGCATATCGCACAGCCTACAAGACACCTATCGGTATGTCTCCATACAGGTTAGTATTCGGTAAGCCTTGTCACCTCCCTGTTGAGTTAGAGCACAGAGCTTATTGGGCTATTAAACAGTGCAACATGAGTTATAATGAGGCAGGTAAACTTAGAAAACTTCAATTGCAAGAGCTCGAGGAGATCCGCAACGATGCCTATGAGAACTCTAGGATTTACAAGGATAAAACAAAAGCTTTTCATGACCAGACAATTTCAAGAAAACAATTCTCCGTTGGTCAAAAAGTTTTACTTTTTCATTCTAGATTAAAGTTATTTCCTGGTAAATTGAGATCTAGATGGGTAGGACCTTTCGTTGTTACTAACGTATTTACTCATGGTGCAGTTGAAATCCAAAGTCCTGAAACGGGAAAAATTTTTAAAGTGAATGGTCATCGTTTGAAACCATTTTATGAAGGTTTTCAGGTATGCAATATTGAAGAACTCAGTTTAGAACCACCGATATATAACTGAAATCGATACGTCTAGCTAAAAGACGTTAAAGAAAGCGCTTCATAGGAGGCAACCTATGTATCGTATTCTTATTTTTGCAAAAAAAAAAAAAAAAAAAAAAAAAAAATTTTGAAAGTCACGGCTGGCAGTCAAGATTTCATGACAGCCAGCCATTTAATTATGGGATTCCCAGACCACGCATGGCAGCCGGCCAACTCCAATGGCTGCCGCCATGAAGTTGAGCGGAATGCCCAGACCACGCACGGCTGCCGGCCAACTCCCATGGCCGCCAGCCATGAAGTCGCGTAGATTTTCCACTTAAGTCTATTCTATTTACCCAAAAATATATATATTATATATATAAAACCTTTTTACGCTAGCAGCCAACATCACTACGCTGCCAGCCACAAGCCTACCGTGAACTTAGCAAGGGGACTCCCAGATCGCGCATAACCACCAGCCAACACATCATGGCCGCCGGCCATGAAGCTTCTGGAGAACTCATACTTCGTTGATGGCCGACGGCCAAAATTAAAAGCCGCCAGCGTGGATTGGTGAGGACGTGCCCAGAACACTTACGGCCGGCAGCCATTCCAAGATGGCCGGCGGCCATCATCCTGCTGTTCGTAGGACTCACTAAGGCCGGCATAATGGCCGGAGCCATAACCTTTAAGTGCCGGCCAATCTTGCCCTGTCACGCATGTACATATTGAAGCTCTGTAAGTTTTTTTTTCCACATCCTATTCATATTCTCTTTCAACAAATCTCTCCACACCTCTCACCCACTCACACCAAGCTACTCCATACGCATCCATCACATCACTCGTGGATCACCATCATCATCGCAAGTAAGTTTCCTAACTCCATTTGATCCTCAAATTGTTTGTTCTTCATTTTCCCATTGATGTGGACGGCGTGGTGGCTGCTGCGTTTGATTTCGAAGTGGTGGTTGCGAAATGGGTTTAAGATGAGGGATTAGAATGAATGGGTTAGGAATGATGGTGAATGTTGGAATCATGAACTCAATCTGAAAGTTGTTGCAGTACCTTGCGAGTTCAAGAGCACATCCGAAAATCCTAGCAAATTCGCACAGCATGAATAGTATTCGAATTTGCTGAAAAATTGGGTTTTTAAGTGTATGATAAGTTACATGCGTGATTTGAGTTGGATAGAGTCCCTATACACTTGTATACACTTAGACTCTCTTTCATTTGTGACAACTTGAATCCTGATTCTATTGTATGTAGATTGAGAATTCTAGGGTTCTAATGTGGAGAAAATTGGGGCTTTTCTGATTTTGAGACACAAACATGTTTTTGACGGTTCTAACATAGGGGATCGCGTGTGGATTCCATTAGCTTGTACAAATTCATGTTTTGAATCATATGTGGTTGGGATCCATTGTGTTTAATGGTGTTGATGAGTTTACATATCACTTATGGACTACTTTGAGTTCAATATTATGATCCATGTTGTTAGTTAACACCATTTCCATGATTATTTCATGATCTTGATAGTGACAGTTTGGACTTGCAAATTTGAAAAATCCTCCTCTAACGGTCAAATACTCAGCTGCTTAGTCTAGGCTGCCAGCCTTGAGTTTGTATTGCCAGTGTAAATCATTGTTCCTTCAGTTACTATTCATGGAGATGATTTGTTCTGAATTACTTAGGCAAACCTATTGCAAGGCCTGCTTTGAGATCACATGTTATCATTGATATTGCTGTGTGTGATTATGAATTGCCATGAACTATCCATTTCCTGTCCTGGTTCTTAGTTGTTCTATTAATCTATTTTCACAATGGACACTATCACACACGAACAGTAACCTATATCTGCATCTACTTTGCATTCCCTTTATGCTAAACTCAAACATTTGATGTAGGGATGCCGCCAAAAAAGCTTCCACCCAGAAAAAGAAGTCCAAGACCGCTGAAGCATCTTCCTCTAGAGCACCACAACCAGAACTCATCTCACTAAGGACTTTGCCAAGGCAAGAAAGAAAAGTTAAGGGGTATGGAACTCATGAATATCCAATACTTAGACTGGACTGTACTGGATCTTTATGACCTGATAGATTTGCTACAACAAACTGTCCAAGATCGAACTTGGTTCACACTTTTCTCAATCCAAGAACCAGCCTACCGGGATATAACCATAGAGTTCCTGTCAACTCTGACGATGGAGAAAGAGGACCATGCCACTTTTATGCAATTTCAAGTATATGGAGAAGTCCATAGGGTTGATCTGAAGCGTGTGGGATACCTGCTAGGACTCTATGATGATCCACAAACTGCCATGGCATTACCCAACTCCTGGCCCGCTGATATGGATCCTTCAACATTCTGGCTTCAGCTTACAGCTCCTAGCACCAAGCCATTTGAACCGTCCAAATCTCATGCCACTGACTTCCCAGCTACGGAACACAAATTACTTCATCACATATTAGCTCATACCATCAGCGGTAAGAAAACCAGCCACAGTAAGGTCACCAACTCTGATATGTTTTATCTTTATAGCTTGACCCAGCCACAGAATTGACTTGGGCGTGGAGGTCGCCAATTATTTGGATAAACAAAGCACGGATACAAGGACCAAAGTCATCCTTTTGGGGGCTATATCACAGCTCTACTGAAAGGGATGGGTATCTTCCGAGAGCCTGAGGGAGATGAGGGCATCCCTTGCAAAATGATATCTGATGCCCCTTTCAGATTATGGGGATTATCAAAGGGATCCAACAGGACTGATCAAGCCGAAGAGATCGAGGCCCTTGAGATGGCTCCCGTACGTAGGCCATCCACACACCGGACTACCCTCCTGCGAGTTCACATGACCAGTTGTTGCAAGAAATCAAGGAACTCAAAGAGGAAAACAAAAAAGAGAGAGAACGGAACAGGAAAGAGCGGAAAAAGAACAAGAAGTTTCGAACCACCCTGTTCCAGATGCTGAAGTCCGCTTTTGCCTGCAATACATCCACAGATGTCCGGAGTTTCAGTACCAGACATCCAGTGAGGAGGACAGCGACCCTGAGGCTGATAGCTAGAGTTCATGCTAGCTGCTTTATCTTCTGCTGACTTTGATTTGTCTTGCCTACATTTATATCCGTTTAAGCACCCAAACCTTTGGGTAGACTTATGATGACTTGTTTCTACAATTTGACCTTGCTTTTGCTATCTCTTTGTTTTTGTATCCGCTTGATCACAGGATCCATAGCACTCGATCTGAATTGCCAAAGGAACTCGCAATTGCACCTATATTGTGCAACAATCCAGGGAAGAATCGTTACTCCTTTTTCCTTTCATTTTTGTGTGCAATTGAGCTGAATTCAGAACAGTGAGGACACTGTTCAGACTAGGTGTGGGGGAGGGAATAAACATGAGGAGAATTGAATATTACTGCTTGCTGAAATCTGAAATTTGACTATACTTTGCATATACAGGATATCTGAATTGATCTGAAATGTTTGCACCCACACTATGAACTGTTAGATTGTTGTCCTCAAGCACTATATGGCAATTTCAGGCCAAATTTTTCAAAAATTTATGAAATCTGGAGATTGTGATGAATATTCGTGATAGCATCTATATAAATATGGAAATTGACTTGTTAAAATGCCTTACTCACCTACTGTTGTGATCATAATACTTGGTTAAAAATTGAGTAGCAAAATCTTTATTGAATAAACTTACCTTGTATTTAGTTTTAGAATCGGAAATTTAAGAGTAGGTCGAGTTCTTAAGTGAAAAATAAACAGGTTTACTTCTAGGAATAAATTAGCATGTATATACTCCTCTTGAATTTTTCAACAAATAGTAAAAGAGGTAAATGACACTTTTTACTTAGTGATCCATGATAAAAAGTCTTTTATGTGTTGCATTCAAAGTAAAGAAACAAGCATAGCCACTACTCCGCTGACTTGAGCATTTGAGTTATGAGTATCCAAACTTGAATGTTAGAGTGAGAGAGAGTTCTTAGGGGTCCCTTTAAAACCCGGTCACTTGGGTGATGAGCCCGGGATGTATCGACTCGATGAACTCACTATAACGATAAGGGAGGAAAGGCAAAAGTTCACTATATGAGCTTTGAAAAAAAAAAAAAAAAAAAAGAGCTGAAAAGAAGCGGGCAAAAACCCGTCCAGAGAATACTCTCTGAAGGCTCAATACATGCTTGAATAAATCAAAAAGAAATGAATGCTAAAGCATCATTGAAATAAGACTTACAATGAATATGGAGAAATCTAGGGAATGGTTGATATCATATGCTTTTACTTTATGTTGCGAGGAGTATATACCTGTTAAATATCCAATGAAGTCCAAATGGGTGTTTTTCCTTACTGAACTGAGAATTTACTTTTGAATGGAAGAATCTTTTGCTAAACATATGGATTAAAGTTTGTTTTGTTTAGATTAGCTTTTGAATTTTGATTGAAGTATTTTAATTGCATGGAATCAGTTTGGTTAGAGCGGTAGGCACTTAAACTACATGTCATAAGAATAATCAAAGAAAGATGCTTGGAACTTTAAAAGTGAAAGTTAGCACTCTCTATGATAGATTTCAATTGTGGTTCTAATTGTTTTGCTTGAGGACAAGCAATGGTTCAGGTGTGGGGGAATTTGTTAAGACGGAATATACTCAATTTTTATTGAGTAAAATATGTTAATTCTATTATTAATTTTATAGAAATCCAAAAGAATTGATACTTAATCGAGTTTAATGTCGTGTTTCAGGTTTTATAAAGTAAATGGAACGGTTTGGCGAAATTGGGCATGAGTTTGTAACAAGCTTCAAGGATCAATATCACTTTCAATGGAATGCACAAGTACTCACAATTTCATTCCAAACTCGGGATGATTTGCTATCATTACTATTAGTTTTCTCATGAACTATAGCAATAGCAAACACATTTGGAGGATTACAAGGTTCAAAACTCGTCCAGAACACCCAAAGCCGCCAGCCATCATGGAAAAGCCGCCGGCCAACATTCATGGCCGGCACTGGGAGATTCATGGCTGCCGGCCATGGAGCCGGCCATCATCATCCAATTGTTTCGCGATAAAGCTGCCAGCCTTGTTGCGACATGCCTCCAGCCATCTTTCATGCGAAAAACACTCCTTATATCTGATGTTTATCTCACATATATAAAGAAATAGGAGAGAGAAAGATCATTTTTTTCTTTCATTGTTTGTTCTTGTTATTGATGCTCTCAAGAAACCCTAGTTTTATTTTCTTGATCATGAGTAACTAATTACTCAATCTAGCCGAGGATTATTACGGGATCAATTCATCAAAGATTGTGAGATCCAATTGAACTATTGAGTTTATTTTGTTTATGAATATTCATACTTCATCTATTTGAATTATTAGAATTGTTTTGATTGATCATTACGAATTAGGCCTATTTGTTTGGTTGTCAAAGCGATTATTGTTATTTGGAATGTCAAATCCGTAATTGTTTGATTGTTTCAATATAAGTAATACGATAACATGATTAGTTGCAGAATAAGTGATTGATTTATGTTATGGTGATTTATGATCTAATTTAAATAGTTCATGCTTTTGATCTGTTGATTAGAATTGGTAGTCTCTCTAATTAGTAATGCTATTGATAGATTAAATCTTAAGAGCTTATTTAGGGTTGTCTAATCAATAAGGGAATAATTAAAGATCGTATCTTGATTATCGATATTCTAAGGAGAGATAGATCTTCAGAGCTTGTTGAAGGTCATAACCAATTTATTCATGAATTAGAATAACAATCCTTGCATCAATGATCATCTTTATGAATTGAATCGTGATAATTCCTTGGTTAGAATTTTTGCTATTGAATTTACACTAATAAACGTATTTGTTAATTTTAGAAATCAATTATTTTCTAATTAATCGTTTATACAAAACCCCCGATTTTTATTCCCTTTTGCTAGTTTAAAATAGAAATAGATTTTCACTGATCCCTGTGGAGACGATCCTGCTCACTACTATTTACAAATTTTAGAGTAGGTTTTAAATATAAATATTTTTATTTGTTGGATTCGACACCCACCAACCATTCTTTGGAACAAGTAGTTTAAGGAGTTATAAAAATAGCGCTCAAGAATGGAAATCATAATATCATAACTTAAGCAAAAATATAATAGGAGTCTTACAAATAGAAAGAGAGCATACCCCTACCAAAATAAATACATAAGCCTCAGAGTCGTCCTTCAAAACAAAATACATGGAAGATTTCTATGGAAGCCTAGTCTAATCTATCCTAACATTTCTTCAAAAGCTCTTGAGTCAAAAGTTGATACTTGAGAAAAAATATCCCTGGTTGCTTCAACCAGAGAAAGGGGAACTGCAACAAATATCTAAGGGAGTATAGGCCTTACTTGTTTAGTGAGAAATATTCCTATAACAATGTACTCGTACAACAAAATCAAACAAGTTAATTATACAAGCATATGTAATGCAACAATCACGTGGGCAAAGAATAAACATGAATTGAAAACCATATGTTGAATGGATTTACATCTTCCATTCGGGGTTAGGTATTCCAAGCCCATTTGACTATAGCTCGCAAATAAAATTTTTGTTGATTTTTCAGGCTACTATTCGCCTTAAAATTGTAGCTCATATGAGCTCCTACATGCCATTGTAGATCTATAGGCCCCTACATACTGCCACTACTATATTCATGTCCTACCAAAATAAAGTAGTGAATGCAATGAGACTCACTTCATGCTATTCATTGAATCATTTAGAGTCTGTTTGTTTGTTGGTAGATTACAAATACAAACACTTTTTTCAAACTTTTTCTAATGAATTATTTATAAAGAATTAGATATAAATAAAAAAAAAAGTTAGCAATTCTCATTAAAATATCAAATAGATCAAACATAGATAAAAATATAAATGTAAATCAGATATATTTATACATATCATTTTAAAAAAGATACAAATACAAATGAAAAACGACCTTCCAACAGACCCTTAATTAGAAACTTTTAGCATTATATTAAATATCATAGATGTAATCATAGAATTGACAAACACATCAATATGATACCAAATCAACCATTTGACTATGGATAATTCAAGCCTGAATATACTTAGTATGATTTCAACCATTAATATAAGGCACATGCACTTTTCCATTTTTATCTTTCCCTATTTCTAGTGCCACTAGCCTACAAGTAAAAACATAAGTACAAAATTAAAAAAACAAACTCACTCAACCATAACTCGGGCAATCCACTAGTCATAATAGTCTTCAGGGTAAGGAAACTCACCTTCCTCATCACCTAAAATGGATGATGACGAAAGATGGTAAATGACGAGACCAATTTGTGAAAATTGTTTGGGAAATGGGAGAGAGGCTCACAGCATAAAGAGAGAGAGGAGAGAGGATTTGAGAAGAAATTTCGTAAGAGTTTTTTTATGTTTTGAGAGTGCATGTAAAGAATGAAGGAGGAATGTGATATTTATAGAGTTTTTGAGTGAAAATTAAGTGAATGAATTAATTGAAAAAGAAAATATAATAGATAGATACATAGAAGAGAGAGAGAGAGAGAGAGAGAGAGTTGGTGCCAGTTTGGAGAAGAGGGGGGAGAGAAACTTGATTAATTTTGTATTTTTGTAATGAAAAGTAAGTAAGATGTAAGATATGATATGTATAAAATATGATGAAAGAGAAAATGTAAGAATAGGTGTGTAAAAGTGTAAGAATAGATAGTAAGTAAAAGTTGAGATAGTGAAATAGTAATGAATAGTAGTAAATAGTAACGTAAATAGTAGACAAGACAAATAATTTATCGGCAGTAAGGAAATAACATAAAAAGGCTCTAGTTAATATTTTCAGATGCCAAAAAATTTGTAACTAATGTTTTATGAATCATCATCTTATTACGAGTCTAAATATATTATCGATTATTTCATCATTTCACATGTCAGGACCCTGTTTTCGAAAACTGATCCCATTAGGATCCAAAACGAACGACTTTTTTGTCGAATCTAATCTTTTTAGATTATATCATATTATTTTGGACTAAAATCTAAGATTATTTCATTTTTATTGTTTTAGGGTTTCAAGTACGAGATTACCAGATCTAGATTCACTATGACTTATCAATGACCTAGTTGACCATTTAGGGTTTTGATTGACTTTCGGTTCTAGGGTTTATGCATAAAACCTATCATAAAATCTAGGGACTTACAATATCAAATGAAATTTCACAAATTTTGATGTAGTATGTGATAAAAGTTCTAAAGCCCTTAATTATATGATATGTTTCGCAAGTGTCCATCAACCATTCACTAGTAAATTTTATATGTATTTTGGTCATAGAAAAATACTTGGTAATGCATCAATGGGTTAAATTTGTTTCATGAAGTAAATTCATAAAAATAGACTTGCTTTAGGTATTTTGCGTTTGAACTTCATAGTAGGGATAATTATGTAAAATTAAATATAAAAGAATTAGAAGTAGTACTTAAGACGTTAGCTTTAATATTATAGAGGTATAAAGGGTGTGATATAGATTATGCAAATATTTATTGTTATGCTGCACATAATTAAGATTATAAACAAATCAAGTGGAGATGATATGGTAATTTTTATTAGGCTTAGATTTTGATCTCAAAATTAACTCAAAATAGTATTCAACAAGTTCAAATTCAATTCAACTAAACTTATTTATGCTCAAAGACCAAAAAAAAAAAGAATTATTTATGCTCAATTTACCAAAAAAGATATTTTCTTTCAAATAAAATAATACTTATAATTAAACCAACTTAAGTTTGAAATTCAATCTGAGCACAATTAGATTCATAAGCTAATTGATCCATATTAAGTGAAACTTGATGTTAACTCGAAAGCCTACTCAAGTAATACAAACTTTGCTACAACTTGATTATTATCAAGTCAAATCCGAATAGTGAACAAATCTATTTGGATCATTTAAACTCATCATACAACATTTTTATATTTTTGTTTGGATGGTGAGTGGTCTATTCATGAAAGTCCATTCTTGGCTATAAGATTGTTTGTATACAAATTTTTATTTTACATGATTAATTGTTTTTAGTAATTTAACTTACGTGATTACATTTCAAGTTCAATAGATTGAATTAGGAATCGAGTCTTAATAAATTCAGAATTTCCTAACAAGTACGACAGCGGGTTTGAAATTTTCTCTTTAATCTAGATTAATATTATTGTTCAGTATTAGTGCTTATTTGTATCTTAGTATTTCCTTTTTAAATTATTGTTTTATACCGATAAGCTCTATTATTAAATTGTATCTTATCGGTTTTGAAATTTAGAGTTACTTCTAATTATATCTTGAATTATCAGTTCAAGATACGAATCTCGTTTTTTGTATCTATTAAAGCCAAGGAAATTTTTATTTAGGTTTTTCAAGCTACGAATAAGTTTTATTACAATTCATAGATCTATTCTAAGATTTTTTTTTTAATCATATATTTGATATTAGTTTCACATTTGCCAATTTGTTTATTTTATAGTTATGAAAATTATTAAAGGTTACGTTGAAAATTCACGATTTTAATTTCTAAATCTCTAAGTCTTTTGATTGGAATATTAGTGTGATTTAAATATTTATTTAAGATATAGATTCTTAGATATTGATTTATTTTACCAAACATTATATTTTATTGTATAGGAGTTATTTACACTAATTTGTTAATAGCAACATATTTTTATCTAGTGTTACTTAATATTAATAGATTCATAATAGCTTGAACTTATTATTTCATTATTTACCAAGTATAGGGTTCATTTTCTAAGTATTGAACTTAAGGAAAAATGATTCAGGAATTTATATTAATGATTAACTTGTTGTTGTTTTAGAAATTATTTGATATTATAAAAGTTACAGTTTTGTATTTCGAAATATTTTATTGGTAACGGTTTTAACCTTTCTACTTATAATCAAATTCATTTACACTTTAACATTTTTAAATCGAGAAAAATTTAGAGTGATTTTTACTACTTGTTCCAATTATTCAATATAATTCTATATTACATTTTTAGTATTTGTTAAAATTAGATTACGTAAAATTTGGGGGATTACAACAGGGCCATAATAGTGGTGGTTTACCTTATCTTATCTTTAGTAAGGTATCCGATTCTCTACGGTCTATGTGATTTGTGGAAATATCGATATTCGAAACTATTTTTCTAAATATATATATGTATAACATATGAGAGAATAATTAATTAGAGTCTTGCAATATCTTACTTGCAACATGATATTCATGTTATGGGTGCACACGTAATATGATAACTTTAGAGTAAACTTATTAAGCCCTTATTTAGGATCATGACAATGGTGGCAGTGATGAAGGTATTTAAAAAAGAATAGAGAATCTGCACCAATACTAAGTCAATCGTAGTGTTGTTGGTGGTACTTGTTGACTCTTTTACATGCACTTGAGTCACTAAGTGAAACAATGATGCCACAACATCTAGCTTAATCAGTCGATGCAATTGCTGGTATGTAATATGTTTCATGTTACTCTGATTACCAATTAAGGTGTGCTTAATGTTCTAACAGTAAAATGACATGCATAGCTTAGTGTAATAAATAATAATGGGTACCATTTCCTTTAACCATTGTACCCTTAACATAACATCTACTCCCTATATTAGTAGGACATAAAATGTGACATGACATGTGCAATCTTGAATTGTAATAGCCATATCACTACATTGTCCTCCATATTATAATTTTTTACCATCCCCAAACATAACATGAAATGCAAGTCTACTTTGTATAAATTGTGCGTGTTACTTGAATCCAGTAAAACATGTAAGGTAAAATTTGCTACTCTACCCAAAAATCATAAAGTTTAAGGAACAAGATCACCTGATAAAGCATGATAACTGATTGTATAATTTTCTATCTATTCATGTATTTCATCCATATTTGCTACTATATCATTGCTGGCTTCCCCTCGGCAGAATCATAAATTTGGCTTTGGATTTATGATTCCTATTGAATTTTTCGTCACAATTGAAATAGAGACCTTCTCTCTACGTTGTTGTATTTCCTTTGCTGATAAACGTCATATAGGTATTGTTTTCCATCCTTCTTATACTTCTGCTGCTTGTTTGATTGAATTGATTAGAGCCAAAAAAGAAGTCTTTAAAAAAGACTACTATTAACCATTAGCACCCGATGTATTGACCATTTTACTTGTAAAAGAATTTTGATCAATATATCTAGATTCATGTAACTTCACTAAGCTATTGCCTACATTAAATAATTAGGCCAAGCTATTTACAATTCACGTATGATATGTGTTACGCCCCAACGGATATCCTAAACATGATAGACTATCGTACAAAATATTAAACTTGAGAATGACTACCTTAGTTACTCGGAAGCTTTCATATTGGTACAAGGCATATGTTCACAACAAAAGGAGACCGGTGGAGTTATGCATTTAAGATAATGGCAGCGGAACATACAAAATAATACTAATATAATTCATCAAAATATAAGTTTCTACAACTTCTACGGTGCATTGCCCTGGTAAGTCTCAATAGTAACAAAATCTCACTAAAGAAAATAACTAAAGCTAGAAGATTTTAGAAGAGATCTAATCTAAGACTTCAAAACACAATTCCTCTAAAAGCTTTCCAAAACATAGATTCTACCTGGATGATCAAGGTGGTCTCGGGTACGAAACAGAGATCCTGCAATATCAAAAATGTATTGGGGAATAAGCATACTAGCTTACTGAGATATTCCTTATGCAAAAGTACTCATAACAAGTGTAAACCCCTAAATTTTCGGAATCGGTTTAGCATAAAACCCTAACCGGAAGTCAAACGAAACCCTAAAGGTCAACAAAACCCTAGTTTACCGTATCCATCTAAATCCGGCATTGCCGTTTTCTTTGGCCCTGAAAAACGAAGTTGGGATAATTAGCTAATAGTTCGTAATAACCATAGGTTTTATAAAAGTTTCAGTTTCGCGAAATTCGGGTGTCCTTCGAACCCGATCGGACACAGTTCTCGAAAAACGTGTCCGGAAGCCCGGAATAGTAAAAATATTCCGAATACACCGTTAGACTCGTAAAAATATAAGTTTTCCAAAAATATCAGTTTCGTAATTTTTCGGTAAGTAAAAATAACAGATATAGCTATTATACGCGTATTTTCTTACTACCGGTACTTTAATTGTCATATCTACTTTACATTACACTATTCATTACTATTCTACACTATTCTTTTATCTCTACTTTTTCTTACACCTATCTTACACTCTACATAACCTATAATCTTAACTTTTTACCTTTCCCATAACTTTATATCACATCTACTTACATATTACATCTTATTTCCCCCCCCCCCCCCCCCCCCCCCCCCCCCCCCCCTTCAAGGACATGGCCGGGCCCCTTTTGCCCCTCTCCCCTCAATTTTTGTTTCAATTTTATTTATTTAAATCACACAAAAATCACTCCACATTTTCCTATAAATACCCCCCTCCTCTTTCACTTCTTTCACACATTCACTACCACAAATTCTTACCAAAACTCTCTCAATTTTTCCTCTCAAAGCTCTCTCAAATTCTCAAAACTCTCTCAAAATAATTCCACAACAACTTCCACCAACAACAAAAACCCATAACCACATAACCATATCAAAGTCTTCTTTAGGTAACCCCTTTATAATTCTTTCTTCTTCTTCATGTCATGTAACTTTACATGACCATAGTGTGAGTTTCCAAAGACTACAAGTTATGGAAACTACATTATGTTCATGTATTGTTCTTGTTCATGCCAATCCAATTATGTTTATGTTGTTGTTTATATATCTATACATATATATACATATTCTTTAGAGCATATAAGCTCACTTGCAATTTATTTATTTCATGCAAAGCAATTTATTTACTTTTCCATTGCAATTTATTTATTTATTCCTTGTTGAAATTAAGACTAGTCTCTAGTCTTAGACTTGTCCTCATCAAGTCAAAACAAGTTTTCTTTCTTTCATTTTATTTCATTATGGGACTAGTTTACTTCTTAGTCCCGGGAGCCTTGAAAAAGCTAAGACTCCAATACTTGACTTTGATATTAATGCTTTATGTTACTTTGATTATTATTCTCATAATCATGTTCATTTAGATTGTTGTCCATAATTGCATTTAAACAAAAAGAAGAATTTTGTCACTTAGAAATAAGTTTATGTAAAATATAAAATCTATAAAGCAATGCAAAATAAACTCATTCCTTTTCATATTACAAAAAGAACTCACTATAATTTTATAAACTACCTTTACTTTAAAAAGCCACTTAGATCTTTATTATTTCACCTTGATTTTCAAAAGAAAATATTTTGTTGACAAAAATGGTTCTTTTCGTAAAGAAAGAAATTAAGATGGATGACTAAGGAAATTTTTAAAGTAAAAACCATTGCAAACAAATAGGCAAGGAAAATTTATGGTTTGAAAATAATAAAGTTATTTCTTTTCAAGTTACAAGAAGAAGTTAATAAGATTATAGAAATTAGTTTTTCTACAAAAAGCCCTTAATTGTTTCACATTGTTTTTATGAAGAAAACAAATTTTCATGCATGAATGATTATTTTTGAAGAATATGAGATATAAGAAAAGAATGAGAAATTTCAAGTAAGGATTTTTGCAAAACAAGTAAACAAAGGAATTTACACAAGAAAAATGAAGAAAAGCATATTTCCTAGAAAACTTCAAATATAGTATTAATGTAACTTAGGAAGTAGAAAATTTTATTTTCAAAAGTTACTTGGAAAGAGATAAAACCAACATAAAACGTTTTTAGAAAATAAAGAAAAACAAGGTATTCATTTCAAAGAAATTTACAAAAACAATTTCCGAAAAGCTTCAACCCGACATTGTTTTACCTAAGAAAAATAATTTGGACAACAAGACACTTGAGCATGCTTAAATATGAGTTATATAGTTATAAAAGAGAATTTTTCAACTATATAGATAACTAAGTATTTATCAAACAAATTTTGATTTCTTGAACCAAAGTTGTTTTTACTTGAAAATCCGTGGTGAATTTTGTCGCCACTTTTTCGGAGCCTATATGGCTTTGTTTGTGGGAAATAATTTTAGAAATGGGTAGATCTTTTCGAGTAGATAGAAATCGGTATATTATATGCGCGATTCCGAGTTAAAATGACCAAGTTATGGCCATTTTAAGTTGGAACATTCTTCTATACGAACTTTAACGTTCTTTGACATTGTTTTGTCAAAATTCAAGAAAATCTTCAAGAAAAACTCATTATGGGTATTTTCTTTGGTTAGGTGACCCCGAAGGATTTCTTCACCCCGAGAACTATTACGATTAAGTGGAGTGTGTGAACGACTCATCCGCTTAGAGGAATAGACGACAATGGCATCGTGAGTTTATTTCCATTAAATGCTACTCTTGTTGTGCTTGTAAATTAGTTGCACTAGAGTTAGGAAAAGATAAACCGATATGCATGTAAAATAATTCCTTGAAAGAATTCTAAGAATATCGAAGCCCGAATTGTTCTAAGTGATTGTTTTAGTTTAATATTGATTTGTGTGAAATTCCTTGATCGCCCTAAAGTTGAAAATAATTATGTTATGACTTTATAAATTAATGAACTCATGCATACCACGAAGTGAGTCACATTGCATGGTTGGGTTATTATCCTTGGGTGAGAAGGATAGTAAGCTCATGTCGAAAGCAACACTTGGCGGAAGATCCGAAAGCGATTGCTTGGCGGCTTAATGGAATATGCTTGGCGGTTGATCCGAAAGCAAGGTCAAATCAAGTAGGTTCGGAATACTTGGCGATGAGTGCTCGCAAGTTTAAAAGTTTTTAATGAATGCTTGGCGATGAGTGCTCGCAAGCTTAAATTTTCTAATATTAAAACACTTGTTTTGAGTATCACCAAACCCCGAATGGAGGGCGTAAATCCATTCAACATATAGTTCCCGGAAAGCTATATGATTGTTTGCCCACGTGTTTGATGCATTACATATGTGTGATTAACCAACTTGTTTGAATTTTGTTACAAGAAGTTATTTATGGAAATAGTTCTCACTAAGCCTATTAGCTTATACCCCGATAGCTATCTTTTGCAGTTCCCGTACTTATGGTTAAGGCCACGTGGACCATGCGGGCAGGTAATCCCTTTTGAACATTAGAAATCTGGATAAAGTTTAGCATAGTATTAGCATGCAAATATTTGTATACTAGATTAGTAATTTAGGGAATTGTCCTTAAGTTTGTAAAGTCTTTGCCATGAACAAATAATTATTGTGAATCCTCTTTTCTTAATATGTTTTTATATCTCCTTAAACTTCATTATTCCACATATGGTCCTCTAAAATTGTGAAAGTAAGCCTTACACTTAATATAAAAGCTTTTGGAAATGACTAAGGTTGTCATACTTAAGCTTTCATATTGAGTGTGGCGGACTGTCACGTTTAGGGTACCCATTGGGGCGTGACAACAAGCATTCAACTAATTTCATTAAACAATCATATGAAATGCAACAACCATATAATTAAACAATACATGACTATCCGGTTTCATATGTATGATGGATTTACCCCTCCATCGGTGGTTAGGAAATTATTTAAACTGGCCCCCAATCGACCTCCTTAAAATTTTGCTCGCGTCTTAGGGTTCCAATGAACCGTACTACTAGTCCCCGGGCTTTCTTTACCCAAAGCGATCAATCAGGCTCAGCTACAACTTGAGGTTGTATTCCTCGAACGTCCTAATTTCTCAAATGTAGCTAGAACTTACCTTTCTAGTCCCACGCTAAAAAGTAGTAACAAAAATGCAAACTGATATTCTAAGTGATATGCATGAGCAATTTAGTTTATGGGCATTCTAATCCAACATTAGTTCATTTAAGCAATTAATCAATGTGTGCACACATAACAATATATATAGAAACAATTATAACAATCGACAAATCGAGCTTTGATATTCTTATCGTTCATTGATCACACATAGTAATTCACATACATAACTCCCATGCTACCCCATATGCATATCAATTTTTATCTTTACCTAACATCTAGTGCTCTATTATACAAGCACATGCGCGAATACATAAAACATAAAGGAAACTCACTCATCCATAGCGATCTTCTATCAATCGAAGTAATCCTCGGGGAAGAGAAGATCTTAGTCATCGGTACCTAAACAAAAAAATACCCGAAATGAGTATTTCACCAAGATCTACTTAAATTCTCTAACTCTATCTTATTGAATTCGTCAAAATTCACATGAATGGAAAAACCAACTTAAAATGGCCATAACGTGCTCATTTTAACTTGAAATATTGCATATTATATACCGTTTTCTACTTGCTCGAAAAGATCTATCCATTTCTAAGGTTATTTTTATCAAAAAAGCCATTTGGATCTTGGAACAGTGACATACAGATTCATCACGAAAATTCCAGATTTCAAAACTCAAGTTTTCAAACTTTTCTTCATCCAAAAATCATTGTACCAAAATATAAACATTAATATAGTTGAAAAACCCTTGGAACATATATATATTGACTCATATCATAAGCATGAATTTATTGAAGTTGTTCCAACAATGTTTTTTGTGAAACAAGGTGTTCTAAGAGTTAGAATAGCAATGCTTTGAAAATTTTTATTTTAGCTTTGTTGGAAAAGTCCTTAAATTATTATAAGTGAGTATTTTCCTCTTTTTAACTTTATCTATCCTTTGAAAACAATTCAAATTTTCCAAAATAAATTTAGTCTTTTCAAAATTCGTACAACTTCATTTAGTGTAGTTTCTAAATATTTTTTTGATAGTGACAAAAATTTCTTAAAGTTCACTTATTCTTAGATTTTCCTAAGTAAGTTTTACTTTAAAATAATTATGTTCTTCTAAGTTATTTACTAATTTAATTTCCTAAGTAAGACTCAACTTTAAAAGATTCTTCTTTGATGATTTTTTAAAACTTATCTAAACCTCAGTATCTTAGAGTGTTGATGAAAACTTTACAAATGAGTTTAAGAAAACATTTGTTAAACAAAGAATTAGTAATATTAAGTTTTAAATAACTTGCTTATTTCATTGATTTGAAAAGAGAGTCAGTGAAATTTCTGCCTCATGTATTCTTTGATGAAATCCCATGTAGTATTATTAAAAACTTTGTGATGAACTTATCTAAATTTTGGAAAAAAGTTTGTTAAGATGAAACTTTAAGTTCTTATGGAAAAACACATTTCCTAGATCACAAAGATTTATTTTTGAAGAGAGTTCCTATCTTTCTTTATTTAAGAAAACTCCTCTTATTTTTGTTGAGACAATATCAACATGTTCATGCATGAATATATAGATATGAGAAGTATGACAATATTAAATAATAAGATAAGATACATATAAGAATAAATAAGAGCATAATATTAAGGTCAAGTATTGGGAGCATTAGCTTCATTAAGGCATCCGGGACTAATAATAGACTAGTCCCAAAAAAGAAAAAGGTAATTATTTTGAATTGATGGGGACAAGTCTAAGACTAGAAAGATTAGTCTTAAAATAGCATGAAATAAGTAAATAAATTGCAAAGCATGAAAATAAATAAATAAATAACAAGTGAGCTTATATGCTCTAAAGGGTATATATAAATATATTTAGTTAGATATAAATAAGAAGTTAGCAAAATAACAATAATAATCTGACAATAATAACATAATGAAAAATATAAACATAAACATATTATTGATTCTTTAACTCTCATGAGTCTAAGAAATATACACTCAGCTCATGCTAAGTTATATGAACATGATGAGTATATGTAATAAGTTCTACCTAAGGTTATGTGTATGTTGAAGAGGAAAGGAAGTGTTTGTAGTAATATGTGGGAAATGGTTTTGTGGAGAGAAGAGAGAATTTGGGAGAGAATTTGAGAAAGAGAGTTTGTGGAGTAATTTTGGTAAAGTTTTAGTAGGAAAATGAGTTGTATGAAAGAATGAAGAGGAAGGGATTATTTATAGAGTTTTGGAGTAAAAATTAGATGTAATTAAATAAATGAAAAAGAAAATGAATGGGATGATGCATGGGGATGGCGACACTGGTTTTGGCCTTGAAGAGGGGAGGAAATTGATTATTTTTGTTGTTTTGTAATGAAAAGAAGTAATATGTAAGGTGTGATGTGATTAAAGTTGTATAGGGAAGGTAAATTGTAAGGTATAGGTATAGTAGTGTGTAAAAATAGGTTGTAGTGAAATAGTAATAAATAATAAAAATAGTACTATGAATAGTAGACTAGACAATTGAAATATCGATAGTAAAGAAAATACATGTAAACAGCTTAATCTGATATTTTTTTAATGAAAAACTCTAAAACTGAAATTTTTGAAAACCTTATATTTTTACGAGTCTAATGGTATTGTCGGAATATTTTCACTATCCGGTGTATTAGGGCACGATTTTCTAAAACTGATCCCGTTCGTATCCGTAACATATTGAAAATTAACAAATCGGATATTTTTAAGCTTTCCTATATTATTACAAACCATTATCCACATTTATCTCAATTCCATTGTTTAGGGTTTAAGAACACAGGATTATTGAATCTAGATTCACTAGACTAAACATAGAACTAGGTTAACTTTAGAGTTTCAGTTTGACTTCCAACTCTTAGGGTTTACTTATACATACCGAAAAATCTAGAGGCTTACAATATGTAACTTCAATCTTGATGTGAAACAACAAATCAAGAATGGCTCTAAAAGCCATTGTACTTGATTCGATAATGATTCGAATGCAATTTAATATTGGCTCATAGTTCTTTTCTGTTTTAGCATGAACAATGCCCCTTAAAGATCTTTGTATTTAGATGGTCCAAAACATTTTTCTAATGCCTTTAAAAAGCATTCTAAGTTGTCAAATGATTATTGATGTGCATCCATTAGAACCACTCGGACGCATCACCCTCCATTGCAAATGATGATATTGTGAGTCTATCAGTTTCTTCGACATTGTAGAGATTAAAGAACTATTATGCAGTAAAAATCCATTTCTTGACTCCTTTTCTAACAGATTTGGGCAACTCTAGTTTAACGCTTCTTATCAAAGAATCATTCTTGACATGGAATGATGACTCATCTTGCTCAGAACGTTGCTTTTCTTATTGATTTTGAGTCTAACCATACTGTATCTTTAGTTACTCCATTCTCTTATATAGTTGTTACAGTATACCCTAAGATTGTTTTTCAAATTGATGTAGTTGTTGTTGAATTGCCAAAAACATATTTTTAATAGACTCCATGTATGATGCCATATCTATCGATGATCTTGTTGATGGTGTCATTCGAGAAGATGAGAGTACCAAATTGATAAGCTATGGCCCCATTAATTACTAGGCCCAGTCCTTATTTTCTTCTTAACCCTACTATCAAATTCTCTCTCTAACCTCACTTTTACTCTTATGTTTCTCTAAATAATTAAGTTTTTCTTTCTTGTCTACTGTTGTATTTCTCTCACCAGCTAGGGTTTCTATCTAATGTATTGTTTGTGTGATTGTAGATGTGTTTGAGCAATTTCGAGTTGCTTCAACTCCTAATGGCTCAAAGGTAAGACACCAATGTTGGTATAATCAGGATATTCCTAGTTCCTTTCATTTCATCTATTTATAGACAGATTTACAGCTGATGTTTATCACAAATCTTTCATCTTAGTTAGAAGATGTGTTAGAGATATAACTCTAACTATAATTCGGTTACAAGCTATCAATTATTGTAATTGAATTTATATTCTTTATCATTGATTTGTAACCATATTATGAAACATAGTTTGAGAAACAGATTGGCTTATTTATTTGTCGTTTGTTATTGTTCGATGTAACAAATGTCGTGTGAAACAATTAATGATCCTTTAAAAGTGAGAGATAGTGTTTTACCTTTTTTTTCCAACAATTAGGGTAATTAAATTATAGATAAATTAAGGAGCATGTATTATTTTTTTGATTTTATGTGTGATGTTTTTCTAAGATGATGTGACACACCAACTGTCCAGCTCTTTATTATTATGAATAATACTTGCGATATATGTCTTTTAGACTAATATATATATATATATATCGAAATAAATATATATAGCATATATTATACTACAAAAGCATGCATATTATATATATTTGTAAAGTAGTGTATATATAAGTAGCATATATTGCATCATAATTAATTTTAGTTCAAATAAATATATCCTATATATATATATATTTCTTATGGTATACGTGGCAAAAAACTTCATGGCAAGGGTAAATAATTAAAGCAAAAATAATTAATCAGTGGAGCAATGTTTTCGTTGGAAAATGCACCTCACACCATGCCATAATTTACAAGGCCAAAACACGACAACCTCTACCTTAAACAGCCTCATTAAAGGATTTTCATGCCGGCCTTTTTAGTATAATCTCTAACGAAACCAAAGCTTTACTACCAAGTATGTTGCCTTAATCTGTTTATCCATACTATAAAACCTTATCCAATGACACAAAGGCCTAATAAGGTTTTACAGCATGGCTACCTTTATACCTTAAAAAGAAAACTAGTCTGTCATAATGAAGGAAAACTTACAAAGCTTTATTGAAGATAGCGGAGGTATGTTACAATGGTTGAGAAAAATTTCTACAGCATTTACAAGGACATTCTTGTAGAAAATTAAACACTTAGAAATATCACTCAAAAAATATTTAAGAACTCTACCTAGGACTTTCATCCTAGAATTTCGATATATGGAGCTTAAAATCGATTCGCATTTTAGAGAAATTTGTAAAACAATAAAAAGTGCTACAATAACCTACTACTATAGTAAACTTTTGTAATTCCTTTTTTGCCTGATTCTTGGGTTGCTTTCTATTCTCTTTCCTATTTTTCTTTCTATTTTCCCTTTTGCTTTTTGTTTGGTTTTTATATTCATCAAAACCTATGCATTCCTTTTGTCTCCTATCTAAAAATATTCATTGTTATTTCCTCCTTTTTATAATTCCTTCTATTCAAGATATTCTTTCATTCTTATCTTCTCTTGACACCCCTTTTTCTCTTCTTCTTATTTTTTTTTATATATTTTCTTAATTTTTTTTATAGATCTTATCTTTATTCTTCATGTCGATTGATTTCCTCACGTACTAAGTCTTCAATTCCTTCCATTTCTATGTCATGTGGGCTTGGACCATTTTTTTCATCTTCAAGAAGTTGATAAAGCTTATTTAACTTGGTTTTATATTTTGGCCAGATTATGCCTTTTTGTTTAGCAAAAATAAACTTTGTTTTTGTGGAAGTAATGAGGTGAAAATCGGATTCTTAAGGGATGCCAATATTCATTTTATATGCAGCATAAGTTGTCCATTGTGTTTTTAGATCATAAATTGATTCCATCCTGTATATCCTTTGTGTTATGGAATACTTCTGTTTTATTGGCTTTATCCACATCCATGTTAATGCTGGCCTTGCTTGATAATCCATCCATTCTGGAGGTACGGTTTCGAAAGAAACATGATAATTAACAAGTATATCATGTTCTTCGTGTTCCCATTCAATTTCCCTTAAAGTAAATATTGCTTTATGAAACAAGTCTTACATTGATTGTGCCATAAATTATGGATAGGTTCCCACAATTTCACTTATTAGCCCATAATCCATCAATGTTGCCAAAGTGTACTTTTTATCCTTTATATAAAACTCTTTAAAATAATTTAGATTAATGATGGCCTTATGTGTATGATATTTAACATGAGCTGGACAGTAGTATTTATCATTATAATTCTTTGTGATCTTAACCTATGAGCTTTCATTAATACAAGATCGACATGGAGGATTTGGGTATTCTTTAACTAATAAGGATCCAAGGAGGGTCGAAAATTTCTTCCTTTTAGGAATTAGGGTTCTTTGATGTTTTTAGGGTTTTCACAAATAAAATTGAGAAAATGTAAATAATGTTAATGAAATCTTAATCCAATAAAATACACAAATCACAAAATCAAACTGGTTCGCAATGAGAATTGCAATTCGATAGGTTCCACGAATTACAAAACCAACCACAACATTAAAAGAATCTATAATTCAATCAATAAAAATGAATAAAGAAGTTAGAAATTTTCAATATTGATAAAAAAACATTGCAATAACATGCAATTCAAGTTCTTATCTTAAGAACTCACAAAACTATCACAAAGGAGAAGACTCTCACTAGAGAAAAATCATGACAACTTCTATTTCTCTAAAACAAAACAAAAGACCTACTTATAAACACCAATGGACAACCGAAAGTCATAAATAAAAATTACAAAATTGGACAACATAAGCCACCAGCTTATGTTATAAAGTCAGCAGCCTAATTCAAGTAAGCTTATGGCCTTTGAAGCGGCTTCAAGAGATATGATTCTTTGCGTGTTCAATGTTGTCTAAAGGTCAACAGTGTAAATTAGGTACACCAGCAACATAGGACGAAAAGCCGATGGCTTTGAACCGGCGTATAGGCTCATGTAGATTTTGACAACTTCTACTTTTTCAAGTTGAAGCTACTTGATCTACATCGTCTTCCTGTTTAAGCCTTGATATCTCATTTTTTAATCGAGTTAGACCAACGTCATTGATGCTTGATCCTTTCCTAAAGTCGAATTTAGTTGCCCTTAATATGTTTGCATCATTCTCCCTTCTTGGGAAAGATTCAACCTCGAATCTATTGTACTTTCGGAAGCTTTTAAGGCAATTTCTTTCTTGTCTTGGAAGATCTACAAGGAAACGAAAACAAACTCCTTTGACTTGTAGCCCAAACATGCTTAAATCTCTCCCGCTAAGCTTCATCCAAGGTCATTAGAAGCAATAGCAAAACATGCCCGTCTTTTTGGATCATGTAAGTATTCTGATATCCATCATAGATAACTCGCCTATCATACTACCATGGTCTACCCAACAACACTTGTGCACAATCCATAGGAGTTACATCATATGTTAAGTATCTCAGTATATAGCAATAGAAACATGTGCCTGCTTATGAATGTGTAGAACATCTAAAGAATTCAACATCGAAAGGTTGTATGGCTTTGGATGTGGATTCACCTGTAACTGCATTCGCTTCATAAAATCTTGTGAAATCACATTATTACAACTACCTCCATCAACAACCAATTTACAAATCTTCTTCCATACCACACATCAAGCTTGAAATAGATTCTGACATGAGTCAACTGAACATGCAAATGAGAATAAATAGCAGAAACAACAGTATTTTCTTCCTCTATTGCACCATAGGAGTTCCAATAGTTTTCTCTCCTTCCATCTCCATATTATCACCATCTATCTTCACCTCTTTAGCAATCACAATCTTACTTTTTCTTTCTTAAGTGAATTTTCATCAATGATCTCAACCTTTTCAACCATCTTATCAATAAAAACTGCCACTTTTGGTTCAACCCTAACAACTTTTACTTTGAACTTTTCTTTCTTCTTAGATGCCTTTTTGGAACTAAACTTCTCCAGCCAATCATGTATAGTTTTCATGATCTAATTTAGATCTTGTTTTATAGCCCTATCTTACGTTGTCTATGAGATTTATCATAAAAAATTTATCCTATTATTAGTTTCAATATGCCTTGATTTATCTTTATATCTCGAACCACAATTATAAAAATTTGATGCATGATAATGATACAATTCTTCTTCATGAAGATTTTTTGAATAATAATAAGATCTTGACATATTTTCAACAAAACAACAATCCTAAATTCTCAAATCACCACAACTACAATTCACCTACAGCTACTAAATTCAAATCAATTGCAACCACAAACTTAACCCCCAAATCCAAAATGCAAATCAAAATGATAAGATGACTTACCGAATCGAAGCACATTGAACCACAAGCTCTGATACCAAATGATAGAGATCCAAGGGGGGTCGGAAACTTCTTCCTTCTAGGAATTAGGTTCATTGATCTTTTTAGGATTTTCACAATAAAATTGAGAAAACGTAAAGGATATGAATGAAATCGTAATCCGATAAAATAAAAAAAAAATCACAAAATCAAACTGATTCACAATAAGAATTGTAATTTGATAGGTTCCATGAATTACAAAACCAATCACAACGTTACAAGAATCTACAATTCAATCAACGAAAATAAATAAAGAAGCTAGAAATTGTCAATATTCATAAAAAACATTGCAATAACATACAATTCAAGTTCTTATCTCAAGAACTCACAAAACTCTCACAAAGGAGAAGACTCTCACTAGAGAAAAATCATAAAAAACTTATGTTTCTCTAAAACAAAAAAAAAGACTAACTTATAACCACCATGGAAAATCGAAAGTCATAAATAAAAATTACAAATTTGGACGCTAATGCTAGAGAGCTTATGTTATAAAGTCAGTAGCCTAATTCAAGTAAGCTGATGGACTTTGATGCGGCTTTAAGAAATTTGATTTTGTATGTGTTCAATGTCATCTGAAGGCCAGTGGTGTAAACTGGGTACGTTGGCGACGTATGAGGAAAAGCCAATGGCTTTAAACCAGGTACATGCTCCTACAGGATTTGACAGCTTCTACTCTTTCAAGTTAAAGCCACTTGATCCACATCGTCTTCCTGTTTAAGCCTCGATACCCCATTTTTCAATCAAGTTTGACCAAAGTCATTTGATGCTCGATCCTTTCTTGAAGTCAAATTAAGTTGCCCTTGATGCATTCGCATCACTTTTGCTTTGTTTGAATTCGTATTCTTTTATGACTTTGGAAGTGGCTCTTAAATGGTGAGTTAATAGTTTGACTTATTTGGATTAATTTTAAAAATTTGACTGCAGTATGCCAAATACAAGTACAATTACAGTAAGTTTAAGCAGTAGGCACTAATGAGTCACTTGGTTTAACTAAATTAAAGAATGCTACTTGTGATATGATACTTGTTAATTAGTATAATTGATGATAGATTCTTCTGTCCTTATTTTGTTTGCTTGAGGACAAGAAAACGGTGAAGTGTAGGGAAGTTTGATAAGTGTCAAAAAACCCTTATTTCTAGTACTTATTGTATATAATTTTGTACGGATTTCATGTGAATTTATCAAGAAAAGAATACTTGAGTGCTTAATATTTAATTTTAGGGCTTAAAGAAGAAATTTGAAAGATTTAAGGATGATACAAGCAAAAACAATGAGATTTGGCAAAGTATAGAAAATGGTGATTTCTATAAGTACACAACCTTTAGTATGGCCATGCAGACACTAGTGTTGGAGGGCAAAAAGTGACAAGAATTTATCTTAAAGTGTGCCTCAAGTACTACACAAGCTATGAAAGAGTAGTGCTGAAGAAAAAAAATGTAACCAAAGAAGAAAAACAAGGAATTCCAATCTGCATAACCCCAAGCATGACCATGCAGAAGGTTGTGTAAACCACCCCTGTTTCCAAAACTATAAATTCTGCTTTATTTCATAATGAAAAGGGTATATTATCATTCTTAAACATTCTAAAGACCCTAGTAGAGCAAAATTATGAGCTTCAAGAGAAGAAATGTAAGGACATCATTGAAGATCACAAAACATTAAAGGGCTTTATCATTTAATCATGTTTATTGATTACTTCTCTAGATCTTTTATTTTCACTGTAAACTCCATGGAGGAGAAAATGTTTATGCCCTAAATCTTGTGAAACCCTAAGGCTTCATATGATTTGAATTGCTTTTGATTAACAAAAAGTTTTTGTCTTTATATCTATTCATATGTTTTAATTGTCTTATGATTGATTTATGTGCAAAATTGATACATGTTTGACTCTTGTTAGATAGAAAGAGGTTTCATCTAATAGGATAAATCTTCATTAATAGAGAGATTATATGTTTCATCTAGAGGTACGTAAACTTTGATTTTCTGTATAAAAATTTAGTCATTATTAAGGAATCATGATCTTTAATGTGATCTTATTTGACGTTAGTGAAGAGAGGTCTCTACTATCTCATATCGGGTTAAGGAATTGATTAACACGAAGGAGTAATTGATTTATTTAAGAGATTCTTATAGTGTAAAGTATAAACAATTCGTTAATTAATCCATTATCATAAGAAAACTAGGGTTTAGAGTGGATTAAGATTAATGGTATGTTTGTGATTGAATACTTTATGAGAAAGCACTCATTAAACTTTAGGGTTTGCTGAAATAGATTAATTAGTCTACAGCATTAATCTCATATCAAGATATAGGCTAAATAGTAGAGAACAAGTAATACTAGTACTTGCTCTTTAGATTCCCATGGACGACACCCGTTTTAATCATATACTATTCTAGATAGGTATACTTGCTTAGCTCAACCGTAGGATATAAATTTTATAATTTGATACGATGTAGTAGCCATTAATTCTTTATAACTGAATTCTTCTCTATTTCACTGCGTGTGTTTGCATCGCTAGCAGATAAAGTCACTTGTCGTGTGGTAGGTCGAGCGCTTGAATGTTGCATGAAAGTCAGGGCTCGATCTAAGCTAGGGCATTCTGCTAAAACGCTTAAGTTTTTGTCCATTCTTCAATCCGATGTAAATTGAGTACATCGAGGCATTGACACTTGAACTCAACTCAAGTTTTTCTTCTAAGCAAAGGTTTGATCTTCATCAGTATTCATCATGGGTCGAGTCTAGGGCTTGACATTGTGGCGCAACAGAAGCTCTTCTTCAAGTCTAGGGCTTGATGCTGGGCGCAATAGAACAATTTGCCTTGTTTTGCTTTGATGTTTAGGCCTCGACAAGCACTTTTGTAGGGCATGATAAAAATCTATCTTTGAATTTTGTTGTCGTTTTGCTCCAAATCTGATTCAAAGCACTTTAATTCTTCTTCCTTTGATTCTAAAAGCTGAAAAACAATGTTTAAACATTAAAAATACCAGATTCATAGGAATTTATCCAAAAAATGCATCAAACAAAGCATAAATTCCTATAAATAAAATAGAGTAAAATAGACTTATTACATACATTCCGATGTCAACAACTGTGGTTGGGTTCAATCCACTTTTAAAAATACTTGTTCTTGTTGAAAAATATCACCAAGGCTTTCAATTAAACACAAATGTTTAAATTGAGGAAAATCACACAAAATTAAAATCATATGGTATTGCATCATGATGATATTGCAACCCAAAGGTGTGCTATTGTAGGTGAAGAGAAAGAAGAGGATTATGGAAGTTGAGGATAATATACCAAACAAGAAAAAGGTAAATAGAGTTAGAATGAAACGTTTCCAGGGATGTGGTAGAGCTAGGTCAGCCACACCAATAGCAAACCAATAACATGAATAAATTGTCTATATAAGGTTTACAATTAAAAGTAAAAATGCTACATTTTTATTTTTTTTGTTTTTTGATAGGAAGCAACCCAATGCAATTCGACTCCACAAGTTGAATTATGAACCGTTTGAATCACTTTAGACTAAAGCGCAAATTAAATCAAAATACAAAAGATCTAAATTTTATGAATTCATCTAATTTGTTCTGTTTTAGATTTGATAAATAGTCCTGTCATGGAGGATAAACTATTTACCAAACATTTTGACTTTCTTGGAAGTTCACAATGTATTTTTGTCCTACGTTTATCTATTTAGCAACGAAAAGTAAGAGATATGTTTGGTTAGCTATTTTCTTATTCGATATGCAGATTAAACAACATCCATATGTTATTGGTTACGAAAGGATCAATTTCTTTATAAATACACTACAGATATTATTTTAACAATTTACTATGCTTTTTTTTTTTAACTCTTTCTCTTTCAAAAAGAATTGCTCTACTATATACTTTCTCATTTGGAATTTCACTTTGAAGAAAGAAAAAAGGTGCCATAGCGCTTTCAATTCTTCCACTTTCTTCTCGCAAATAGTTATATGGCTATATTAAAATGGTGGGATTACCATTAGCATCGTCAGGTCATATTAGACATGGGCTTTTGCTATCAAAGAATGATAGTGGAAAACTAGAAAAAAATGAAAATCCAATTTATGAGCTTCAAAACTTTTTCAGCAAAGCGGCAACACGTTGCATGAAAACCAAGTTTGATGCTCCGAATGCGACACCATTCGACATCAAGAAAGAAGCATTGAAGAGAAATAATTAAATATATATAGCTCACCATAGTTATAAATCTGAAGATTCAATTCAAGATTGTTATGGTGCAAATGTGCGAATCACACATGAAAATATGGGTTTACGTGAAGAGCTTATAAGAAGCAAAAAATTGACTCATTGCCTTAAGATTTTGGATTATAAATGGTGTCAAAAACACATTTATGTAATCATTTACAAAGCCTATTAGATCTATTCCCATTAAAAGCATACTCCAAATCCTAATAATTGGTATCGATATAAGAGCTTGGTTCAGCTAGGAAACTCCCATAGTTACAAAGCCTATTAGATTTCTCCCAATTGAGGGCATACTCTAATTCCTGATAAAGATTGAGTGAAGAAATCTTCTTTTTTCTTCTTGGGATTATGTTGCAATTACAATTTTTTTTTTAGTTTTAATTCTATTTCTGATATTTGGGTGGTTAAAGATTATAGCTGAAACTCATTTCCATTATTCCTAGGTTAGGATCTCCTAAGGATATTGTTGTCGCGATGTTTTTCAGCTCCAATCCTATTGTATATTTGGTGGCGTTTTTTAATATTCTAGTTCAAAATAGTTCCAGTAATTTAATTTTATGTAATGATTTGTTCGCTTCTTAATTTGAGAATGCTTCACAAGAAAGGAAATTATGTAAAAAAAAAAAAAAAAAAGTTTGTTATGACATTGACCTTTCCATTTCAGGATTGAGGCCTAATTCAAGGTTATGTCAGTATTATCAGATCTAGTTGACTCTTTCAGTCAACTCAATTGAGCTTGATCTTCGTCAAAAACGAATTAGTTTAATCATGATTTAATCCTGCTTTAAATAGGCTTTATCTATTAACCTTTACCCTTTTCACATATCTGGATCAAAATCTCAAGCAACTCTTACATTAAAATGGTTGCAATATCATTTCTTAACATTTTCTTTTTTTTACTTAACATGCGGAAGAACAGTTGTGTACCATTGTATAGACTCCATATAGGGACTTTGCATCTTTTGCTCTATCGATTTCAGGGACGAAAAATCAATGAATTTTCAGTCTCCTGGTGGAAATCCCACCAGCCAAGAAGATGCAGGTTCGATCCAAAACAGACTATGAAAATCGTTGGTCTAAATTTATTATAAAGGGATTTTAATACTATATAGATATATAGTGTTTGTACTATATTTAACCATTTAGATTTTAAATATCCACTCACGCACCATGTAAAAAGTAAATACAATTTTTTTTCCCTCACTTGTCACTTTCGCAGGAACCAAAACACAAAAATTACATCTCTAGAATTCTTTTTTGAACTATTTAATATGTAATATATTATTTAATGATTCACCATATTTTGTGATTGTGGCATAAAGCAGCCTCCACTATTATTGTAAAAAGCGTTAGAAAAACTGAGATACAAATATTGACTACAAAAAGTCTAAAATACATATTCCTACACTCATAAATTATGTAGCACTAAAAGGACTAGAACGAGGCATTAATAATAATAATAATAATAATAATAATAATAATAATAATAAAAAGAAGGGAAAAGCCATCATCTAATTTGTTTATAATTACAATAAATCTGTTTGCAATTCTGGAATTATTAGCGTGCAAAGAGTTGTCTCACATTGTAAGGCCCTGTCACACTTGGTACACCACTCCAAATAAGTTGTGCTAGCTGATAATTTGCTTTTTCTGTTGTATGCCCACCATCAAACCACACATAATCACTTGGATTGCTGCAAACGGTGTAGTTTCCTCTTGCACAGTTTGCTGCATTAAACGGTCCATTCCCACAACATGCAGCTTCACCACTCTTGAAACCTTAATATGCATCATCATAATAATTACATTAGTGAAAGCAAAACTTTTTGTAACTATTTTTATTATCTCACTAGCACTATTTCTTCCATTTCCAAATGTAATATATATATATATACATATATATAGGATGTTAAAAAAAATAATAAAATTTCAATGATATGTTACTTCTTTCATGACAGTAAAGAAAATAAACTTTATTAATGAGGTAGCAAAAGTAACCGTAAAATGCTTAATTTGATATTAAATTGATACCTTAAGCTTTACTACTAATTTGTGCCAAATTTGGATATCAAATTTAACATTTTCCCTTTATAACCACTAAAAATATAATCAAAGAAGTTAGTGAATGGCCTAAGTGCATATGTGGGGCTAAATAAAGAAGCTTCATAAATCATATGAATTTGCTTTTCCATACATTGTATGATGATTTATTTTTTTAGCTCGTAAATATGTTAATGCGACCCAAAATTACAACCATTAATATAGATTTTATACCGGACCCCAAATTCAACTTGGAATAAAATAATGCCCTACTATTAGATGATTTTTTTTTTCTTCTGATATTTTCTGTTGATTATAGTTATGAAAACTTGTGATTTTATGCTTAAGAAAGCAAATCTTTCAGTTCCTTTGGTATTTTCAAATATTAATCTTTATCGTCACAAACATATAAATGGTTGACGAGAGGATCCAGAAAGGGAAAACATATTTCAAAGTTTTTATCCTAGGATAAATGTCATGATGCAATTCATAGTCTCGTACCATATTTTGAAGGATTGAAGATTCTTTGTCTAAGTGAGGTGTAGTAATCGAAAATTGAGTACTTGAATCTAGGTAATTCGGTTTCCAACTTCTTGAGAGCAATGGCAAGTTCTCTATTGTGAAGCCTGGCATGAGCTGACAATTCGTCAGCACAATAATGAGGAATTCTTGGATTTTTAGCTTTCTGCCCTGGCAAACATCCTAACGGCCCTGCATTTTGAAATGCTATCTTTCTTCCCCCAAGTTGATATATTTCCTGAAATAAATAAATAAAAAAAACCCATACACAAAATTAATAAATACATAAATATTAAAAATCCTATAATAACCCAATTCAATTTTTTGTTTATTAAAGAAATTTAAAGATCTTAACTAGACAGCCCAGCGGTTCGCAGCCAGGGACAAGAATTCGAGATTTTACCAATCTACTGTAGCTTTCAGGAAAAATCTAATATGGTTCAAAATTGTGTAGGCAAAGTGTGAGTTCTTGGTTAATTAAAATAGATGTATAATTGCGTGAATACAAACTTCAAATAGAATTATGAATTAAGATCACGATTTTATATGTTTATAATTTTACTATTTTTGTATGATTTTGTATAATTTTACCAATTCTATACATTATAGTGAACAATAAAATCGCAATTTTAACAATATTGACCATTGTTACATAATGTAGTACTTATTTCACTAATATGTGTGAATTAATTGGAACCTATTTCATGCAACACGAAATATCCGATGAATATAAAATCGCAATTTTAACAATATTGACCGTTGTTATATAATGTAGTACTTATTTCACTAATATGTGTGTTAAGAATTAATTGGAACCTATTCTCACGCAACACGAAATATCCGATGAACATTTCTTTGCTAAAGAACCGGGTGTATAAAAAATATTTAATGTTACCTTAAGCACCAGTGTTATGTTTCCAACAACAATTGAAACATATTCTCGTCGGGAGGTTTGTGTAATATTTGGTTGGGTTGTAAAAAGGCGAAAATAGTCGTTGCCTCCAATGCTAAACAAATAAACAGCTCTCAACAACACTTCTCTAGCTCTCTTTTCACCAATTTTCTCCTTCAATGTTTGCACAGCCTCCTTGAAATAACTAAATTGCTTCCATAGATCAATCTGAAACATGAAGAATAAACTCAAATTAATCTTACTTTCTCCGTGGGAAAAAAAAAAAACAAAAAAAAAAGAAGAAGAAAACGAAGAGCTTTCTCTGTTTTTAATTTTAGTCCATTCAAAATGAACTGATTAAACGCATTTTAGATTGAATCTACGCACCGGTCCAGGATTAGTACCGGGGAGGACACCAGCCCCACCTGAAGCGAAATTGGCCCCGTCTTTAAGTTGATGTACGCCTGGTTGCAAATAAGGTGGAAGGATAGGCAATTTGGCAAACAGAGCTGCACATTATGTTGTAAATCAAGCAAATCAATCGATATTTAGAACAATTTATTAAAAAAGCATAGTAAACATGATTATTTTCCGTGAAATTAATTGCCAAATTATATTATAATTTGAAATATACAGTGTTTTCAATAAGATCATGGATTAATTTTGATGTTTAAAATTGAACATTACCAATAAAATCAGGGACTATACGTCCATCAGAGAATCTGCCAGTGGCATGCTTGAAGTATGTCTCTCCATAGGGCGGCAATTTAGTTGCCATTTCGGCAGAACCATTGATGTACTGGTTGTTTCCGGGGTCGAAGAGCGAATCGCCGAAAACAAACAGTGTTCTTCCACTCCCTTTCTTCTTCGGATTGATCTCGTTATTGCAACTTACTTGGTCTAGAATAATTGTAGAGGAAAAAATAACCACAAGGAGGAGGTGAGTTACTCTATCCATGGTATTATTTATCAGGGAAACTTCTGAGTAAGGAATTAGAAGAAAACTAGTACTTTCCTAGTTGCTACCATGTGCGTTTCTTATACTGGTTTTCGTATCTATAGGAGGAAGACAAGGCTAATTGAAAGCCGAAAGGTTTAATGGTAATCATACGTTATGTTAATTGATTAACTACAGATAACTAGTTATAAAATTTCAATATATGATTATTGTGGTTTTTTGCCAAATACATATAACTTTATCATGATAATCACGTTCCTACTTTTATCTTTTATAAATTTAGTATTTTATATTTAGATTTTGATAAATTAGTACTTTTATTTTAAGTAAGTGAGATTCAACATTTTTATTAAATAAAATTTGATGAATATTTATTTTGATGATAGAATAATGGCAAATCAATTATCTATACTATCAATATTTGACAGTTTAGTGCAACATTTATAGAATTTGATAATTTTTATCTAAACATCTACTATTATTTTATCATTAAAATTAATATCCATCAAATATTATTTAAAAAAAACTCAATCAGATTTTTTTTTTAAGTATATGAATTAATTTATTAACACTAAAGATGAAACGACAAAAGTTATAAAGGTCAAGGCACTTTGTGTATCATTTTTCGGATTTCATTTGTACAAAATGAAAAACGGTATTTAGTATATGAGACATTTACTTTTTAAAAATAGATGAAATAAATTATCTATTTATTTATCAGACCATGTCTTTGGCATGTCTAAATACAATCGATATATTTTAAATTTTAATATTTAGTACAGACATGCTATCGTGACCGTAGGCAAGTTTTGTCGGCATGTTACCTTGGATAATGAGACGATGGAATTGCACGATGAATGTTCTACAAGTTTTGTTTTTGTTTTACCAGTACCAGATATGGGCCCATAATAATGTATCACGGGGACACTGGCTGAATCCGTTGTCGACTAATGGAACGCGTTGAATAATTTTGACGCTCCGACCATCGAGATCTTCCCTAAGGCAGCAGGGTATGGGTATGCTTTAATAATGCTGACTAGCGACCAGGGTGACCCTGATCAGTGAGGTCCCATTTTTTTTTTTTTTTAATATCAAATAAAATTATAATTTATGATTTGATTTTTTCATCTTAACTCAAATGCTTAAGTAACGATCTGATTTGGATAAAAAAGTTTATAAACTATTAAATAACGTTTGATTCGATTTGAATTATAGATTAAATCAAACTTCTAACTAAATTTTTTTTTTTCTAGTTGTTTACATTTGTGCAAATACTTATATATTTATATCATTTTACAAAATCTATATTATAGACCATGATAAAATGTTTTTATGAATTATTATACTTTTTAATATGATAATTATTTATAAAATCAGTTATTCACTAATAAAATATATTCATTAACTAAGACATAGTAAGTCATAATTATAAATTTTTAATAGAATCACAAGTCAATCATCCAATAATAAATTTAGCCAAAAAAAAAAAACCATCTATCAACAAAATTCATCAACGAATAAAATGCTCTACTAACAAAATACAGTACACAATTTATATATAATAAGTGTTTATAACTAAATAAATAAATTTCATACTTTATAAAGTTAAAAACTATAAAAAAAAGCTCATTATTAATAGAAAAATATACATCATGAGCCTAAAAAACAAATTTAAAAATGAAAAAGATTATTTTAATCAATATTCACTAAATAATAAATATCAAATGAAATCATATGAACATATATGACATTTAATCAATCATCATAAGAACTTTATAGTTATAACTTACAGGTAAAATATTGTTTTTTTTTTAAATGGTTTGGTTCGGTTTTATGGATTAGTTTTGTTTACCTTCTAAACCAAACCATAAATTTACACATTGGTTCGGAATGAAATTTTTTAAAGCTAAATTGTCAAAAAAACCATATTTTTTGTTTGGTTTGGTTCGATTACGAATTGGCTCGATTCAGTTCGTTTTTTTGCCCACTCTTAATGTTGACTAGGGCTATAAGTGAGTTGAGAAAGCTCGCGAGTTACTCGAGTTCGAATTTGTGAAAGCTTAAATTCGATTCATTTACAATCAAGTTAAGTTTGAATTTGAGTTTTAAAATACTAGGCTCGAAGAGCTCGCAAGCTTAATGGAGTTTAATTGAGTATTAAATCTAGTCGAGTCAAATTCAATTTTTTTGTGTATTAAATACTCTTTATAATTAAATCAATATTTAAAAGAATAATCGAGCTTAATCAAGTCGAGTTCGAGTTTATCGAGTATTAAATCAAGTCAAGTTGAGCTTAAAAATTAAAGCTCGATCGAGTTCAAGTTCGAGTTCAAGCTTCAAGTTTTTTATTTAAGTCGAGTTCGAGCTTGGTACTGTATGAACTCGACTCAACTCGTTTTCGGCCCTAATGCTGACATACTATATTGTTAAATAAGAATAATGTTGTGTAAATATTAATAAATAATTAATATGTATATATATAAGTCTTTTAAAAAGTAGCTACTGTTATTATATTTTTTTAAATATGTTTATCCCCACCCTTCATTCATTTACATATGATTATTTAAAGGGGTTAATATCACGAATGTACATAAAACTTTGATAAAATATGTAATTAGATATTTGAACTTTACAAATGATCAATTTAGTACTTGAACTTTGAAATTAATCAATTTGATACCACAAAGAACTTTCGTGAATGCCAAAAGTACTACCGTTAAGCTATTTCAAGAACTTAAATTGATCAATTAAAAGTTTATATACCTAATTGCGTAGTTTTGGCAAGTTTAGGTACTGTAAACCCCCAAAAATTTTCATAATCCTTAAAAATAATTCTAGAAGTTTAATATCAAAATTTGAAACCCGAAAAATCGACTCGAGATTAACACACCGATTCTAGACCGAGTCAAACACTAGAAACGAAACCCTAAAAATCGAACCAAGTTAAAACTTAATTCCAAATGAGAACAAAAACGAGTTTTCTCAATCTTGAGAAAACAAGAACCCTTGAAACGAAATATAAAGTCTAACTACCAGTTTAACCAACGTCCGTACATCAATTAAATCACCTAACCGTTTTCTAACACGCAAATCAAGACAATATATCCAAATAACGATCAACAGCAAAATCTTAAAACCTTCGATAAAATTCAGAAATCACAAATTTCAAATTCTCACCAAAAGTCAAACTGAGTCAACTCATAACCCTAGACTCGGTTAAACGATTTCGAGAACTAAAAACTATTAAATAATCACAAATAAAATAAAAATAAATTTCGAGCTAAAATTCTAAAACGATCAAACTCGAAAATTATACGATCTTACGAATATCTCACGAAAACGGAAATCAAAACGGAACCCTAAAAGTCAACAAGTCTATAACGAACCCTAGTGTTTAAGATCCGGCAATCCCGCGTTTTCAAACCCTAGAAAACGAAATTAAGTTAATGGCCTAGAATAGTTCGTAATAACGTAGGTAACATAAAAATATCAGATTCGCGAATTTTGAGTGACCTTCGGACCCAAACGGGATCGGTTCTCGAAAAGCGTGTCCCGGAGCTCGGAATATTAAAAATATTCCGTTTATACCAATAGACTCGTAAAAATACAAGGATTCCAAAAATATCAGTTTTAGAATTTTTCGGTAGTTAAAAATTACAGATATCGCATTATTACGCGTATTTTTATTACTACCGGTACTTTAATTGTCTAGTCTACTATTCATAGTACTTTTCTACTATTCATTACTATTCACCTATCTCTACTTTTTCTTACACCTATTTCTTACACCTACATATCTATTTTCTTACTTTTTTCATTTCCAATACACCTTTATTACATCAATTTACACATTACTTCTTTATTACACAAACAAATAAAAATAAAACAAATTCCTCCTCTCACAAAGCCAAAACCGGCGCCATCCCTCCCCTCTCCATCCAATTATTTTTCTTTTTCAATTTATTTTATTACATCTAAATTCCACTCCAAAAATTCTATAAATACCACCTCTCCTCTTCTCATTTCTTCACACCTTTCTCAAGTAAAGAATTTATGCAAAAATTCTCTCTAAACACTCTCTCCATACTCTTACAAGAACTCTCTTCTTGTAAGAAGAAAATCTCTCCTACCAAAACTCTCTTTATGTAATACAACTACCATCTCTCCATAACCACATAACCATACATTCACTACCATCTTCATACCTCTTACATACCTTAGGTAAATATTTCTTCCATCTATATTCATCCATGTCATGTAACTTAACATGACTATGGTGTTGTTTTGAAACTCATATGAGTAGTAAAAGCAACAACATGTTCATGTTTTGTTCTTGTACATAAGCTTCCTATTTTATTATGTTGTTATTATTATTGTGATTATTTGCTTTATATATAGTATTATGTAATTATGTATATATATATTTATTTAGAGCATATAAGCTCATTTGTTATTTATTTATTTGTTATTTTATTTTATTTATATTAAGACTAGTCTTTCTAGTCTTAGACTTGTCCATATCAAGTCAAAACAATCTTTTATTTATTTTCTTTAATCTTTCGGGACTAGTCCATTCTTAGTCCCGGGATGCCTTGATAAAGCTAAGGCTCCAATACTTGATCGGGATTCCTTGATGAAGCTAAGGTTCCCAATGCTTGATATTTTATTTTCTTGCTCATTAATTATTTTTAGTATTTTCTTATGTTCTTATTATTTTATATGCTCATGATACATTTGCATAATGTTAATGTCTCAACTAGTCTAAAAATAGAATCTTGTTTTACTAAATGAACTCAAAGCTAAGTTTCCAATTATATGATTTACCACAAAAACATGAAGTTATTATCAACAACCTAGAAATAGAATAATACAAGTTTTTCAAGTTTTCTTAAATAACAAAGATAGTTTTACCAAGAAAACATAAATAAATATTTTCCTTGTATTTTATGGTAATCTAAGTTTTTAGAAAAATAAATCGTTAATATCGAAAGTTTAAGACTTAAATTCTTTTCTAAACTAAGGAACAAACTAGTTTTCAAAGTTAAGACAAAAATCAACTCATCAAGTTATGAACCCACTTAGGAAAAATAATGATTTTCAAATTTCTAAAAGAAGGAACTAATTTTCAAAGGAATATAAATGAGGTAAGATTTATAATAATGGATTTTATAAAAATGATTCTTTTCAAAAGAAATGAAAGAACAAGTTTTGGAAAGCAAAAGTTATATTTTAGAAATGAATATAAGAAGACAAAATTCATTTTCTAAAACCATCCTAAATACAAAATTATAAAAAGGTTTTGAACACCTAATATACTTTTTGATAAAAATAGATCTTTTATCACTAGAAGCGAAATTTATGAAAAACTAAGGTTAAAAGGAAAATTTACTTGTTTTGGAAAAGGAAATGAAGAAAATAAAATAAGAATATACTCATTTATAACAACCTAGTAAAAATATAAAGTTTCTTTAAATACTTGAAAAGAAAATTTCAAAGTTAAAGTTTAAATGAATTGTTTTATGAAATAAATTGTTGAGACACTACCATTGGATTTTTGCATATAAAGTGAGCATACCTATATATTCAAAAGTGTTTATCAAATATATATTTATATTGTTACAAAAGGATTTTCTTTAAAATGGAGTTGAGTTAGAAAATGGATTTTTGCAAAAGTTTAGAAAATTCGTTTTAAATCTGTACCTGACGTTTTCGGAACCCAAATGACCTTTTATGACCAAGATAAGTTTAGAAATGGATAGAACTTTTCGAATAGGTAGAAAACGGTATATCATATGCGAAATTCCGAGTTAAAATGAGCAAGTTATGGCCATTTTAAGTTGGAATTTCTTCTTATACGATTTTACCACGATTTTAAGTAAAGTTTAGAATCTCCAAGAATAGAAATTCATGAAGACTTATCCCGGGTATTTCTTTTGTCTAGGTGACGAAGGATACGAGAATACCCTACCCGAGGATTACTACGACTAAGAAGATAGCGAAATGGACGAGTGAGTTATTCCTTCTAATTTCGTTACCTTGCTTGTGCTTGTAATGTAGTAGCATTAGTATACTAAGAAAAGATAAAAACGAATATATATTGGGGATTTCGGGATTATATATGATTCTATGTTTATGCGTGAATGAGAATTAAGAATATCGCAACTTCGATCTGCTTGTTTAAATAATTTTGTTTACTTACTTGTATGATTGTTTATTGTTGCTAAATTGATTGATCGCCCCTAATAAACCTTAATAAGGTTTGACCTAAGAACAATAAAACGTTCACGCATAGCATCCATCGAGTCACATCTATTTCAGAAGGCTGCTACTCCTACGCGTAGAGTTGGATTGGCTGTGATCGTGCGGTGCCACGGGCCATGTTCCTTCCTGGAGAATCCAAATCGCTCGGGGAAAGCGACTCTAGGTTCGGAGCCGAGCCAACCGAACGCTGTGGGTGAGGACCTGGGGACTAGCAGTAGAAGGTCGAGGACCTTCAACCCCGATTCCCTAACCTTTGATACGGAGGGGTAAATCCGTTCTATATATGGTTTCCGGATGACTATATATTCGCGTAATCATGTGATTGTTGCATTGTATGCATAGCATATGTGTGATTAAATAAATAAACTTGTTTGAAAATATGGTGCGAATGAAAAGGAATATCTCACTAAGCTAGTTGTAGCTTATACCCCTATAGATTTTGTTGAAACAGGTATATTCGTGGATTGAATTTGAGAATCATGACATTAAGGAAGTCATGGACGATGATTAAGGATATGGAATCATACGATGAAGAAATTTTGTAAGGTTCTTTATATGTGCTAACCTATATGATTAGAGACGTATATTTATTTGAAGATAATAGAAGAATGCCCTTAAGAATTGAAATGTGATATGCTTATGTTTTATATTAAGTATTCTCTTTGCCTTGTTACTTATTTATTATCAATGTGAATTGCGCTACTCCGATGCGTCCCCTTGGTTGTGATGTACGCCTTGTACATAATATGGAAGCCTTTGCGTGACTAAGGTAGTCATTCCTCGGCTTTAGTATTGTGTACAGCAGACTGCCATGTTTAGGGTACCCCTCAGGGCGTGACAGGTACCATTTGTGACAATGCCCTTATGTAAAGTATCAATCAGTCTTTTTATTTTATTTTCCAAAGCTGGCTATGGAAGCTATGCGAGATGGTTTGTAGTATTTTTCATGTTGAGTGCTCGAGCTTAAGCCAACCAAGGTCGATCTTATGGACTCATGAAATCTGTAAATTAGATAGGGAGAAGTCCTTCCACGTATAAGAAATTTATACAATCAAACAACAATGCTTGAAAATGGTATACAAAAGTTTGTATTTCAACATACAAGTCTTGTTCTTGGTTCCAAACCGGTAGAAAGTTTCAATATGTTTGGGCTGATTATTGGATTTCTAATCTCAATTGTCTAAATAAAATTAAAGTATATATAGTATACCGATATGACATTCTTGTCCTTAGGAGCATGTTAGAGAAATACTTATAGGAGATAAACTCTTGGTAGTTGTGGGCATCATGAGAAACATGAAGTAGTGTAAAGTTAAAAGTGGATATTAAAGACATGGATATTTAGGCTACAAATTCATGTATAATCATTTCCTTCAATAAAGTCCGTAGTGGTTATAGGGAGAGTGTTGACTAACTTAGCATTAGGTTGATAGGTGCCTAGCTCGGGTGACAAATCTACTAAGTAAAGAGAAGATTAGCATTCTTAACTCATGTTTATACAAGAATGATTTGAAATAGAATGGATTAGACTAAAACGAGTTTTGAAATGAGAAATCCATTCATATGGTTGGAAGTGTATGCAAAATAGAATGAAATGGGATGGCTATAAAATATATTTATCAGAAAAGTTTCTCGCAATAAATATAAATAATGAATATCTCGTAGGATAAAAAAGATTATATTAGGCTCTTCATCAAATGGGGGAATTGTATTAGGCTCTTCATTAGATGGCTCGCCTTGTAAGACGAGCCTCCTCCTTTTTGGCATAGGAGCAGCCTTAGTTTCTTCCTAAATGTTTTAACAAGAGGGGGAATTGGGGTTATACATTACTGAAGAGGTCAGGTAAGTGTATGGCGAATGGATTTATTGTCTTCACTAGGGTAGTGAATAGATGACTCAACCATTGATTAAGTGGGCTGTGTTTGGGGTTTTCTATGTGGGGGAGAGGGTAATAATGTATGAAATGGGGATATGCTTAGCGGTGGAGAGTGTGTTTGGAGGGTAATGGGTGAAGAGGGTTTGAAAGGTGAGGTTAGCTTGACATCATTGTCATTACCATCATCATTGTCTGACTTTGCCATTTCCATCATAAGAGGTGATTTAGATCTTCTAGGTTAAGGACCATGGGCAACCATGTCTATGATTTGCTTCATTATTTGCCTCAAGTCACCCATATCCTTATGAACTTTCTTTTCAAAGGTAGTCAGCCTTCCTCTCATACCCTTCACTTCAGCCTCTAGTCTATTGAAGCTGGATGCTGAAATCTACGTTTACGGCTCCTATGCAGATTGCTCAACTGCAACTTGTGACTGCTCTTCCTGCTTTACTAGTAGCTCTGTAGGTGCTGGGGAAGGGATCTGAGTAGTAGCAGGTTGGTCTTGGCTGATAGGCTTTGAGAAATTAGAGTAGGGATCTGAGCCAACTCATTCATCTCCCTAACTACTAGTATAACAGCATGTTGAGCTCCTACTTCACTCAACCCCCAGTCTCTAAATGATCTTTTGTTCAACTCCTTAAATTTGCAAACCTCATCTCTGGGCCCTTGCCCTGGCCATATGCTCATATTCTTCAAAATCTTGGTAACAAACCCACCTAGGAATATTCCCTTGCTTTGGAGGTTAGCTTGGTTCTAATCTTCCAAGCCATAAGTAATTCCACCTTTATCCTTCTTCCTTTCATCATGCTGATGAAGGGGTGTAACTCTACCTCTGCAATAGTGGATGCACCCTCTACCTTGGAGAAGATACTCCTATTGAGTAGGTAATGTAGCATCTTGGCACTTGGACTCTTGAAATGTGTAGTAGTAGTCTTAGAGGGTGTGAACCTACCCTCAATCTGTTCAACTGTAAATTTTCTATGGATTATGCATAAAGACATACATACATGCTCATAAACATAGTATAAGGATAGTGTTTAGAGAATTTATAGAATAAAAGGGAGGAAAGAATTGAAGTAAAAAGAAAATTAGAGAGAGAGGAGTAAGAGGGGGGAGGGGGAAGTAGGGTGGGTCGGTGGTAAAAAAAATAAGGGAGGGAGAGAGAGAGAGAGAGAGAGAGAGTAAGGTTATAAAGTGAAAGAAATAAGAGGCAAAGGGGGTATTTATAAAGGTGGGAAACTTCCTTAAGAATTAGAGTGAAAGAGAAGGTGATGGTGAAATAAAGTTGGTTGATGTGATAATTTTCTTATTAGTAGAAAAATAAGATATGCATATAATTTGGTCTAATTGAAATTTTTTATTATATAATAAAATAAATTGTGGTATTAGAAAAATAATTTAATATTATTTTATTATTAATTGTTGTCGGAGTGATGATATCTTGATTTGTGTGCTTGCGATCGAGTACGATAATTGTTTGGTTTAATTGACGATTTTATAATTTGATAAATTGGTATGTGACATCAAAAAGATCATTTAATATTATTTTATCATTAATTGTTACCTAATTTTTTTTATCTTGAACTGCGTGCTAACTATTGGGGTACGAAAATGAGTTGGTTTAACTGATGAAATTTTGACTCGATAAAATTATATAAGATATTTTATTAATATCTTAATATATCTCTAGTATGAATTGTTTATTGGGATATTTCACCTCGTTTTGCATATCGGGGTCCGAGCATAGGAATTGATCCTAAAAAGGCTTGTCACAATTGAGGTTTTGATGAATCTGATTATTTTAGGGCATATACTATATATTCGGTTCATAATTCGAGTTTGTATCAATTTTCTAATTTATTCCATATTTTAGGGTTTTGGGAGCTTATCTAATCGAGTCTAGAGTTTCTAAGGTGTAAGGTTGACTCAATTTGACTTTTGGGTTTTGGTTTCATTTTTTATTTTAAGGTTTTACCTATAAGATTACTGTAAAGTTATGGGTTACAATTAAACAAAATTATTTCTTATTATTTTATTATTAGATATTATTTGGATATATTGTATCGATTTGCATGTCAGTGATAAGATAAATGAATTGTTTAGCTTAGGATTTTTGGATCGATTAAGCTATTGGATTTTTTTGATGGTGGTAGGTTTGTGCTAAATGATTAACCTTTAGGGTTTCAAGCTTTATCTAATTCATTTAATATCTTAGGGTCATTGAATCTTTATTTGATCTCATTTAGAGTTTCTAAGGTTTTGAATTTTTGGGAATCCGGGTTTAATTTAACTCATATGATATTCTAGGGTTATAAGATTTGTTTTATTCAATCTAAAATTTCTATGGTTTAGATCTAATCTAATATGGTTTAAGATTTTGGTTCCAATTCAAATTCTAGACTTCGCAATGTGTTTGATTTATTTTACTAAAATTTTAGTTAATTTTCTAATGTGATCTCGATCTATATTATTTAATTAATATAACATTATTATATTTCTTTATTTTGCGTATAGGCTTATTTGCTATTATAATCATTTGATACAACATTTATTGTACCAAATAATTTTTAGATACGTAGTTCTTGCCGATAATTATACGCTTTCCTAGGTAATTAATCCTAGGCTCTTGTTGTATTATAGATTATAATGATATGATGATTATATATTATTATCATAATTGTTAAATTATAATGGTACTTATTATAATAGTTCATTAATATTACAATATTTATAAATCATATAGTATAGTTAAATTGATAAAATACAATATTAGTAATATAATAATAATTATAATCTTAATTTCGTGAACTTATCAAAAATGGTTTTAATATATGGATCAAGTATGATATTGTTTATTATATGAAAAAAGCAATCTTGTTTATTTGTACTACAATGGATACTGTTAATTACAATATTTTTTATACTATTAATACTACTACAAATACTATTGTAATTTGTAATTATAGTTTATCATATACTTATTATGTATCATGTGCCCAAAATAACAACATGATTAAATCAGTATTGTAGAATATTTTATGGGTATTAATTTTAGAGCTTCTAAATTATATTTTATCACAATTACTTTTTTTATGTAATAAATTATTTACATGATTTAAGTGACTTCCAAGAGGTGTTGCTTATTAAAGGAGATGATGTTGTTAGTTTCTTTAAGAGGTTTCTACTTTAGAAGTTACTTCTAAAAGAAGTTACTTTTTTAGTAGGCTACTTCTTTTATGAATAGCTTCTTTAAGGGGTTACGATCATCTTTAATTATAAGTTCATAAGAAAATATTTATTTGTGATTGTTTTGGAAATTTACTTGTTAGACTTTATTTAATTCTATGTGTTTGATGATTTAGAGATATATTTATCTTTTTTTTTGTTGAAGTTAAGGTTTTTCTTGGTGATTAATTAGGCTTTTCTTATTTGAGAATTTTTGAAGCATATTTATTGGTTTTCTAATTATTTTTTGAAATTGATTGATAGTTCTTTTAAATTTACTAGAACCCTAATGATTATTTCATTAATTTGTTAATTTATTGTCACTCATTGATTATAAAAAGTTAAGGAAAATTGTATCTTGAAATTTTATTGATAACAATTCTAATTTCTTAAACTAGAATTACATCATTCATATTTTAATATTCTTAAATTGCAAAACATCGAGAGTGATCTTTGTGACTTTTTTTCAAAGCTTTCAAGATTGTATATCATATTCTTTCCAATTATTAAAGTCAGGTTGTGTAAAATTAGTGAGTTTACGGTTAGTTGAAAAGAATATCACCACTACTACCAGTGTCAATCAACACTCTCTTAACCCTTAAGCCCGATATGCGAGCTGAGACAACAAAGGCATCTTGGGAAGATGTTTGAATTACCTCAAAATCCTCATCGATAGCTCATTAACTGTCTTGAACCACTTGGGTTCGAGCTCAAACCAAACTCTGTGTGGCTTAAAGTTGGTGGCCCTCCTATTATGGTGTTGATTTCACCATGGCATTCTCGAGTGGATCAAGGTTGATTATATCGATCTTGGGAATTGTTCTCTTAGTTATTCTTTTTTCATGAGTTCTCCTCTTCTAAGCGGGTAGCTTGGGTTTGCAGCATCGTGGTTGATATATTGCTTTAACCGACCTCATCGTATAGCATGGTCGATGATGTTTTTAAGTTGTTAGCAATTCTTCGTATCATGCCAGTTGTTGCAATGATACTTGCAATAATCTTTTGATTCCTTTCACTTTGAGCTAGGTCTCATGGGAGGAGGTGCTAGCAATTCTTCATATCATGCCAATGGTTTCATGAACACATTATGCGCAAGTAATTTCAATGGGTGAACTCATCATACATCTAGAAGAGCTTCCTCTTATCATTGTCTCTGCAACCTGAGTTAGCATTGGTTTGATTGCTGAAGTTGTGGAAATCTTTTATTTGCCCATTGTCTCGATGTAATTCTATTAAGCTTGAATAGGGTCGACCTTAGCCTCGATTTCCTTCCTAGCATTCCTGGTGTTTTCTTATCGCATATATTTCTATACTTTCTTTCTTATTTGCTCCAGTGTAGTGAGCTGGCACTTCATAATGGAGTCAAAGAAGGGACTATTTGTGAGGATCTTTTGTTTGATGGCTTTAAAGGCCATACCATGATTTAGGTTTGGGACCTCCAACCACGCTTTGTTGAATCTTGATAGATTCTTTCTTAGGGGTTCATTATGACTTTGTCATATAGTGTAGAGGTATGAGGAGTTCTTCTCTGGTGGCTTGCTTGCCATGAAGTGGGCCACAAAGAGTTTATTGAGTTTGTCAAACAAGTTAATAGTATCGTGTATGAGCTTGTTGAACCAAACTCGAGTAGCATCTCGGAAGGTGGTAGGGAAGAGTTTGCACCAAATGACGTTTGAAAAGTTATGACCGGCCATGGTAGATTGAATTAAGCGATGTGATCCTTTAGGACGGTAGTCCTATCATAGGACACTAAGTTTGGGAGTCGAGCTCTAGTAAGGAGTACTTCCAACTAGATTTCAGCAACAAAGGGTGTTTTGCCTGGTATTGTCTTCTTAGTAGATCTGTTTTCAAAACTTTCTTTGATGGTCAAGAGCCTTCTCATTGTGTTTTTTATTTCTTCAAGGGCTCGTTCTTTTTCCAAGCTTAAATGGACTATTGTGATAGGAAGTGTTGGCACGTTGTCCTTGTGAGCTTGGGTCTAGCTAGAACCCGTGCGATCTACTTTCGAACTCCCTCCATTGCTTATGTGATGATTTGTGGAGGTTCGGTTAGGTGTTGAAACATTTGGTGCTCTCCTAAGGTGCAGAAAGTATTCCTCACTAAACTTTAGGAGACAATAGGCCTCTGATAGACATTTGGAGCTGGTCTCGAGTTATAGGATCGAGCTATATCGGAGCTGCTAGCTCACGATGGAGTTGCAGTACATCAGTGGTGTCTCCTAGGCGATGCTTTGTCATTCCTTGATGGCGAACAAGTTAGAGAATCACTTTGTTGTGAATTGGAAGCTTGTTTCAAATGCAAGTTCTTTAACCCTTCTAGCTCTATAATTTTAGCTTGTAAGAGGCATTAGAACGGTCATTTTCAATATTTTTGTGTGCAAGTTGCCTATGTAGGTTCTCAAGCTCTAGAATACATCATGGGTCCATAAAATTAGCATTTTCAATAACATGTGTGGTTCTTTATGTGGTAGCTTAAGAGCTTCATCATTCGTTGGAGCAACTAGCTGTTGAGTAGGAGCTGAATCAAGTTAATTTTTACTTCATTGAGGTCTCAACATAGTTTGTATTGGAGGTTACTGTTTGTGATGGATTATGGGTTTTTATCTAATCAATAGTCTAGTGTTTATCGGAGAGTAGAGTGGAAAAGATAATCTAAGAGATTTTTGCAATGATAACGCTAAATGTTAAGGGTACTGATTCTCCTAGTAGAATTTTGCCCTTGCAAATATAGAAAAAATGGTTAGTGTTACACCGAAGGGCTGTTTGGTGTGACCACTTCGATGTTTAAGTTAGTCTATAAATCTCCTAGAAGATCCCTAAAGGAGTATTGATCAGATAAAAACCATTATTTCCATTCCCTTTATTTATAGTTCATGGTCATACTCAGATGGAGTCTACCGAATCTTTTCCGTTTGGATGAATTTCCATCTGGTAGCTGACTTAATACCTGAGGTGAGGGATTTATTTGGTACCCAAGTTGAAGGAGTTGTTAATGCGTGGAGTGTAGACGAAATGTTGATGTCCCCCTCAATTCCATATTAAGACAGGGATAAAGAGGAGGGCTTACATAGACAATTCAAGAGTGAGCTTGTAGGTTTCCCTTGAGGTCAAGGTAAGTGTGAGCTCGTGATCCCCTACTAGAACAAGATTTGTGGTGTTGCTTGTCATGGGCTCTTCTTGAGCCAATAGCGTTGATGATCTTCTGGATCATTCTTGGACTCTTCGATCTGTGTGGGGATGATAATGGGTTGAGTGGGCTATGACTTATATTCTGCTGTCAACAAAAAGAATTTTTTTTTTTTTTTTTTGCAAAAATTAAAACCCAATGAACTTAAAGTGATAATATTTCAAAATTATTAAAATGAACCAACAAACTAAAATTTTCATCGATTGAAAAGAATTATGTGTTGTTTGATCATGAATAGCCGGTACATAAACACTTCATGGACGATCCCAAGCCTTAGAAGATTAGAAGATGCAGATCCCCATCTCCATCTCTTCTAGATAGACCTCGTCTACTACGATTTTATCCTTTCATGATGGAATTTGTTTGTTAAAACTTGAACTCATCTCTATAAGAACAAAATTTATTATAAATATATTGAACTTGTTTCTTGAAAGAAAAAAAATTAATTTATCTATTTTTTTAACTTGGCAGCTTTTTTAAATTTTATTAAAAATTTATTCTTTTTCCTGTACCCCAGAATTATTACTAAAATAAAGTTAAAATAATAATTTTTCCCAGAATAATCATTATTAAATTTATTAAAATAAATGCAATCGTAAAATATTCACTTTGACGTGAGGTTTTGAAAACGTGCAAATTGACTTTTCAGGAATGAAAGTGACACGAAAGGCAACAAAGTACGTCGTAGTATGAGAGATGGATTTGCCGTCCCGTAATGCTTTTGTTTTTTTAAGTGAACATCTAATATACATAAAATAAATTTAAAAAATCTCTTAAACAAATAAAAAATATATTTCATGATATGTGTTAAATGTTTATTTACAAAAATACAAAGTAAATGGTAAGTTCGGAGCAGCAAATTTTTTCCCGGTAGTATAGGCATATGACAGTAAATGAAGCACAATAATAGTCATCTTCTCTCTTCTCTAGCAAAGGTGGTACATTGATCAGTAGATACATGGTATTATTTTAAATACGCATAGCTAGCTATAATTTTTTAATTTACTTGCAGATATAGATCTTGTCCAACAACTTATGAAGTCGATCTACCAAATCGTGTGAACATATTTAAAGTATTCGACTTTTTACTATTTTGCTTTCCCAAGTTTCCACATGCGAAGGTTGATTTCGTTTTGAGTAATTTGTGAAGACCCATATCGTATGAATTCTCTTAAATCTGGACCACTATATACTTTACTAATTAAACTTTGAAAATGTGACGCCAGCAATGAGCTCGAAGGCAAGCATTTTTCCCGGTGGAAAGTTTGGTGTGAAGGACTGCCGGATTTGGATTTTCTTCTCATAAATTTTATTTTATCATGTTTAAATGATATCACGTGTGTTAAAAAAAAATCCCGTATAATCAAAATCGATATTATAATGTTAAAAGTTAATAAAACATTTAAGTAATCACAACCATTATTAGTCCATCAATTAATATAAACTAGTTAAAGTCTAGCTCTATGCACAGTTTTTAAAACATAAATACATACTGGTGAAAACATTTACGTAAATTATTAATGCATTTGATATAGTAATAATAATAATATATAAATTCACGAATTGTTTTAAGTGTGATCACTTAGTTGGAGTTTCACACGACTATTGATGCTTTTTCCCCCGTAATTGTACATAGTAGCTAATACTGAATTGTAATTATTATTATGTCCTATATAAGGATATATCGCTCTAAAAAAAATACGAAATGATATAATATGATGATACAGTATCATTTAGAAAAATAAACTTTTAAAATTTTATGTAATAATGGATTAATAAAATGGAAATAAAATGGTTCCGTTTCCGAGCTGAGACAATTGAACCATTGAAATTTCCACGCAGAATCAATGATAAGGCTAGATTATAAGCGTTCTAAAGCAAATAAAGACCCCCAAAACGATTAACGAATAAAAAAATATTTATATTGTAGAAAGATTAATTAATTTTTGGAGTGCTTTCTGTTGTCAGGGGAGGACTTCAAGATAAACATAGTGGATCGAAACATTTGCCACTTGAGTAATAGATTGATTGATAAAGCATGGCGACGCCATAAATGAGGTGGCAGTGGACCCTTGTTAACAAATCGGTATTAAAGTCCGGTATGAACAAAGAAAAACTATTTATTATATTAAAGAAATTATAATCACCCGATAACCAATTACAAACTTATTAAACCAGTCAGGATTCAATGTATGTAAAGTCTTACCAAAATCTTTCTGAGGAAAATTATATTCCCATGGTTTGTAAGGACATTTTGGCATGTGTAGATGTATGGATTCGAGTGAAGTAGTCTTGTACATATTGCATCAGTATCGTGCTATATGTAACTTGCAATGAGTGATATACAATGACACTCAAGACTCAGAGTGATCAAGAGAGAGATGAAATATGAAGGAGGGATAGACAATCTCAATATCTTAAATATAATTGTAACAAGTGAAAGAGCTATTAAGCATTAAACCCCATTAGTAGTAATGATCAAGCGTTTGATATCTTGAGATAGGAATTCAGCAGTACCTTAGTGTTCTATCCAATTTCTTCTCCTTTGAATGAGGTTAAACTTGGGGTAATTATAAAACTTGGAAATCAACATTATCTATTGGATCTCATTGAGAGCGGACTACCAAGATGAGTTCTTTTTAATACATGAGCCATACTGAAAAATGTTAGATGACAGACAGGACGATCCAATGGATCCTACTCCAAGCTCACCATGCCAAAACTCCATTGATCATCTCAATAAAGGAACTTGACTTGCTAGATCCTGTTACTCAGCATGCAAATCAAGCCCAAATAAATAAATAATATAATTTGAAACCCATTCACATTTGGTCCCTAACAAAAATTCTTTGGATGGAGTTCAAGTATTTTGAGTACTAGTTGTATTTATGCAGACTTTAATCAATACTAGGCGCATGATGTTGATAAGTGCTTTCATGGAATTGAATACATCACTTGTCGTGGATGAGTCCTTGAGTACCACTCTAATTTAGTGTGTCGTATACATTTATATGTATGTATGTGTGTGTGTGACTTCAAATAATTCCCTTATGACCCTTCATGATTTGTGATCGAAGTTGACCATGTGATCGTCTGAACGTGCCATCATTCTACATGTTGAGAATGCTCCGATTGAAGCCGCCTGTGCATGTTTCCATTACATTGAAATTACTTCCTCTGATTATGATTTAAAAGCCTTTGTGCTTTATATCATTTCCAATAATTGTTCGCACCCCTTTGACGTGTGAAGGTTAAAACAAGCGCCGATATTATTATTATTATTAGTGGTGCTGCTACTACTACTCCTTGTGAACTCGTACCAATTCTTCCTGTGTCCATCCAATCGCATTTGCACAACACCGACTTTTTTTTTCTTTTTTTAATGATCTTCATCATGTAACATCCAAATCAGATTACGCATTCCGAAAGAAATATAATATTATCCAACTTATCAAATACCAAAGTCGAATGTCCTTAAAAAAAACCTACACCACTAAATCCAATTTTCTAGTTCATCCATATTCCGACGGTATATTATTAATATGTTTTAGAGATAATATAAAAAATAGTACTAACTTTCGTAAAAAAATTAATTATATATCTGAAGTTTGGTTTTGAACAATTTGGTACTAGATAAAGTTTCCATGGGCTTTTTTCATATATAAAGTTTGGTTTTGATAATTTTGATATCTTTATAAAGTTTTTGTAGATATTTTTCATACTTGATTAAACCTAATTTAGGTTGTAAAAATTTTGTTCAGGTACTAAAACTATCAAAGTTAAAATTTAGGTGTGAGAAAAGACCATGAAAATTTTGTTTAAGTATTAAATTTTTTAAAATGAAACTTTAAGTATCTAATTAAATATTTTACGAAAGTTTATATACCATTTTTATCTTTAATCCCATATTTTTAAATCTTACCAAACCTCACCATATACAATGGGCATTCACAAGGGCTTGGTATCTTTCTTTCACGAGATTTGCACATACCATTCGCAAAGCATTTGATCTTCTTGTGGCACATCTCCCATATATTTTTTTGGGTAATCCCTAATTTAGTGCCTCAGTTTTACAAAAAGATCAATTAGGTTCTTAAAATTTGAAAAGTTCAATTTCATATCTAATTGAACTTTTCATGTCTTTAAATATTATCTGACTCTTTCATTGTCTCATTAAATAATGAATAAGTGTCAGACAATGATTGAGAGTGATATAGTATTTAAGAATACGAAAAGTTCAATTTATAAAACCAGATCCAAATATGTAATTAACCTTTTTCAAAATTTAGATATTAAATTGAGTATTTTCCTTTTAGCATATATTCATTGGTCAACCGCTAAATCCACAATCAACCGAACCCATATTATTCAAAAGATGTACTCAGATTTACTAAATCTTCTCCTAAATCTCTTCAATATATATATTTTTATTTTTTATCTGCCCATCAGCTACCATTTGTATATATAGACGAACAATGATCCTTATACAATTTGTAAACCCCTAAAAATTTTTCACAACTCTTAAAAAATAATTCTACAGCTAAAAGCCAAAAGTCAAAATTAAAATCCTGAAACCGACCTAAGCTAAAACTATACTCTGGAAATTTTAAACAAGATCAAATACATAATTTCTTAACCTTAAGAAAATGAGAGTCTTCAAAAATAAAATGGAAAAATCAATAATCGTTCGACGCAAAATCCGTACACTAAATAATTTATCTATCCGACCTCTAACACAAAAATAAAGACAATATATCCAAGTAATATTCGATGACAAAATTTCAAAACCTTAAGCCCCTCGGTGAATTTTATATAACAAAATTTAAATTAATACAAAAAAGTTAACTTGAATCAACACATAACCTTGGACTCGATTAAACAATCCCGAGAAATTGCAAAATATTAAATATACCACAAAAAATAAAGTAAAACATAAATTTTGAACCAAAAATATAAGTATGACATAAACTCCTAAATTTTAAAACTAAATTTTAGAAGCCAAAAGTCAAACTGGAATCCTAAAGTCAATTGAGAGCAATAACAGAACTTAGTGAACCTACATCCAGCAATCCTACACGCAAAACTCTAAAATAGTAAAAATGAGATAACCATATATTATAGTTTGAAATAATGTGTTCCAACTTAAAAAGATTAGATTCGTCAAAAATTTGCTCGTTTTGAACCTGAATGGGATCAGTTTTTGAAATTGGGGTCTGACACGTAAAATAGTAAAAATATTACGACAATATATTAAGAGTTGTAATGAGATAAGAAATCATAAAATATAAGTTTTAGAATTTTTCGATTTACAAAAATATCACATATAGCTCGTCTATGTGTATTTTTTTTACTATTGGTAATTTATCTATCTTTTTTGCTATTTATTGTACTATTTCTACTATTTGTTACTATTCATCTCTCTCTACTTTTTCTTATACCTATCTCTTACAATTTTCCTTTCCCATAAAACTTTACTATACTTTTTACTTAACTTCTCTTATACTTCATTATACTTTTTCTACTTAAATTAACTTTTTCCCTCTTTTCTTTCAATGATAGCTGTTGCTTCCCTTTTCTTTTCACTCCATTTTCTTTTTTCTTTCATTTAGTTTTACATCCTTTATTCCTTTTGTTTTCCCTCTATAAATACCCCTTCTCTCCTTCTTCACTTCTTACACACTTTTCTTTCACCATAATAAAAATCTATCAACTTTTCTCCACAACTTTTCTCTCTAAATTTCCTCGCAACTTTCTCTTCACAAATTTTCATCTAAACATCCTTCCTCTCCATAACCATACATCTTCATCTTCCTTTAGGTAAAACACTAAACCATCTCTTCCATTCATGTTAACACAACATGAAAAATATGTGTGTTTGGTTTTCAATTTCCCTATCAGCATACACTAGGGAATGGAAATATAGAAACAACATATTGTTCATGTCCTGTTTAACACTATAATTTCATTTATGTTATGTTATGTTATGTTGTTTTTTCTAACTTTAACTTTATATATGTTACTACGTATATGTACATATATAATATATATATATTTTAGAGCCTAACGCTCACAAATCTAACATTTTATTTATGCTTTTATTTCTTTGCTTTTTTGTTTATTCATTCAAATAAATAAGACTAGTCAACTTCTAATCTTAGACTTGTCCTTATCAAGTCAAAAAAAATTTCTTCTTGCTTTTTGGAATTGTCCATAAGCTAAGTCCAAGGAATCTTGACATGAATCTAAGACTCCCATGGTTTTTCTTATTTTTTCTCTTTTTTTTTTTTAAGGGACTTGCCATGTCTAAGTCCGATAAGACTTGAATAAAAATCTAAAACTTTCAAAATTTTCTTCTTTTTCTTTTCCTTAAGCTTTCTTATGCATTTTCTTTCTCTTTTTGGAACTTGTCCATTCTAAGTTCCAGAAAGCCTTGATGCAAGCTAAGACTTCTCAATACTTGATGTTACATATATGCTTATTTAATTTTCTATATATTTTATATTCCATGTGAGTTATTTTTCTTTTATCATACAACATAGCTATAAGTTCATAGTCATGCATGATTATAATGTTGTTGTCTTAATGGAATTTTTCAAAGAAATAAAAGGAGTCATTTTCTTTCATAAAAATAAGACTAAACCCTCTATAAAAATAACTTTTGAAACTTAGGAAAAATTTACATTTAAAACTTATGATCATGATTCAACAATTTCCTTTTCAAAAAATTTAAATATGTTCCTCATAAATTTTTAATGTTATTTTTATGCAAAGCTTCTCCAAGACTTAATTATGTTGTTCAATTACTGTTTTTTCAAATACTAAAATAAATTTATTATTAAATCTGAATATTGATAATTTTTTGTTATGCAAACTTTTATTAAAAACTTAATTATAAGATTCTTACCAATATTTTGATAAACACTAAGAACCAAATAATTTTTCTAAGTTAAGTTTAAAATTAACCTACTAGTTAAAAACTCACTTAGAAAATAAAATCGATAGACAACCTAAGGAATCCAATTTTTAATAATGTAAAAACTTATGAAGTTGAGAAAATACGAAAACAATTGTTATAATAAGAAGACATTCATTTGTAACAACTCAAAATTTTAGTTTTCTTCTAACAACCCCCTTAAATACCCAAATGTTGAAAAACTATCAATAGAGAAAGAATTATTATGAGAATAAAAATTTAGGATAAGCCATTCATTTAATTTTCCCTCATGCTAAAACTTAAAACATTTTAGAGGTAATAAGACTTAGAATGATTTTTCGTCATAACCACATAAAAATTCATCCGAAGAAAAGTAATTAGTTAAAAGAAGTTTAATATGAAAATGAAATATTCATGAACTTAAAATAAATATAAAATCATATTTTTTTAATTAAGTTTCATATTTGAAAAATTTAAGAAGTAAAACTTTGTTTAAGAATCAAATTTAAGAAAATTTCTATAAGGAAATATACTTAGAGTTTCATGCCACCAATGGACAAAACCATATCTTGTAAAATAATATATTAAATAAAATTCTTTTTAAATATGAGACCTTTGAGATTTCAAAATATTATTGAACAATGATTCTCATTGTTGAGTCACATGTTTACAAAATAGCAAATTTAATTACAAGTGAAAGAATGACCTTCTACAAAACTCTATCTTTCCCAAAGATTATTTACAAATTTTATTTTAAGACAACATCACTAGGATCATGCATATACTATGAGCTATTTTCAATATTAAACGATTTTTAAAAGTAGAAATATTTATACGATTGCTACAAAGTGTCTAAGTGAACCAAAACTTGAGAAAATTTACAATTTGAAGGCTGAAATTCTTGTATCTATTATGTACCAACCCGCTTTGGAACCTAAATGGCTTTAAATAATAAAAATAACCTTACAGATAGATAGATCTTTTTGAGTAGATAGAAAACGACATTTAATATGCAAAATTCTGAGTTAAAAATGAGCAAGTTATGACCATTTTTAAGTTAGAATTTCCCTTCATCCGAATTTTGATGAAAATAACAAGATAGAATTAGAGAATTTAAGAAGGACTTCTATTTTGTCTAGGTGACAAGGAATACGGAACTTTTTTTCCTGAGGATTATTATGACTAAGAAGATTGCGATATAAACGAGTAAGTTTTTCCTCTTAAATTCATTACCTTGATTGTGCTTGTAAAATAGTTGCACTAGCATGATGAGAAAAAATAAAAACAGATATGTATAGGGGATTATCAAGGGTTAAGTATGCGTTTCTTTTGCTTGTCTAATTAAGTGAATGTTAAGCATATCGCAATAATAGAATGCTTGTTTAACTACGTTTATTTATTTGTATGCTTGATTGCTATGTGTGTTCAAACTGATTAAACACCCTTAACAAATCATAATATGGAATGGCGTTAATAAGAAACAGTCACGCATAGCATCCATCGAGTCACATTTCGAAAGGTTGCTACTCCTATGTGTAGAGTTGGATGGGCCACAAGCGTACTGGGAGATGGGCCCTGCTCCTTGAAAAATCCGCATCACTTGTGGAATACGACTTTAGGTTCGGAACCATGCCAACATAACACTTTGGGCGAGTTCTTGGAGACTAGCAGTAGAAGATCAAGAGGACCTTCGTCAACAATTCCTTAACCCTTAAAATGGAGGGTATAAATCCATTATATGTAAAGGCTCTAGGTAACTATATGTATATGCATTCTTCATGTGATTGATACATAAGCATAGCATATACTTGACTAACCAACTTGTCTGTCTATGAGTGTCTGTGTGAATGACCAGGAAACATCTCACTAAGCTCGTTGTAAGCTTATACCCTCATAGTTTTTGTTGAAACAGGTATACTTGAGACTTCATTCGAGGACAAAACATTAAGGAAATCATTGGTGGATCTTTGAGCTCATGTAAAAGAAGTGAAAAAGTAGGATGGATTTACTTTCTTGTAATTTCCTTATGAGCAAAAATATGATATATTGATATTTTGGAGATTATTAAGATATGTATTTACGTAGACTTGAAGACATTAGCGGGGGTATACCTCTAAGAATTGTAATTAACCTTGTTTAAATTTCATGTTAAGTATTTCTATTGTCTTTGAAATGACCTAGATTTACATTTTAATCAAATCTCATGTGTTTATTAATTTATTTTAAGGAGTTGAATTGAATGAGTATGATTATGTTGTTAGTAGTCTAAGATATATGATTTGTATGTGTATATGTTGATATTAATATTTTGTTTTATATGCATTAATGTGTGAGTAATGAAATTATTAATGTTGTCTTGTGCACATTAAGGTGTTAAGTTAAGTTAGATTAATAACTCAACTTTAATTTCACTTAAGTTAGTTGATTAAGTTTCTTGTAATTAAGGTAGCATTTATGCCCAAATACAAGCCTAAATGAGACTCAAATTAAAGCTAAATGCAACCTAAAGTTATATAGGCATTAAGGGGTAAATTTGGAATGTGTTTAAAGTCAAAATTTGCTTAATTACCCTACTTTTTGAAGGCAGCCAAATTTTATCCGAATTTTCCTTTTCTTCTTCCTTTTCTTTTCTTTTCCATTTCCATCTCTATTTCCAAGCTCAAGTTAGGGTTTATATCAAGTTTGAAAATCAAAGTATTTCTCAAGACAAGGTATATATATATACTTGAATTAATTTAGTTAAGGTTGTTGTGTTGTTTTATTTCTTTTCTTGAAATAGATGTATGGATCATTGGATGAATTGAGCTTAATGTTGATCAAATGGTTTGTTCATGCATGGGATGAGTTGAGAAAGTGTTATATGAGTGTGTGAGGTTGTGCATGCATTGTTGTATGTTTATGAAGTGTTGGGAAGTTGTTAAGAGAATTGTGTAGGAGAATTTAGAATTGATGGAAGTAGATTTTTGAAGTGTTTAATGTTGTTGAATTCATGCTTTGAATTGCTAGAATTGAGTAGTATAGATATGAGTAAGGATATGATGTTAGAAATATAGTGGAGGAAGGTTTAAAGTGTATTAAGATGTAATTTTGTAAAGTTGAAAAACAGGGGATTTAAGTTTCTCACGTTTAACCTTGTTTTTAAAACGTACGCCGGCATCTGGGGATTCTACGCCGCCGGCGTAGAGGCGGTGTAGAAAGCCCACAGAATCGTTTTTCCTAACGCCGTTTGCAACGCCGCCGGCTTATATGCTAAAGATTTGCCAGCGTCTGTTCTTCAGAATGTACGCCGGCAATTTGAGTTTCTACGCCGCCGGCGTAGAGGCGGTGTTGAAAGTTCACAGAACCAAATTTCTTAAAGCCGACTGAACGCCGCCGGCTTTCGCTAGGAAGTCAGCCGGCGTTCTTTCTTCTAACTTGTACGCTAGCTTCTGGGAATCAAGGCAGCCGGCGTACATGTGAAGGCTGCCCGCGTACTTAGGTAAGCGGCCGGCTTACACCTCTCTGGACATTTTCGAAAACTTTGGTTTTGGATTCTACGCCGGCTCAAGGCCGCCGGCGTAGGGTACAAAGGCTGACGGCGTACACTTTGAACGCTGCCAGCGTTGGCAGTGTACATTTTCAGAACATTGAACACCGGCTCAACGCCGCCGGTGTTGAGTGCCGGCGTATCCCTTGTGTTTTTGAATTTTGAGAGCTTTTTCTAAAAATTTCCCAAAGTTGTTATTTGAGCAATTAAGTGTTTATTAAACAATTTGAGATATAATAGGACGTTTAAATGCTTATTTGTGACTTTGTAATTAATGAATTGGATGTCTTTGATTAATTGTGATATATGGATATAATATGTATATATATTTGTGAGAATGAAATCTATAATTGTTGATTTATTGATTATTGTGACATTTCCATTACAGTTAAGGATTCTTCGGTTAGTTCATCACCGAGAGATCCTAGTTCTATACTAACGGGTTCAGGTACGCAATAACTTGTCTGATGTTTGCTAGGACCAGACATTTCTAATTTGACCTAAATTGATTCGATTTAACATTTGGATGAATTGGATGTCTATTACGCTGATTAATCTGGTCCGAGGAGCAGCAAACCTGTCATGATGCAATGACATGTTAGCTAGGCGCTTAACCAAGTCATGATGCAATGACTTTACCATGATGCAATGGTACGCTATGATGCAATAGCGATTCTTTTGGTTAAGTGGGTAGCCGATAGGGGGGAATTGTATCTGTGTAACGTTTGCTTAAACTTAGGGGGAAATACCATGATTTAGTTCAAGGTTTATGGGAACTTGTGAACTAGACTCATGTTATGGACTGAGTTTAAGTAGAGTCGGGCAACGGCTTTTAAACCCTAGATGAAGCTATTATCTTCATGAAATAGATATAGGAGATATAAGTATTCGGACTGCTTATATCAACCCCCTGAGCAGCTGCTGTTACTCAGGATCCCTGGATTCCCGAAGTGTGACCGGGGTTTGAATACCCTCTTGTTGATTTGTGAATCAAAATGTAATAAAGATAACTACTTATTCTATGATGCATTACATGAATTGGATGACTTGTTACGCATTGGTTATTGTGTACTGGGCCTCTGGCTCACTTTTGCTGCTTTGCAGGTAATGGAGACGAGTATTACGATGACTTGGGCTATGGATCCGATTTCGAAAGATTTCTGGATGAGTGGGATGAATAGGATCTGGTGACCCGGGACTTTTAGAAGACTTTTTGCTAAGGACCAGCTATGTATAGAAGGCTTGTTAGTGAAGCCAATTTCTTTTGTAATGACCTTAAGATCCTTTAGGATTCTCATGTTTTGAGAAAAATATGTAATTTTTGTAGTGTCATGTATTGGCACTAAACTATGTTTATATAATGTAAATATATGTATAGATTGCTTTTGTTAGCAATCTTGTTTTATTTAAAAGTTCTTTACAAAGTTTAATGATTTTGATCAAACAATTTTCATAAACTGTTAGTTTTAGGACAACCTTACATATAATGTGAAAACGTTATATGTGGTTGGGGATTCGGTACTCTAAGTCTCGGGATTTAGAGGATCGGGTCTTTACAGTCTTATTACTTAATTATTATCAAAGTAAATTATACTACTTTGATGGGTTCCCTTTGATGTGTTGTCTGTGTTGTGCATAATATGAAAGTTTTTATGTAACTAAGGAGGTTATTTCTGGGCTTTAACGTTATGTACGGTGGACTGCTACGTTTAAAGTACCCCTCGAGGCGTGACACTATATCCATCCTTCTTTCCACAATCACTGTGAAAAGGTAGTAGGTTCTCGTTCCTCTTGCTTCTTTCTTCTGAATCCACTTCAGAGCATAATTCTTAAATCTTTTATATTAATAATGGCATATCCTTAGTTGTTTGCTAATGAAAAAAAAAGGTTAATAGAAAAAATGGTACCTGAACTTTTGCAAAATGAAAAATTACGTACTTAAAGTTTGGTTTTGAATAATTTGATACTTGAACAAAGTTTTAATTGATATTTTTCATACTTAAAGTTTAGTTTTGATAATTTTGATACCTAAACAAATTTTTTGATGACTTTTTTCATATATGAAACAAGTTCAATGAGGTATAAATAATTCTACAAACAATTTGTTTAGATATAAAAAATATCAAAACCAATCTTAGGTATAAAAAATTAATAAAAGCTTTGTTCAAGTTTCAAAATAAAATTTTATGTACTTAATTGTTTTTTTATGAAAATTTACGTATCATTTTTATCATTATGTCATAAAAAAAATACTGTTACATTACTATGTGCATTGCATGACTTTCACAGAAATTTTTTTTTACTTATCTCGTATCCTATTTAAATCCTCAAGGAAATTTCCACTTTCTTCATGTCATTAACTTTTTGCTCACAGATTTTCGGCAGAAGGTCTGCAATCCTTTTCGCGCATGAAGCACACATGTCCATATCATTAGGGTAACTAGCAAGTGTTAACAAATCTGGAGATGTAAAATTAATCTCCTGAGGCTGTATGTCCAATCCTGCATAGTCATACGGTGAGCGTAATTTCCAATCCCATACGTATGTCTGACTTTGGTACTACTTTTGAGGATGGTTTGTTTCGTTTAAATGATTGTCTTTTTTTTTTTTTTTTATATACAGTTGACAGATCAAACTCATCGAGATCCTGACTAGCCGCAAATCTCGGTAAACAACTCAACACGGGCTCTTTCATCACTATTAAAACATACAATGATGCAAGTAGTCCCTTTTAAGCTCTCTTGATGTGTGTGTGTATATATACGTATGTATGTATGGACATATATATATATATAAAACATTGAAATAATCCCTTTATTCGTGATAATGACTTATCAGTATCATTTCGAAATAAATTTTCTTGATAGGTGGTGGAATAATTCTCTTATCTCATATAGAATCTTGATAATCTTGGTAATCTTTATAATTTTTCATGATCTTGATACTTTTGACACTCTACTTATTGTTGGTATCACCTTGTGATGATTAATAAAATCATAAATTGTAAGAGTGAATATTCTCAGACATCTTCTACTGTATTGATGCAGCGACATGAATTAAAAATAATCATGATCCATTGATTGTAAGATTACCTGAGAAGCGATTCTCAATTACTTAGTGATTATGAGAATATCTAAGTAAATGACATTCAAAAGCGATAAATGTTATAAAGAATTCTAAAATTGGGAATAAAGAGCAAAGACAGCTCACATTGTATTAATGAATATTTGTTATTTTTTTATTTGTCATATGCTATTCAATTTATATCAAAGACCTAAAATATGCCAAAAAGGAAGAAAACTAAAATAGAAAATCATATTAAAGACATTAAATCATAATCAAATTGAATCATGACTAAACAAAGTTTCTATTAAAATATTATATTATATTCACAAGATATTCTTTTCAATCTTGTGAAAACACATTAGAAAATACTTGGGGGTTGGAGATGAATTGAGTATTTACCCTAAAATGCTCAAACAATAAATTCTTATGCAATAAATCAACTAAAACTTTAATAGCAGTGGATAAGGCAATAATAGAGTATTGAAAGGAATATTAAAGAAATAGGGAAAGAAGATATAAGCCCAGATTTAACATGGAGTTTAACCCGCTTCCTATTCTCAATGGTCACCTAAATCGCCTCCAATCAGTGACTTCACACGCTTTATTGATCTCAATCACACAAGCTCAAATGGAGTAGTACCCCAGTTTACAACAGTTAGAAAATAAAATGTTTCGTTTTCTCTTAAGATATACTCTTATAGATAATAAATACAAGATTAGAGCACAAAATTGATTTTCTCTCTCTTTGAAAATTTTGCAAATTTATGAACAAGAGTAGAAAGACAATGAAAGACTTTTCTAATTTGTTTGTTTACAAATAAAAGCTCTTAATCACTTTTTAGTTCAACACCAGTTTGTTGAATCTGCTAAGGAAAGAGTATTTATACATTTCAAAGTTTAAATGTTCATTAGAGATGATGTCTTAAAATAGTCAAACATTAAATGCATGTAATAGCTCTTTCACGCCACATTGGCTTGTATTTTAAATTGTCGCACCTTAGACTTGCCATGCCTTAAATTTGACCCTTGATCAAGTCTATGTAACTTTGAACTCATCAAGCCTGAGATTTGTTGGCGCCTCTTAAACTTATCGTGTCTTGGATTTAATCCTCGACTAAGGCTAAGCTACTTTAAACTCATCAAGCCTGATTTGAGCTTGTCGAACCCTGATGAATAGACTTGTCAATGTCACGCCCCAACGGGTACCCTAAACGTGACAGCCCACCGTACACAATATTAAAACTTAAGAATGATTATCTCAGTCACTCGAAAGCTTCCATATCAGTACAAGGCGTATATTCACATCAAAGGGAGACCGATAGAGTAATGCATTTTAAGATATTAGCAGCGGAACATGCAAAATAACACTTAATATATTTCATTGAAATGTAAAGTCTTACAACTTCTAAGGGGCATTCCCCTGATAATTTTTATAGCAACATAGTCCTAGTATGAAGATTAACTAAAGCTAGAAGATTTTAAAGGAAATTTAGTCTAAGACTTCAAAATAGAGTTCCTCCAAAAGCTTCCCAAAATAAAGATTTTACCCAGACGATCAAGATGGTCACGGAGGCAAAATAACCCTCCTGCAACATCAAAAGTCTATAGGGGTATAAGCATAACTAGTTTAGTGAGATATTCCTTATGCAAAAGTCCTCATAGTAAGCATTCAACCAAGTTCATTAAACAAGCATATGAAATGCAACAATCATATGATCAAATAGTACATACGACTATCCGTTTTCGTATGTGTGATAGATTTGCCCCTCTATCGGTGGTTAGTGAATGATTTGAACTGGGCCCTAGACGACCTCCTTAAAAGTTGCGGGCGTCTAGGTTCCAACGAACCATACTACTAGTCATCGGGCTTTTCATACTCAAAACGATCGATCCGGCTCCGCTACAACTCGAGACCGTATTCCCCGATCGTCCTAAATCCTTAAGATGTAGCTACGCAACTTACCTTTCCGATCCTATGCTGAGGAGTAGTAGCACAAATTGGCAAAATAATATTCTAAGTGATATTCATTAGAAATTGATTATATCAGGATTCCAATATGACATTAATTCATTAAAGCGATCAAGCAATAATTGCACACATAGCAATACATACATAAGAACAATTATATCAATCACAGATCGGGTTTCGATATACTTATTGTTCATTGATCGCACATAATCATTCACATACATAATTCCCATGATATCCCACATGCATATCAATTTTATCTTTCCCTAACATCTAGTGCACTATTCTACAAGCACATGTGCGAATACATAAACGTAAAGGAAACTCACTCGTCCATAGCGATATTCTATAAGTCGAAGTAATCCCCGGGGAAGAAAAGATCTTGGTCCTTGACACCTAAACAAAAGAAATACCCGAAATGAGTATTCTATGCGAGATCTATTTAAAATCTCTAATTCTATCTTATTAAATTCATCAAAATTCGCATGAATAGAAATTCCAACTTAAAATGGCCATAATTTGCTTATTTTAACTCAAAATTTCACATATTATATACGATTTCTACCTACTCGAAAAGATATATCCATTTCTAAAGTTATTTTTATCAAAAGAATCCATTTGGGTCTCGGAACAGTGACGTACAGAACTATTACGAAATTCCAGTTTTCAAAAACACAATTTTCCAAGCTTTTCCTCATCCAAAAATTCTTGTATCAAAATATAGATATTTGTATAGTTGAAAAATCCTTTTATATATATTATATATATATGTAGACTCAAATTATATGCATGAATTTAGTGGTGTTGTCTCAACAATAATTTTTGTAAAACAATTGTTCTTAAAAGTAGGAAAATGCCAACACTTGAAAAATTCATTTTTAGTTTTGTTGGGAAATTTTCTTAAATTATTATAAGTGAGTGTTTTCTTATTTTGACTTCATTTCTTAATCTTTGAGAATACTTTAAATTTTTTAAAAATAATTTCAGTCTTTTTAAGATTCCTACAACTCCATCCTAATAGTTAAAAAAATTTAGTTTTCTAAATGTTTCTTGGTAGTGACTAAAGTTTCTTAAAGTAGTCATGTTTATATGTTCTATAGTTCTCTTAAAGTTAGTTCCAGTCTAAATAAATAATATTAATGATCTTTTAAGTCATTTACTAAATTTATTTCCTAAGTAAGGCTTATCTTTAAAAAGGTTATTCTTTGATAATTTATAAAACTTGTTCTAGACTTTAATGTTTTAGAGTGTTGGTAGAAAAATTCGATAAATGAGTTTAAGAAAAACCTTTGTTAAACAATGATTTAGCAATATTAATTTTCAAATAAACTTTCTTATTTCATTGGTTGAAAAAGAGAGTATGTGATAACTTTACTTTATGTATACTTGGATGAAATCCCATGTACTATTATTATTAGAAACTTGTGATAAACTTTTCTAACTTTGGAAAAGATTTGTTAAGATGAAACTCTATGTTGTTATGGAAAAATCATTTCTTAGATGACAAAAATTTATTTTTAAAGAGAGTTCTTATTTTTCTTTACTTAAGAAAACTCCTTTTCATAATTGTTGGGACAATATCAACATGTTCTTGTATGAATGAGAATATGTAACTATGAGAAATATAATAATATTAAATAATAAGATAAGATATATACAAGAATAAATAAGAGCAAAATAATAAGATCAAGTATTGGGAACCTTAGCTTTATCAAGGTATCCCGAAACTAAGAATGAGTAGTCCCAAAAAAAAAGAAAAGAAAGAAAATTGTTTTGACTTGATATGGAAAAGTCTAAGACTAGAAAGACTAGTCTTAATACTTTGCATAAAATAAGTAAATAAATAAATTGCAAACATAGAAATAAATAAATAACAAGTGAGCTTATATGCTCTAAAAAATATATATAGGTACATAAATATATTTAGTTAGATATAAATAAGAAGTTAGTATAATAACATTAATGATATGAGCAAAACATAATAACAACAATAGAAATATAGAAATGGATATTCATGGACAAGAACAATACATGAATATAGTGTAGCTTCCATAACAATATGTTTAGTAAACTCACACCATGGTCATGTAAAGTGACATGACATGACATGATAGAAGTAATATAAAGAAAGTTTATTACCTAAAAGATATTTGATAGTAGAGAAAGTGGTGGTGTTTGAGAGAATTTTGGGGGTATGTAGAAAGGAATTTGAGAGAGTATTTAGAGAGAGTTTTGAGAGGAGAATTTTGGAGAGTTTTGGTAGTGAATTTATGGGTAGATGAAGTGTGAAAGAAATGAAAGAGAAAGGGGTATTTATAGGAATAGTTGGAAAGAAATTATAGTTAATAAAATAAATAAAAAAGAAAAGAAAATTGATGGCATGGAAGAAAGAGTAATTAAAAATAATTTTAGAAGAAAAGTATAAAAGAAGTTTAATAATATGTAGTGTAGAATTTTTATGGGAAAAGAAAATTGTAAGAAATAGGTGTATAGGTTGTAAGAATAGTAGTAGAAAAAGTAGAGATAGATGAATAATAATTAATAGAAAAAAAGTACTATGAATAGTAGACTAAACAATTAAAATACCTGTAGTAAAGAAAACACGTGTGAATAAGCTATATATGATATTTTTAGTTATAAAAAAATTCTAAAACTGATATTTTTGAAATCACTATATTTTTACGAGTCTAATGGTATTGTCGGAATATTTTCATTATCTAGTGCATCGGGGCACGGTTTTTGAAAATGGATTCCGTTTAGATCCGATAGACACTAGAAAATTGCGAATATGATATTTTTAAGCTTTCCTATATTATTACGAACCATTTTCCATAATTATTTTAATTTCGTTGTCTAGGGTTTAAAAACACGGGATTGCCGGATCTAGATTTACTAAACTAAACATAGAACTATGTTAACTTTAGGGTTCCGATTCGACTTCCGGTTCTAGGGTTTGCTTATATTTATCAAAAAATCTAGGGGCTTATAGTGAAGCCTTTGATGAAAACTACAACCAAGGCTACACTCAAATAATTTGTATTTACTTATTTCTGCACAATCTCCAGAGAGTAACATATACATAAAACACATACATGTATATTCTAGCATGTTTTTCATCCTAGTTGTTTGACTAATTAAGTGTAGTTTAACACAATTGAGTAATTAATTATACAACTAATTGTCTCATTAAAATTTACATTGATCATATAAGTTCAATAATCTCCCCATTTTTTTATGAGGACAATCATGCACAATTAACTCTTGTTCAATTAAGCATACTCCCCCTCAAATAAGTATTTGGGTTTTAAAAGAATTTTTTCAAACTTTATTCAAAAACTTAATCATTAATTCTAGGGAAATACAAGTTATACTTAATGATCAAACAAACACAATATATACTATAACATGCATTCAACATATTTTTCTACCCCTTTGGACTTATTAAAGTACACAGTTTATGTATGTTAATTGTGCATTCAACATTTCTCTCCCCCTTTGGACTTATCAACAACAAGAAGACAAACTTAGAATATTTCAAATAAGGAGAGATGCATAGGTAATATACAATTCTAAAATGATAAAATCCTTATATCATAAATTTGTGTAAGTTTCTATTAGAAAATTGTAGAAAAGGTTTCTCAAGAGTGCACAAATTGTCTAAGAAGTATAAAGCGCATCACTAAGCAGTTCAAATACTTTGATGTATCAAAAACTGAATAACCATGTTCATCATTCAAAATCAGGTTTTAACACAACTTTAGATTGAATATGCGCAAAAGAAAATATCACAAATTTTAAGTTGTTAGGATATCTCACAATCATCACAAAACATATATAAACATGTAATAGCTTCTTTTATACCTAGATTAAGTTCTAGATCAACTTAGCTCTATGGTATTTAGCACTCATCATACTTAATCATGCCTAATTCTCTACACAAAATGCAAAAACGATTCTCATTTAAGGGTTTTGTAAAAATATTGGCAATTTGATTATTAGTATCAACAAATTCCAAGCAAACATCTTTATTTAAATTGTAACCTCTAATAAAATGATGACTAGTTTCGATATGCTTGGTCCTTTGAGTGTTGGGTTGGATTTTTTGTCAAATTTATAGCATTTGTGTTATCGCAACAAATTGGAACATTTTCATACTTTAGTTCCGAATTGAGCAAAGTTTGTATCATCTATAAAACTTGTGCATAATAGCTACCAATAACTACATACTCGACTTTGGCCGTTGAAAATGCAACTGCATTTTGTTTCTTTGAGCACCAAGATATTAGGAAGTTTCCAGACAAGTGGCATGTGCCACTTGTGATTTTCTCATCCACTTTATACCTAAAAAACTTAGTATTGGAGTATCTAATTAGTTTGAAAAAAAGTAAATTTTAGATACTATAACCAATTTCAATAATGCTTATAAGATATTCAAGGGTGATTCTTTTGGATAAGATTGAAATCATGCACATACACACATCGAGAACATAATATCAGGTCTTGAAGCTGTTAGATATAACAAACTACCTATCATGCCTCTATAAAGTTTTTCACAAACATTTTTGACATTTTCACCTTTGTCAAGTTTTACACTTATGCTCATAGGTGTAGGTTTTGTTTTACAATTATCCAATTTGATTTTTTTTCAAGAGTTCTTAGGTATAGTTAGATTGATTTATTAAGGTCCCATTTTTAGGTTGCTCTATTTGTAGACCTATAAAATAATTGAGTTCTCCTATCATGCTCATTTCAAATTCATTCTTCATGCACTCAAAATTTATAAGACTCATGTTAATAGCTCCAAACACAATATCATCCACATAGATTTGTACAATCAATATGTCTAACTTATGATTTTTGATAAAAAAGAGTAGTGTCAATTTTTCCTTTAGAAAATCCTTTATTTAATAGGAAGCTACTTAGTCTTTCAAACAAGGTCTATGAGCTTACTTGAGACCATAAAGAGCTTTGATTATTTTAAAGACATAATCAGAGAATTCATTATTTTCAAAACTTAGTGGTTGCTCCACATAAACTTCTTCTTTAATAAAACCATTTAAGAAAGCACTTTTGACATCCATTTGAAAAAGAGTAATGTTTTATGCAACAAATGCCAAAAGAATTCTAATGGTTTCTAGTCTAGAAATCGTAGCATAAGCCTCATCAAAAGCTATGCTTTCCTCTTGATTGTATCATTTAGCTAGTAACTGAGCTTTGTTCCTAGTTACTATTCTAACTTCATCGGTTTTGTTTCTATAAACCTATTTGGTTTCAATAACTGGTCTACTATCAAGTCTAGAAACTAAGTTCTAAACTTCATTTCTTGTGAATTGGTTTAATTCATCTTGCATAGCTTGTATTCAAAATTCATCTTTTAAAGTTTCTTCCGTATTTTTAGGCTCAGTTTGGGATAGAAAACTAGGTAACTCATATTTCTTAGGGAAGATATAATTTGTACCCTATTAGAACATTTACCTATTAGTTGATCCTTTAGGTGTGATCTTGTATATTTCAATTCTTTAGGCAAATCATTGTTAGTAGATTCATTCACAACATCCTTTTGATGTTCATTTACTTCTTTATTATTATTATTTTCAAGAGAAAACGTATCCAAATCAACACAAATATTATCACATCATTACTTGAACATATATGAGGCAAAGAATCATCAAAAGCAGTATGAATAGATTCTTCTACAACTAAGGTTCTCTTATTAAATGATCTATATACTTTACTAGTTAAAGAGTAACCCAGAAAAATACCTTTATTACTTTTAGCATCAAAATTAGCTAGTTGTTTTTTTCCATTGTTCAAGATGTAATATTTAGTGCTAAATAGATTAAAATAGGAGATGCTACGTCTTTTTCCTTTCCAAAGCTCATATGGGGTTTTCTTAAGAATTAGTCTTATAAAGACTCTATTTGAATATAGCATACAGTGTTAACAGCTTCATCCCAAAAGTACTTAAGTAAAATATTTTCACAAAACATGGTTCTAGCAATTTTAATTAAAGTTCTATTTTTCCTTTCAGCTACATCATTTTGATGTGGAGTTCTAGGTGCTAAAAAAGTATGTTCAATTTCATTTTTACTGCAAATAAATCATCAATTTCATAATTTTCAAATTTTCCCACATGATCACTTCGGATAGATACAATATTAAGACCTTTTTTTTATTTTAGACTTTCTTACAATATCTAAAAAAGACATTGCTTGTTTCATCTTTAGATGCAATAAAGAAAGTCTATGTATATCTAGTGAAGTCATCAACGATTATCAATGTGTAGTTTTTGTCTCCTAAACTTATAGTTTGAGTAGGACCAAATAAGTCCATATGTAATAGTTTTAATGACCTAAAAGTGAAAAAAAAAAAACATTCTTGGACTTAGAAGAAGTATTAATTTGCTTTCTTTGTTGACATGTTTAATAAATCTTTTCCTTTTGAAATTTTATTTTTTGGTAAACTTTTGACAATATTCTTTTTAACAAGTTTTGCAATCACATCCATGCTAGCATGTCCCAATTTCTGTGCCATAGTCAGTTATTGTCATCTTGAGAGTAAAGACAAGCTTCATTTGATGATTTGAAATCATCTAGATTAATTTTGTACATATTTCTTTGTCTATATCCTCCAAAATAAGTTTGATTGTTGTCAATTCTTTTAATAGAACATTTATTGGTAAGAAATGTTACTTTAAAACCATTATCACATAATTGGCTAATACTAAGCAAGTTATGTTTTAAACCATCAACCAAAAGCATATTCTTAATAATTAAATCTTTTTTTACGAGAATGTTATCTTCACTAAGAACAATTGACTTGCAATTGTCTCCAAAAATGATACTCTCTTGATCTTTTAAGTCTAAAGTTGTAAACTTGGATGCATCTCTAGTCATGTGTTTAGAGTAGCCACTGTTCAAGTACTACTTGTTGTTTCTACTTGAAGATTCCTACAAAACAAGGATTATTTCTTTAGTATCTATTTGAGTTTAGGTCTTTTTCGACTAGGTGTAATAAGGATTTCTTTCTTAGAAACCCAAACTAGCTTGTTTTTATGATTCAAATGCATGGTTTTTTTACTGTACAATTATGTGCAATATGACTAGTTTTGCCACAAGAGTTGTATGTCCATGAGTGCTTTTTACAAATCAAGTTTTAAGGGACTTACAGTTACTTTTTCTATTATAGCCAATTCTGTCTTTGTTTGAATCAAACTTTGATTTCCAAGAAGAGTGTTCAAGTTTTTTCTCCCATTGGTGAACTTGGCTATGGTTGCCTTTAAATCATCTAAGTTAACATTTAATATAATATTTTCATTTCTTAGTTCCTCTATCTCTTTTAAAATTTTATCATTACTACATGTAACACTATCATCATTATTTAAGGTTTTAACTTTAAGATCAAGTAAATCATTTTCAATTGTTAATTTCTCACTGATCTTGCTTAATTCATCATTTTTGCTTTTCCGCTTGTTATATTTAATATTCATCTTATAATTTTATAATTTTAAAATATCAATTTCTTCATGTAACTTTTCATTTTCTATTTTAACCTCCTCATACTCATTTTTAAATTCATCTAATTTTCTCTTACTTTCTTCATTAAGGTTTTAAGCATGCTATTCTTTTCTCTACTTTCATCAATCTACTACACACTTTATCACACATTTCACATATTTCATTATAAAAGGAGAAGATGGAGAACTTACTTCCTCATACAATGCCATTAACCATACGTTCTTATTTGAATTACTTGAGTCATCACCACTCTAAGTGGTGATGAGAGCTTCTTCTCTGGATCCCTTGGATGCTTTCTTGATCATCGATAGTATTGTTGAATATGTCCTAGCTTGTGACATTTGTAGCAAGTTATCACATCTTTCTTTTCCTCTGTGTATCTTGAAGAAATGATGTCATCATCCTTTCTTTTTGTCTTAGTGTTGAACATCATGAACTTCTTAAGCTTTTTGGCCATCAAGACAAGTTCCTCATATGATCATCATCATCCTCCTCATTAGATCCATGACTCGTAGCTTTTAAAGCAATCGCCTACTTGTTTGATTCCTCTCCTTGCTTCTTAATCAGCTCATGTATTTTAAGTGCTATAAGGAGTTCTATTATGGTTATAGCACTTAAATCTTGTGCTTTTTTAATAGCAGTTCTCTTTGCTTCCTAATCCTTGGGTAAGGACATGAGTAGTTTAGAATTTATTTCTACATTAGTGAAATTCTTTTCAAGCACACTTAAGGGATTTGTGACATTGATGAATCTATCATGCATCTCATCTATAGATTAATTTCGAAACATTGTAAAATTTTCAATCTATCCGCATAAAAGACTTATTTTTGTATCTTATACTCTTGAAGTTTCTTCAAATGTCTTTTCTAATTCATGCCATATATCTTTAGTAGATTCACATGTATAAATTCTATTAAAATCACTTTCATTTAATCCACAATGCAATATGTTCATAGCTATTTCACTTAGATCTAATCTTTTCCAATCTTCTTCATTATAATCTTTTTCCTCTTTTCCTTCAATAATCAAAGGTCTATTTTCGATTACATTTCATATTAATTTATTTTGAGCTTTTAGAAAGATTTCATTCTAGACTTCTAATATGGATAGTTAACCCTTCTTAGAAGTGGTGGTATATTGATAACTTGTCTCTCTAGAAACCCTAGTACATTTGATGCTATGATCTTTACTCTAAATGCAATTAACCATAGAAAATTAGAGATAAGGCCCTAATACCAAATGAAAACGCATTAGAAAATACTCGGGAAGGGGGAGGGAGGGGTGTGCATAAATTGAGTATTTACCTTGAAATGCTCAAATAATAAATTTTTATATAATAGATCAAATAAAACTTTAATAGTAGCGGAAAAAGGCAATAATAGAGTACTAAAAGGAATATTGAAGAAATAGTGAAAGAAGATATAAGCCTAGATTTAATATAAAGTTCGACGCACTTTCTACTCTCTACGATCACCCAAATCACCTCCAATCAAAGGACTTCATACACTTTATTAATCTCAATCACACAAGCTCAAATGGAGTAGTACATCAATTTACAACACTCAACAAATAAAATATTTTCTTTTCTCTCATGATGTTCTCTTATAGATAACAAATACAATATTAGAGCACTAAATTGACTTTCTCTCTCTTTACAAATTTATGAACAAGAGTATAAAGATAGCAAGAGACTTCTGATTTGTTTGTTTGCAAATAAAAGTTCTTAATCATTTTTTTAGTTCAGCACCACTATTGACTCTCCGAAGGAAAGAGTATTTATAAATTTCAAAAGTTTAAATGTCCGTTAGAGATAACGTCTGAAAATTGTGAAGCATTGAATGCATGTAACAGCTCTTTCATGCCACATTGGCTGGTATTTTAAGCTGTCTTACCTTAAACTTGTTGCAATTTAAACTTTTCGTGCCTTAAATTTGACCCTTGATCAAATCTATGTTATTTTGAACTAGTCCAATCTAAGATTTGAATTTGTCATGCCCTAAGCTTGTCACCCCTTAAACTTATTGCACCTTAGATTTAGGCCTCGCCTAAGGTTATGTTACTTTGAACTTGTTGAGTTTGGTAATTTGAGCTTGTTGCACCTGATGATAAAGACATATTATACTCATTTTTATTGAACAAATCACGCTTAATTGTTATGGATTTTATAAAAATCATGATGAATTGGTACTTAAGTATGTTTAATTGTGTTGTTTCAGGTCTTGAATGAAATATAATGCAAATAGAATAAGCTTGGATAAGTTTCATCATGTTTGGAATCAAGGAACGTTGTAGGCTCACCAAAAGAGAGTCTACACCGCAAGCCTACATTTAAACAAACACTCAACACGGGAAAAATGGAATAGCACCACCAGTGTAGAAACTGGAAACGTTAACCTTGAAACAGACCTATATGGTAGCTCCTAGGATTTCAACGCCACTGCCATTGGACCGGCGTAACTCATGCACAAATTCAAAAACTTAAGCACCATTGATAACACCGCCGGCCTTCATCAAGAATCAAACCAACGTTCAATGATTAACAATCTATGCCGGCATCAGAAGAATTTACGCCACTAGAGTTTAGCTAGCCTTGCATGACCATAGTAGCTAAAACTTTAAAGTCATCTCCAATGCTGCTACATACGTCGCCAGTGTTACTTCTTGCAAAATTGTTTAAATTCAATGAACACTAGCAAAACAAAATCTACACCGTCAGTGTTGTAACCGATGTATGATGAAAGCTAACAATATAAACAAGAAAGCCGGTAGCGTTCTTGTCTAGGATTTAAATTTACATTGAATACCGGCTATGTATGCATACATGGTGTAACTACCGGTATAGGTTGTGTTTATTGAAATTCCAGATTTTCTTCTATAAGTTATGTCGACCAGATCTTGTATTTTTCATTCCATAAACTTTGAAAAACCCCATAAAAGAGATAGGACTGTATAGGAATGAGTAGTTAATTTCATATTTCCAGCCAAATGATTGTTACGGGATTTGGTTCTTCATAATTGTGAGATTTAATTGAATTATTTGCTTTGTTCTTTGCAATTGGATATTTTGTATGTCTTCTAATCGTTTTGATTTTGTTATCTTATTTGATTGATACAAATTAGGGTTTGTTTGTTTAGTTAGTAGGATAATATTCTGCCAATTAGATACTATAATTGTATGATTGTTCTAATATTTGTGGTACAATAATATGATTAATCATGAGATAAATGATTGATTATGTTATAAGGATGTATAATCTTGTTTAAACATATCAAGCTTTTGATTTGTTGGCCTGAATTGGTGATCTCTATTGTTCTTAATGCATGTTATTGATAGATTAAACTCTAAGAGTTGTTTAGGGTTATTTGATTGATAAGAGAAATAATCAAAGAGCTTGTTTTGATTATCGATAAAGTAAGGAGAGATAGGTTGTTAGAGCTTGTTAACAGCCATAACCAATTTATCCAATATAAAGAATAGAAATCCTTGTATTAATGGTCGATTCTATGAACTGAGTTGTGATAATACCTTTGGCTAGGAACCCTTTGACCTTAAATTAATCTTTTTAATTTGTTTGTTTGTTTATAGTTTAATTAGATTTCTTTGATTTCATAACCCCCCCCTTTTCCCCTCCCTCCGCGCCTCCCCTCCCCCTTCTTATTCTGATCTTCAAGTAGAAATAAATTTTATCAATCTCTATGAATATGACCCTGCCCACTACTATATACGAATCTTTAGAGTAGGATTATGTATTTGTTGGATTCGACACATAACGCCTAATGAATGGACTTGTCGAGCCCTCGATGAAAACCATAACTAAGGATGTGCTCAAAGAATTTAGACATGCTTATTCCTGCGTATTCTCTAGAGATCAACACATACACAAAGCGCGCGTGCACACACACACACACACGTATATATTCTAGCATGTTGTTCATCTCAATTGTTTGACTAATTAAGTGTAGTTTAACATAGTTGAGTAGTTAATTGTGTAACTAATTGTCTCATCAAAATTCACATTAAACATACAAGTTGAACATCTTGACTTAAAAAAGAAAATCCTATCACAATACATTAATAAAAGGCTATTAAATATCTAATTAAAAACCATTAAAGATATTGAATAAACATTGACTATATCTATCACGCCCCGGAGGGTACCCTAAATATGGCAGTTCGCCGCATATAATATTAAAGCTAATGAATGACAATCTTAGTCATGCAGGAGCTTCGATACCACATGCAAGTCGTGCTTCTAAGATAGTAGGAGACTCATAGAGGCATTGCATTTAAGTAGATAATAAAAGCAAGTAAGAACTTATATAAATAAACATGAGATTTTCATAATAATATCCTTACATCATCTTAGAGGCATTCCCCCGCTTTAGAAGTCTTTCAACAAAATAATAGCTACACAAGCCTACTATAGAGATTTTCCTAGAAGCCTATGTTCAAAACTTAAATACATAAAGCTTCTCCCAAAAACTCCTAGTAGCTTAAGCTCGTACCTGGTATACGGGGCTCCTTGGGGCCAACCAAAGGTAATCGTACTGTAACAACAAGCTATAAGGATATAAGCAAATCCAGCTTAGTGAGATAATTCTATCTACAAGGCATTTCCATATAGTAAACAAGTGTTTAATCAAGAATATGAGAATGCACCAATCATATGAACAAACAAAATTCACATGATTAACCGAAAATCAAGTGTAGCATGGATTTTATGCCCTCCATATCGAGGGTTGGGAGGTTACAAACCCATACGACCATCAATATTTGCAGATTTACCGGCTCCTGCTCGCCTTGTAGACTTTCTGACTCCTACTAGCCCATGTAGACTTTTCGGCTCCTACCAGCCACCATTACCATTTCCTCGTTTCCCCACACGAAGAATAGTAGTGAAACAAATGTGACTCACAAGCATGATATACATGAATTGATTTCAATATATATATTTAACCAAATAATGTTTAGTTCAAGTTGAAGGCGATCAACACAATTTTCATCATATCAATACAAGAATCACAATTTATTTATCAAACCTTCTTTTGATATTCTTAATTTATATTCAATTAATCATAATTCCAAGTCACACGGCAATTATTCATTTTATCTTTTTCTTAATTATTAGTGCTACTACTTACAAGCACAAAACAAAGATATGTAACTTAGTAAAGAATTAACTCACTCCATGTCGGTAGATCCTAATCTAAGTAATCTTCCGGGAAAGTGATTTCGAGGCCTTCTCTACCTAAACAAGATGAAATTCCCAAAATGAGTCTTTCATGAAATCTCTATTCTTGAAGATTCTAAACTTTCTCAAAATCGCGGTAAAATCATATAAAAGGAAATTCCAACTTAAAATGGCCATAATTTACCCATTTTAACTCGGAATTTCGCATATAATATACCGTTTTCTACCTATTCGAAATGATCTATCTATTTATAAACTTATTTTCATCAAACTAAGTCATGTGGGTTCCGAAAAAAATGGCGGACAGATTCACCATGAATTTTATAAACTTGTTTTCCTTCTTTTATCCAAAGCTCATTTTGAGGAGATAGATAATATAATAGCTTGTAAAACCTTTGGAATGTATATTCATATATTTATTGACTCATAACAAATGTATGAAGTTAATGAAGTTGTCTCAAATTATGAAAAAGTAAAGCCTTTAAAGATTTTGAAACTTGAGAACTTTTGAAACATTCATTTTGCTTTGAAAATATATTAAGTTATTTATAATGAGTATTTCTTTTCCCCTAAATTTAATTTCTTGTAATTGCTTTAAATTCCTAAGGAATGATTTTATTTTTTCTAAGCTTAGTTTCCAACACTTTTGAAAGTAATAACACTTCTTATATTTAGAGAAATAATTTCTTGATTTCTTGAGATCATTTTATTTTAATGAAAAGAATTTCTATCATTTGAAGAAAAAGTGAAGTTGTTGTAAAATCTTTATTTACTTCAAAAAGTCCTTTCTATATCATGTATGTTTATAAAATTTCTTATGAACTCCTCTAAGTTTGTTAAGATGACTTTTTAGTTTTAGAAAAGTTTACTTTCTACTTTTATTTCTAAAAAAGAACCTTTATTTTAAGAAAACCTTTCCTTATTTATTTTTATTGAGACAAGAATCATTATGCTCATGCATAAATATAAACCATAAAGTTACGAAAACATAATGAAATATAATAACTTGAAAGAATAAGCTAATAAGAAAATAAATCAAGTATTGGAACCTTAACTTCATCAAGATATCCCGGGACTAAGAAAAGACTAGTCCCAAAAAGAAAAAGAAATTGTTTTAACTTGATGAGGACAAGTCTAAGACTAAAAAGACTAGTCTTAAAAACAATATGAAAGTAAATAAATTGCAAGGAAAGTAAATAAATTGTAAAACAATGAACTTATATGCTCTAAATAATACATATAACTATTTAGATATATTATATAGTTATAAACATAAAAGCAACATAAGGAAATTAGATTATGAAAAAAAACAAAGTATGAACTTATTGTTGCTTTCCTTAACTTTCATGGTTTAGAAAACATACATTAAGCTCATACTAAGCAAATGAACATATGGAAGTCTTGAAGAAAGTTTACCTAAAAGAACTAAACTTGAGAGAGCTTCTTGAGAGGAAATTCTTGGAGAATTTTTGGTAGAGTAACTTTAGTAGAAGAGAGGTGTGAAAGAAGTGGAAGTAAGAGGGGGTATTTATAGGAAAATGTGGGAGATAAATTGTGTTAATTAAATAAATAAAAAGTAAAACAATTAAAGGGAAAAGAGAAGGGGGCTGGTGCACATTTAATGAGGAGAGGGAGAGAAAATTTATTTTTTTTGTATTTTTCTTAATTAAAAGTAAGATATGAAAGATGTGAAGTTATATTGAAAATGAAAATGTGTAAGAAATAGAGGTATGAGTTGTAAGAGTAGGTTGTAAGAAAAAGTAGAGATAGATAAATAGTATAGAATAGTAGTAAATAGTGTAATGTAAAGTAGACATGACAATTTAAATACCGGTAGTAAGAAAATACACGTATAAATGCAATATATGATATTTTTAGCTACCGAAAAATTATGAAATTGATATTTTTGAAAATCTTATATTTTTACGAGTCTAACGGTATATTCGGAATATTTTTACTATTCCGAGCTCCGGGACACGTTTTTCAAGAACTGTTTCCGATCGGGTTTAAAACGAGTCGCGGTTTTACTAAACTGATCCTTTTAAGCTTTCTTGGATCATTACGAACTATTCTATTCACTAAACTCTTTCTTACTCTCTTAGCGTTTCTTAAATAGAAATGTCAGACTTAAGCGGTTACGGTAAACTAGTGTTTTGTTGACTTTAGAAATCCAGTTGACTTCTAATTAGGGTTTAAGCTTTAATTTGAATTCAAAACTTCGGGGGTTTACAATATCAATATTGACCACTGCATTAACCACTCATTTATCTAATGACCATGGTGCCTTATGACAGTAAGGAGAAGCTCTAACTCGTCTGTATTCCAACTAGATAGATGAAATTCTTGGGGCTACACCATTATAAGAGGAAACTCCAAGCCATTTGTGTCCCAAACCTTACGTGACAATCTTGGAACCTCACATTGTGTCTATGTTCGATTCCATATGTGATGACCTTGGCACTGCACCACTGTGATAGAGAAGTCTCAGTCATTTGTGTCTGATTCACCCATGTGACAATCTTAAAATCACACCATTATAGGATGACTCTTACTCATTCTGCGCACCTGGTTATTTTGTGAGTGACCATGAGGCTCTACTACCACAAGAGGAGAAACTCTTCATAGTTTCATACCCCCATGTCATGCATAAGCTCACCTATTGCTTTCATCTCAGTTGTCATATGCCATTATTTTGAATGTTCAATTCTTGATATGTCTAATTCATATGCTGATAGACTTTTTGTGTATATCTCATACTATTGATTCGAGTTCATTCATAACATCCATCTTCATTGTGTATACATGTCTTCTTTTTTTCTTTTTTTAAATAGGACCGTATTTCTCCTCCACCAAAGTGATAGTAATCATACATAGTTATTGCTACCACTTTTGACAAATGCCTTAAGGATGCACAACAAAGTTTTGCACATAGTTATTATTCCACACAAGTTAACATCTTGATGCGTCATGAGGGATTACTTCTATGCACTCTCTAAGTAGTGTAGTGATGACATAAAGAACATTAAAAAGTTCTTGAGTCAAGATAGTGATATTGAACTTTCAAAAAAAAAAAAAAAAAATTAAGGTTACCAATATTGTTACTTTGTTATATCCAACAGTTCATATCATAGGCTGATGAAGCATTCTTTCATGTTTCAAAATGCTTCAATTACTATAGACTTTCATCCTCTAGTCACTATCTGTCATAATTGTTCTATCTTTACGAAAGCTAAAGCTTTATGAGGAGTATGTCATCTTAACTCCAATGCAATTTGTTGTTTAGTAGATATTTGATGATTACTTACTACTCTTCACGTTCATTGCTTTCAATAAGTAAGTGCCATTGCATAGCGAAAATAGCATTCACCTCATGAGGTTGAAAATTAGAGAGAGTAATGCCAAAGTATTACTTGGGCTTAATGTCACTTCCAGGTAACATGGTAGTTATGATTGAGTATCAGATGTCATGACCAATAAAGACCTTTGTAACAGTAACTATGTGCCTAGGAGTTGAGCTTGACCAAGTCGCATTACTGCAAAGTAGCATGATTTGGAGTTGTTTAGACTTAATGATCTAAGAGACCTCTTGTAAAACTTGCATGAATATCAGTCTTGATTATTTGTTCATATCAATGAATGTCAAAATGCCACTTAAGTTGTATGTAGTATGGGCTTGCGCTTATGAAGCAATGCTTTCTCTTAGTAGCAACAAGTCATGAAGTAATGACAAATTATTTTTCCTATTCTATAGTGCATTAGAGTAGTGCAGTCACTTGCTACCAAAAAGATTATTGGCACTTAGAGTAACTGATTGATCATGCTTTAAGCAGTGATAGTATTAAGTGTCTTGTAGGCTTGACACATTAGTAATCAAATTGAGTTGGTTAAGAGGATATTTCTAGAGTTAGGACAGGTGAAGGAGCTATTAAGCATCAAAACCTACCGGTAGTAATGAACAAGTATATGATCTCTTGAGAAAGAAATTTAGTAATACCTCCGTGTATCTATCCAATTTCTTCTCCTTCCAATAAAGTGAGACTTGCAATATTTATGGGACTTAGGGTATTTATAGAGCTTGGCTATCAACGTCATCTATTAGATCATGTTGATAGTAGGTGACTAAATAAGTCCCTTTTAGTGCATGAGCCATAATAAGAAGGTTAGACGATGAATAAGATGATCCAACGGGCCCTACTCAAGCTATCATGCTAAAACTCTATTGATCATTCTAATAAAGAAACCTGACTTTTTAGACTCTGTCACTCAGCCTATGAATCAAGCTCAAATAAATATATAAAATATAATATAAAGCCCATTCATAACATGTAACTTTAAGAATTGCATCACGATAATTAAGATGATATTTTAAGATTTTTTATCGTTTACCAGGATTTAGTAGAAGATTTATCAAATCATCTTTCAAAAACCTCCTCTTCAAATTACTTGTATCAAATTTAGATTTTGAGTTTCACTTGAGGATGATTGTTTAGAAGGAAATTTTATCTCAAAACACCTCTCCATTACTGAAATTAGATTATAGAAAATTGATGTATAAGAAATAGAAATAAAAGAAAAAGAAACTTGAATGATTGAAAAAGAAAAAAACAAACTCATAGATGGAAATGAAAAACAAATTAACATCTTAGAAACTTTGGTTGATTTGTTGAACAGATCATTACCACGAAAGAAATACTTAATCTACCATATAAAGATGGGAACATTTAGGACCATTGATTTTTTTTTCTTCTTTATTATTTATTAACTATTGTTATTTTATTAAACAAATATAATAAAAGTTTTGAAAAAATAAAAAAAAAATAAAGTCAAACTCTTTAAAACGCGGCATTAGTTGTTTAATATATTAAAAATTTTAACTTAAAATTAGAAAGAGATGGAAAAGGAAACAACTACGATTAATAGGGTGGTAATTGAATGAAGTCAAAACAACTACTTTAATATTGGTTAGTTTCTAAGTGTATGCATTTTAGTATATTAAACATGAAGTTGAAGTTAAGTTCCATTCAATTTTGGTTGCAATCACTAATATTAGGCAAGCACATCAATCAAAGTAGCATAGAAAGTATTTAATTGTATTGCTTGGGGATCACCACCATCTAACATACTTTTATCTATTATTTAGCCAAACAAAAATTTTGCAAAGCATAGCAAAAACAAAAGCTAAACTAGGGTTAATGATAAAAATATATACATGTTTTCGAAGTAAATTTAAGAATATAAGTTTGTAAATGCAAGAAAGCACTTAGGATTTGCTTTACCAATTCCTTATCATGTGATTTCTTAACAAACTTAAAGAGTTGTTTGCTAGGTATATTTGCACCATTGGACTCAAGAATGTAAGTTAAAGCCTCTCTCAAGGTTAAAAACTCTAGATCTAGATCAGACTACTAGAATCTCTTCATAAGTTATCAACAATCGAGTTTTCCATAAACTTTAAGAAACCATTGTTTAAAAACCCATTTTAGAAATTTAAAAACGAGTAATAGAAAATTGCAACATCTCTCTCTCAAGGCGATTATGAGAAACTTTATTAGTAGCCTAGATCTATTAAAAAAAATGATCTTTCAATCTATTCAATTGAAATCAAACATGGATCTAAAAGGTGCATAAAGTTAAATTTGAGCTACTAAATACAAATACCTAGTCAATATTCAATTAAAAAGCAAATTGAAATCACATGAATCAGGTTTTGGATTCACAAACCCTAAGTTAAGATGATTATTTTTCCATAAATGCAAATGTCAAGCACATATTTAGAAGAAATAATATGGGATTACGAATGAATATTATAGATTAAGCACAAACTAGTTTTGCAAAAACAAACTTTTGGGTTTAAAATGAAATTATTTGGAAAAACTAGGAATTCCTTAGTACGAAGAAACAATTCTTTCACTAAAGATTTCTCTCCCTAAAAGGTTAGTAATTTGTTACATATGATACACTCTATTGCGCATCTGTGCACGTTTATTTATATCTAGTAGGCATAGAAAATCATAAAGATTTTATTCGCTGACATGACAAATTCTTTATAACGTAAATCATCTTTATTTTCACGTGTGCATTGTTGAGCTAGATAATTTGTGACAGCTAAATGGTGTCACTTTTCACAAGTCTGATTCAAGGTTCGAAGCTTTGTCGCAGTCTAAGCTGTATTCTTTTCTTCGGAGGCATGAATTCTGGTTCAACTTCATTCACTGGTAGAATCTAGTGTTCAACTTTAGGGTACGATTAAAGCTTTATCATGAAGCTTAATGCTTGAGTGTCTCAATGTAAGTCACTATAAACCAAGGGTCATGTCAAGGGCCTAATTTCGGGCACGATTGGGCACTTTGTCTTGTTTTGCCTTGTCATTTTGCTCCAAACAGACATTTTTGATGGCTTCGATGGAAATTTATTAGTAAACTTTATTATTGTTTTGCTCTAAATCTGATATAAAACACTTTGTTTCTTCATTTCTTGATTCTAAGAGCTCAAAAACAACTTTAAAGCCATAAAAGCATAAAATCATAGTTATTTATCTAAAAATGGATTAATTAAGGAATAAATGCCTATGAATGTAATAGACTCAAACTACTTATCATATATTTGGGGAAAATAAGAAATTAGTAGGGGCAGCTACCCTAATGCCTACATACTAAATCTATCTACCGATTAACCTAATTCATGCTAAATTAATCTTGATAAAGAGAGCATGTGTTGATTTAAAATGTGTCTTCATAGAGTTGACTTAGTGGCTAAGTAAAGAGAGCTTTTATGGTCCTATCAATGGGATCATTCAGTTAATCATCTAATCATTAAGATAAATATAGTAATTAGGATATTGAAGATTTTAATGGTTTGGTCACAGCTAGGTATAGTATGAGCCGTTGAATAGTGATAGGTTGGGTCCTATCAAAATTAGTGATGGAACCATATAATTTTCCCTAAGTAAGAGAAGATTCGAAGAGCCTCTATCACTAATTTATGAGAAATGGCTCACCATCATTGATAATTTCAAAAACTATTAGAGGCTTAAGAGAAGAAATACCAAAGGCACATATCGAGAACATTAGGACTGTCGAAGATAGACATAATAAATTGTAGTCTCGTAATAGCTGATATAAAAGATGTCTAGTGGCATTTTCAAAAGGAATGCTTTTGTTGATTCAAGGTTTGTGCTTAATATTTCAATTCTAATCCATTCTCATTTTTGAAAGAAAAGAACACATGTGATATCAAGCTTTTCATCTCTTAGGTAATTAAAGATTTAACACATAAGTGTAAGTAGACCTATTCTATTTTATGTGGAAGCTGCACATGGATGACTTTGTTGGTGAAATACCTCAAATAAACAAAATCATACACAGGGACAAAGAGGTAATTTTGATAATTATAATAGGGGCAATTTTATCTAATTACTAAATATCTTAAAAACATAAGGATAAGTAATGTAGTAACCACCTTCACCTTATTCTTTTCACAAAATGTTAAAGAGAAAAACCTCTCTTCTTTTCTCATAATGCTCCTCTATCACTCTTTAAGAATTCCAACAAAATATTAATTGCAATTCCATAGGGGAGATAATAAACTCAACAATTTTTCTAAAGAATCTTGGAAACAAGAATCATTATAAGATCAATAAAGAAGACATAGAAGAATTTCAAAAGAATATTGAAGAAATTAAGAAAGATAAAAGAATTTATGGTATTGTCAATCATTAGATTGTTCTTTTATAGAAAATTTTGCAAATGCAGGCCATGTTCAATGGAGAAAATCGAGGATTTTAGGAAGATTATGCAAGAATCTCAAAAGATGCAAAATAAAGGAATTTAAAAAGAAGGAAGGATGAAGAACAAAGAACACCCTAAAGGTGAGACAATTTCAATGAAAAATAAATCTCTTATTGTTATTCCTAATTAGAATGAATGGAAGTATGCTAAAACATTGTTCAAAAGGGTGTTAAAGTCGTAAAATAAGTATAGGATGTATTAAAACATGTTTTGATTTAAAAACAAGTACAAATTAGTGAAAAAGGACATTTTCTACAAGTACACAACCAATAGATGACCCCATGTACTAGGTCGTGTACCTATTTGTAGTAAAAATTATGTTTTTCAAAAATACATGGCCCATACATGTGCTCTGTATTAGGTCATGTATCTCTCTGTGTTTTTAATGAAAAAGGAACTTAGATAGAACATAACATATACATTATCTCTTGTTTTTGTTGTTTTTCTCCTTGTGGCTTAAAGTTATGCCTAGAAGAGAACACAAGAAGAACATAAGGTAGTGTATACCCTATGTACTTCTTTATAACTTAATTTATATATCTAAGTGATACCTAACTCTATGCTCACTTGTGCACTAGTTTAAGCATATTATAGCACCTAAAAAAAATCATTTTTTTTTCTTACCTAAAAATGATTGGGATTCATTTAACTCTTCCCTTTAGGACTAAAATATACTTTATGGTATTGCAAACTTAAATAATAACAGGGTAAGAATGAGTATAAAAGAAATGTAGCAAAAGTTGAATCAAATGTATAGAAGACTCTAAGTAACTTATTTGTGTGTAATTCATGTGGTAAATACTAGTCTTCGAAACAAAACGATCTCCATTTATGTGTATACTTTACTTGTTAATTGTGCTTGTTTAATGTAGAAGTTTAAATCGACTAAATAACTATCCAACTTTAATAATGTAATAGTTGCTTATGTGTGGCTGCTGGTAATAGGTGAAGAGTATCCATGTTATTATCATGGTAACCTGATGATCCATCTGCAATGTTGTCTCGGAGTGGAGTCTTGCATGGAAATGATGTGTGTAGATCTAGGCATTTTGGTTTTAGGGATATTAGGGGGTACCAATTATTCAGTTTTTAGCTTATGAATATTGGGGAATACCTAATATCATATATATATATATATATGTATATTACCATATTTACTTGTGGTAGGATACTAAGTTATCCTTATATTGTTTGTCTAACTTAAAATAAAGATAATAAAATGCTATTTGTTGCATTAGTAATAGATTGGATGTAAATGTGTGTTTGCTTGATCACATGTGTGTTTATGGTATATTATATTGGACTCCGACTCTTTTTTTTTTTTCATCTTTTTTAGGTTTAGGTGGTAAACATATAAACAAATTGCACCGTTAATTACAACTAGTTAGCTAGTTTAGGTATTTGTCACTAGCATTGAAGACTTTACAATTAAGGAGTAAAGGCCATGTAATAGGTTATGTATAGTTGGTCAAAGTAGTAGCATGTGTTTATAATTTATTAGAAATATTTAGTCTCAATGTATGATTCCTATATTATTGGTCAAATGGAATTCTTTAAATCATTCGTTAGATGAATTTACATAAATTGCAAGATGGTATTTTTATGTAATTGTTTATGAATCCACATACTATTTGAAGTCATTAATGCATGAGTGGTTTTACAGTTGATTGTGGTGTTTGTAATAACCTAAAATAGTACAATTCATATAGAAATCATTAAGTAAACAATGTTATATTTTGCAAATGTTTTAAAAAGAAATCATAAAAATCATTCCTAATTTTTACATTCTAAAAATATTACAATGTAAACAATCTAATATTGAATGAGATTTGAATGAATAATAATAAAATTTTAAGATACAATTTTTTTTCTGTACATAATTTTTGTAGTTAATAATTGATAATAACTCAATAACATAATGAAATATTCTAACTTCAACTCTAATAAGATAATAACAATTAGGACAAATAAATAAAGAACAAAAAATGAGACATCTTGAATCAATCTTGTCAAGATCATCGGGTTAATAAAAATTATAAAATATAATATCAAATAAAAGTGAGAAAAGATCAAAATAACATAATCATAATACCTATGATTTATGAATTCAATAAATATGAATATTTGATAGAGGAATCAAGATTTCTTTAGAATGAAAAATTATATCAATACATGAATAGAAGTTTAAATTAAAAATGAAACATAAATAGTTAATTAAGTAAAGTAGAGTGAATTTTAAGATCAAGTTTGATAAATTGACAAAAAAAAAAAATTAAGATTTAAGATTTCAAACGTTTCTTTCATGTAGCTAAGTTATGTTAGCTATCCTTTTTAACAAATCAAATTTCTTTTATTTCTGATAAATTTAAGACTAAACTTCTTTTCTTTAAATTCAAATCCCTAAACTCTTAGAAAAATTCAATTTCAAATGTTTGATAAAATTTTCAATTCCAAAATTCAATTTCTTTCATAAACAAGTTCATCCAATTATTTACCATCATCAATTCAACTCTTTATCCATTAAATTATAAATCCCTTAAATTTTTCAAGTTCATTTACCAAAGTTATAAAATGTTCTAAATTAGCTATTTTTTGTCTAAATCCTATTTCTTCAATTTTCATAAATTTCGAGTTTATTAGCCTATTTAAAAATATAAGTTTTAAATGTAAACTCAAACTAAATATTAAGTTTTTACAAATTAAATTCCTAAACTAGATTTTTGATTCAAGCTAGTGATTTCTAAGTTATAAGCTCCAAAATTGTTTTCTAGTTATTTTCGATACTTAAAATAATGATCTAGAAGATCGAAGCTTTTATCCTTTATTAATAGTTGACTTTAATCCTTATCCTTTATATATTTCTTCTTTCTATGTATTGGCTACCAGTTCCCCCTTTCTTTCCTTCTTCTTTTTCATTTTCCACATTTTCTTCTTCTTCCTCTCTTGCTTTCTTCTTTTCCTTTAAATTTCCACACTAAATCTCAAATTTAAACAATATTTTGGATGAAAATGAAGTGGAATCAAGATTAAAGATCGAAATCCTACAAGAACAAGCTTCAAGAACTTAGAAAAGGTAGAAATAAAGAAAATCAAGAGGTTGATGATGTCCAAAAGAGATTAAGTTTTACTTCTTTCTTTATTTTAGTTGTTAATTATAATTATATGTATTGGTTTGATGGTAGATACATGTTGGGTTGTGATAGACATGAATTATCTGAGATACCAATGGTGGATTAAGTAAAATTTAAACCTTAAGTTGTGCTTTTATTGAAGAATTGATACTTAATTCAACAATATTTTCATTTCAAGTAACCTTGGTGTCATGCCCCAAGGGGTACCCTAAACGTAACAGTCCGCCACATGCCATATAAGACTCATGAATTACTACCTTAGTCCTTCGGGAGTCTTGTATAGATGTAAGGCGTCCCTTTACGATAATAGAATACTTGAACCGATGGAGTTAAAGAGTTTAATTTGGCATTCAATAGCATTAGAAAATAGTTCAAAACACATATGTAATTAGTTACAAAATCTAAGGGGCATTCCCCTGCAAAAGAATATCGTTTAGAGGTCTTTTACAATCATTCAGAGTCTCTTGGTTTCCTATGGAAGTCTAAACAAAATTGGTTACAACTTCTAAAGGAAATGCCTAGCTTTTGTACCTAAGCTGTAGGTTGCCTCTGTCTAAGCCATATGAACTCGTGCTACAATAAATAAAAACTGTAGGGGCGTAAGCTATACTAGCTTAGTGAGTGAGAACTTCCAAGATTACATTCATAACACATCATACAAGCAAGTGATTAGGCAAACAAGTGATATGCATCAAACATATGGAATCAGCTAACATATGACCAGCTAAAAATCATATGTGAATGGATTTTCGCCCTCCATTATGGGTTAACAAATTAACAAATACTGCGGTACTACTCAATATGCCGTTTAGGATCACGGTCAACCAACTTATAAATTCGTTTGTGGATCACGATTAACCAACTCATTAATTCGTTTATGGATCACGATTAACCAACTTTTACACCGCTTCGGATCAAGGGCAACCAATCAATGTTGATGCTCCATCCCCATTTATGATATGAATGAGTCCATATTTATATTCAATTTCGAATAGTCAATTATACCAATTCTTTAAGTGATCAATCAATAATCGCAGACAGTCAATCATAACTCATCTATACAAGCCATAGTTAATCACCCGACCTCGATATTCTTATTTCAATTTCTCATATCAATAGCAACCATACATAATTCCCATTCATCCCCATCATGTATATCCATTTTATCTTTACCAAATATCTAGTGCAACTATCAGTATAATTACATACAATAAATGGAATCGAAAGTAATAATCACTCGAACATTGGATCACCGTTCTTTCAGTAATAGTAATCCGGTGGTAGGGAATCGTCGATTTCGGGATCACCTAAAAAGGAAGAAATACCCTAATAAGGATTTCATCACTTAACTAATCTCAACTTTAAAAAACTAGTAAATTCATAATTCTCGTCATTTGCGGAAGTCCCAACTTAAAACGGCCATAACTTGGTCATTTTAACTCCGAATTTCGCAAATTATATATCGATTTCTATCTATTTCGAAAGATATATCTAATTCTAATATTATTTCTAAGTTTTGAAAATTTTTGGGTCACGAAACAGTATAATCAGTTCTGATCAATACAAAAATCCATTTCCAAAAAAATAGTTTTGTGAATGTTTGTGATGTTTCTACTTTATAGATCAATTATACATGCAATATTGATGATTTCCTATCATGAATGGTATGTTATGAGTTTAATGTATGCATGCTCTTAATGACATTAACCAAAAGAAAATTTAGAATTTCTTTATTTTGTAAGACTCCAAGGATACATATTCTTAAGAAATCTAGTTTCATGACTTTGATAAATCTCTTTTGTTTTGGAATTATTACTTAGGAATTTCTAGTTATCTTTGCTAGAATTGAGTCTTCATTATATCTATTACTTAAGACCTTCATTTCTACATGAAAATTCCCATTTTATACTTTGTAAACATGTTTTCAAATAGGAGTTATTCTAAAATCCGAATTTTAGAAAATTAGTTTTTGAATGATTTCTTTGAGAAAAACCTATTTAATACATTAAAATTTAAGTCTTTATTATACCTATCCCTTAAGGACTTCATTTCTTAAATAAAACTTTCATTTTGAGTTTGGAATGTAGGTGTTTTCATGACAATACTCTAAAATTACGAATTTCTTAAGTCGACTAGTAACTCAAAATTTCCTATCTTATTTCAACTCTTTGTTTTGCATATTTTTCTTATCAAATCTCATTTCAACTTATAAAAATCATTACTTAATGATATATATTACCTATACCCTTCATTTTTCATATAAAACATAAGTTTTAGAGTTGATAAAAGAGTTTTTAAAGCATGGTTTTGAAGTCATACGAATTTTTCATTTGAACATTTCAACTAAAAATTTTTCCTTTTTAAGTTTCTTGTCTCATCCACTTAAAGATCTACTAACTACAACATTTATATACACAAGATAAAACCTTTATGATCATTAATGCATTAAAACACAAAATATTCATTAGATCATGAATGTCAAGTATAATATGAACATCTAAATGCTAGATCTACTACTTATGATGCATGAAATGGAGTTTGAAAATATGAACATGAATTTTTATGCAAGATCTTTACTTTACTCTACTACTATATACATGAACATAAAGATAATCCAACAAAAACATATTTAAACACAAGATCTACTCTTGTGATGGCTTGATATTCATGTAGTAGCATTTTCTTGTCCCTAGCAAGTGCTCATGGGGATTTAAATATGAAAATATTCATGAATAATCTTGCCATTACAAGATTTAATGTAGACAAGGTTTAGGATTCATCACCTAAAGCTTGAAATAAGTGGGAAATGAAGAAGAAATGAACTTGTGTGTGTGTGAATGCTAGAGGGTCACGGCAAAGAGAGGGTAAAAGGAGAGCGTTTGAGTAATTTTTGAAACAAATGAAGTAAATGAAGAGAGAGAAAAGTAAAAGAATATATATAGTAAGGTAAATTAGGGTTTGTTTAATTATAATAAAGGAAGAAAATAAAACAAATTAGGGCAAATAAAAGGGGGGGGGGGGGGGAAGGGGGAGGGGTGCGCTAGTTTGGAAGAGAGGGAGAGAGGGAGAAGTTGAATTTTTTTTTTTGGTAATTTATGTAATAAAAAGTCTTAAATGTAATAATTTGTTAAGAGACAAAAATTTCTTGAAAAGAAAATAAATTGAGTTTTGGTAAGGATGTAAGAGTAGGGAATGTCTTGTGTGTGTAGTAGGTTGTACTTGCGAATAGTAATGAATAGTAAACAAGACAATTATTTTATTGGTAATAAAGAAAATATAAGAAAAATGCTATATTTGTAATTTTTATGAACCGAAAAATTATAAAATTTATATTTTTGAAATTCTTATTAAATTTCGATTCTAAAAAGTATTCTAGAATATTTTTTGAATTTCAGGTTCTGGGGTCGCTTTTTCCGTAATGGATCTCGGAATGGCCCGGAATAGAAATTTTTTCGAAATCATATCTTTTCAGGATTTGAAATATACTTTAGAACAATTTTCCACATTAAATTATTTTACAAAAGTTCTTTTAGTTTGAAACCGAAGGAAAGTCGGATCCAGAGTTTCTAGGTTTCTCTCTCAAGCTCAAGCTAATCTGGTTTAGGGTTTTGGTTTCCAGTTTCCGAAGGTTACTCGGTCACTAGGAAAATCGAGGTTTACACTTGGGCTATAACAATACAATTTGAAGCAATTTGGAACAAGGAGGACACAATTTTCTCAAAAAGCAACATTGGAGTATATGAAATCACAGACGAGAAAGGAAATCATTGAAGAACAGCAGAGATCGCGCCCTTTGTCGTGCCCGAACGGGTACTCTAAACGTGATAGCCTGTCGTACACAATATTAAAACTTAAGAATGACTACCTCAGTCACTCAAAAGTTTTAATATCGGTACCAGGGGTACATTCACATCAAAGGAGACCGGTGGAGTAATGCATTTAAGATATTGGCAGCAGAACATGCGAAATAACACTTAATATATTTCACTGAAATATAAAGTCTTACAACTTATAAGGGGCATTCCCCTGATAATTTCCATAGTAACATAGTCTCAATATAAAGATTAACTAAAGCTAGAAGATTTTAAAGGAAATTTAGTCTAAGACTTCAAAACAAAGTTCAGCCAAAAGCTTTTCAAAATAAAGATTCTACCTGGATGATCAAGATGGTCTCGAGCGCAAAATAATGATCCTGCAATATCAAAAGTCTATTGGGGTATAAGCATAACTAACTTAGTGAGATATTCCTTACGCAAAAGTACTCATAGTAAGCATTCAACCAAGTTTATTAAACAAGCATATGAAATGCAATAACCATATGATCAAATAGTATATACAACTATCCAGTTTCGTATGTATGATGGATTTACCCCTCCATTGGGGTTAGGGAATGATTTCAGCTGGGCCCCAAATGACCTCCTTAAAGTTTATGCGCATCTTGGGGTTCCATCGAACCGTACTACTAGTCTCCGGTTTTCTTTACCCGAGCAATCGATTCGGCTCGGCTACAACTTGAGGCTGTATTCCCCAAACGTCCTAAACCCTCAAAATGTAGCTAGGCAACTTACCTTTTTGGTCCTACCCTAAGGAGTAGTATCAGTATTTTGAAATGATATTCTAAGTGATGTGCATGAGTAATTTATTTATGGGGTATCCAATCTAACATTAATTTATTTAAAGCGACCAAGCAATAATTACACACATAGCAATACATACATAGAAACAATTATATCAATCATAGATTGGGTTCCGATATACTTATCGTTTATTGATCACACATAACAATTCACATACATAATTCCCATGATAACCCGCATGCATATCAATTTTATCTTTTCCTAACATCTAGTGCTCTATTCTACAAGCACATGCGCGAATACATAAACGTAAAGAAAACTCACTCGTCTATAGCGATCTTCTATGAGTCGAAGCAATCCTCAGGGAAGAGAAGATCTTAGTCCTCAACACCTAAACAAAAGAAATACCTAAAATGAGTATTTCATCCAAGATCTATTCAAATTATCTAATTCTATCTTATTGAATTCGTCAAAATTCGCATGAATGTAAATTCCAACTTAAAATGGCCATAACTTGCTTATTTTAACTCGGAATTTTGCATATTATATACCGATTTCTATCTACTTGAAAAGATCTATCCATTTCTAAGGTTGTTTTTATCAAAAGGATTCATTTAGGTTTTGGAATAGTGACATATAGGATTGTTATGAAAATTCTAGATTTCGAAACTTAAGTTTTCAAACTTTTCTCCATCCAAAAATCTTTGTACCAAAATATAGATATTATAATAGTTAGAAAATTTTTTGAACACATATATATTGACTCATATCATAAACATGAATTTAGTGCAGTTGTCCCAACAATGATTTTTATAAAATAAGGTGCTCTAAAAGTTGGAAAAGTAATGCTTTAGAAATTTTTATGTTAGCTTTGTTGGATAAGTTCTTGGATTTATTATAAGTAAACATTTCCTTCTTTTTAACTTTATCTATCTTTTGGAAACAATTCGTATTTTCCAAAATAATTTTACTCCCACACTTCATTTTTTAAGAGTTAAAAATGTAGTTTCTAAAGGTTTTGTTGATAATAACAAACTTTTTTAAAGTTCACTTGTTCTTAGTTTTCCTTAAGTTTGTTCTATTTTAAAATAACAGTGTTCTTCTAATTTTAGTTCCGAAGTAAGATTCATCTTTAAAAAGATTTATTCTTAGAGGATTTTGTAAAATTTATCTAAATCTTAGTATGTTGATGAAAGCTTTACAAATGAGTTTAAGAAAACTTCTGTTAAACAAAGAATTAAGTTTAAAGAAACTTTCTTATTTTATTGGTTTGAAAAGAGAGTATGTGATAACTTTATTTTATGTATTCCTTGATAAATCTCATATAGTATTATTACTAAAACATATGCTAAACTTATCTAACTTTAGAAAATATTTGTTAAGATAAAATTTTAAGTTTTTATGGAAAAATAATTTCTTAAGTGAAAAAATTTATTTTTAAAGAGAGTTCTTATTTTTATTACTTATGAAAACTCGTTTTCATCATGGTTGAGACAATATCAATATGTCCATGCATGAATGAGATTATGTAGATATGAGAAATATAACAATATCACATAATAAGATAAGATATGTATAATAATAAATAAGAGCATAATAATAAAGTCAAGTATTGGGAACCTTAGCTCCATCAAGTTATCCCGGGACTAAGCATAGACTAGACTCAAAAAGAAAAGAAAGAAATTTTTTTTGACTTGATAAGGACAAATCTAAGACTAGAAAGAATAATCTTAACAATAGCATGAAATAAATAAACAAATTGCAAAGCATGAAAATAAATAAATAACAAGTGAGCTTATGTGTCTTAAAGAAATATATATACATAATATAGATAATACTATATAGAAGTTAGATTAGAGTAAATAATAACAATAATAACATAATGGAAAAAATGAACATGAACATGAATAAAAACAGAACATGAACATATTGTTGCTTCTTTAACTCTCATGAGTTTAAGAAACATACACTAAACTCATGCTAAGTTGTATGAACATAATGAGTATGCGTAAGAAACTTTACCTAAGTTTATGTGTTTGTTGAAGAGGAAAAGAATGGGTTGTTTTATTATGTAGGAAATGGTTTTATGGAGAGAAGAGAGAACTTGGGAGAGAATTTGAGAGAGGGAGTTTGTGGAGTGATTTTGGTGGAGTTTTAGTAGGAAATGAGTTGTGTGAAAGCATGAAGGAGGAAAGGGATATTTATAGAGTTTTGGAGTGGAAATTAGATGTAATAAAATAAAATGAAAAAAAATAAATGAGAGGGATGGGAGAGAGAGTGGATGGAAACCTTGGAGAGAGGGGAGAAAAATTGATTAAATTTGTTGTTTTGTAATAAAAAGAAGTAACATGTAAAGTATGATGTGATTATAGTTGTATGGGGAAGGCAAATTGTAAGGTATATGTATGGTAGTGTGTAACAATGGAGTGTAAGAAAAAGTAGAGATAGATAAATAGTAATGAATAGTACTATAAATAGTAAACTAGACAATTAAAATACCCGTAGTAAAAAAAAACTTGTAAACGACCTATATATGATAATTTTAGTTACCAAAAAATTTTAAAACTAATATTTTTGAAATCCTTATATTTTTACGAGTCTAATGGTATTGTTGGAATATTTTTACTATCCAGTGCATCAGGGCACGATTTTGAAAACTGATCCCGTTCGGATCCAAAAGATACTAGAAAATTGCGAATATGATATTTTTAAGCTTTCTTATATTATTACGAACCATTTTCCATAATTCTTAATTTTGTTGTCTATGGTTTAAGAACACAGGATTATCGGATCTAGAATCACTAGACTAAACATAGAATTAGGTTAAGTTTAGGGTTCTGGTTTGACTTTCGGTTCTTAGGGTTTATTTATATTTATTGAAAAATCTAGGGGCTTACACCCTTCGAGTCACCCGTGATTGAGAGAAGTAGGAGAAAAATTCATCATAGCACAAATCCGCCTCTACTGGTTGTCCGTGATTAAGGTGATGATGGGAAGAAATTTAGTACAATAAGAATCCAGCTCTGTTGCTCGCTCGGGATTTGGCGATAGAAGAAGAAATTATTGAAGCAGTAAGAATCACATCCCAGTGCTCACCCGTGGTTAGATGTCTAATTTGTCCGAAATTATTGAAGCAGCAAGAAATTTTGATTTAGTAGTTGTCCGAAGAAAAATTAGGATGATTTAGTTCATTAAGTATATCAGATCAACTTAATGAACTAAACAAACTCAACAACAATGTATGTCACAGCAGATTTACTTCACCATATTACATGAACTACCAAGTGTCTACTCCCATAATTATCACCTACTAGGGAATTATAATCCCTATAGTAATACTTGCAATCTCGGATGGAGGAATCATCCTAATTTTTCTTGGAGAAACCATCCTGAACAACTAACTTCCCATCTGGGTTTCAGAAGCAGCAACCACAACAACTTCTAGTAGCACAGCATCGCCTTGCTTTACCACCACCTGAGAAAAAGCCAAATGTCGAAGAAGTTCTATAACAATTCATCGAAAGTTCTCATTCAAGGCATAGGAATCAAGAAGCATCTATCCATAACCTGGAAAAGCAAATTAGTCAATTGGCTAACATGCTTTCTGAGAGAGCTCCTGTCACGCCCCAACGGGTACCCTAAACGTGACAGCCCGCCGTACGCAATATTAAAACTTAAGAATGACTACCTCAGTCACTCGAAAGCTTCCATATCGTACAAGGCGTACATTCACAACAAAGGGAGACCGGTGGAGTAATGCATTTTAAGATATCGGCAGCGGAACATGCAAAATAACACTTAATATAATTTCATAGAAATAGAAAGTCTACAACTTCTAAGGGCATTCCCCCGATAATTTCATAACAACAAAGTCTTGCTAACAAAAGCTAGAAGATTTTAGAAGAAATCTATTCTAAGACTTCAAAATAAAATTCCTCCAAAAGCTTCTCAAACTAAAGATTCTACCCGGGTGGCCAAGATGGTCTCGGGTGCAAAAGATAATCCTGCAAAGTCTAAAATTCTATAGGAGTATAAGCATTACTAGCGTAGTGAGATATTCCTTACGCAAAAGTACTCATAACAAACAATCAACCAAGTTTATTAATCAAGCATATGAATGCAACAACCATATGATCAAACATTACATACGACTATCCGGTTTCGTATGTTTGATGGATTTACCCCTCCATCGGAGGTTAGGGAATGCTTTGAACTGGGTCCCGAAAGACTTCCTGAAAGTTGCGCGCGTCTTGGGGTTCCAACGAACCGTACTACTAGTCCCCGGGCTTTCCTTACCCAAAGCGATCGATCCGGCTCGGCTACACCTTGAGACCGTATTCCCCCGAACGTCCTAACTCTCAATTGTAGCAAGGCAGCTTACCTTTCCGGTCCCACGCTGAGGAGTAGTAGCAAAATTTCGAAATGATATTCTAAGTGATATGCATGAGCAATTTATTATATGGGGATTTCAATATGATATTAAATCATTTAAAGCGATCAAGCAATATTTGCATACAAGACAATACATACATGAAAACGTTTATATTAATCACAAATCGTGTTCCGATATACTTATTGTTCATTGATCGCACACAACGATTCACATACATAATTCCCATGACAACCCGCATGCATATCAATTTTATCTTTTCCTAACATCTAGTGCTCTATTCTACAAGCACATGCGTGAATACGTAAACGTAAAGGAAACTCACTCGTCCATAGCTTTCTTCTAGGAGTCGAAGTAATCCTCTGGGAAGGGAAGATCTTCGTCCTCGACACCTAAACCAAAAGAAATACCCGACATGAGTATTTCGTCCAAGATCTATTCAAATTCTATAATTCTATCTTATTGAATTCGTCAAAAATCGTATGAATGGAAATCCCAATTTAAAATGGCCATAACTTGCTCATTTTAACTCGGAATTTCGCATATTATATATCGATTTCTACCTACTCGAAAAGATCTATCTATTTCTAAGGTTATTTTTATCAAAAGAAGTTATTTAGGCCTCGGAATAGTAGCGTACAGATTTGATACGAATTTCAAAACTAGAGTTTTCAAACTTTTTTCATCCAAAACTTTTACAAAAATAAGATATATTGTATGGTTGAAAAATCCTTTAAATACATATTTAGACTCAAACCATATGCATGAATTTAGTGGTGTGTCTCAACAATGATCTTGTAAAACAATGTGTCTTTGAAAGTGAGATAAGCTTAACACTTGAAAAGAAATTAGTTTTGCTTTGAAAAATTTCCTAAATTATCATAAGTGAGTATTTCCTTCTTTGACTCTAATTCTTAGTTATTGAGAATATTTAAATTTTCAAAAAAAATTTTCATCTTTTAAGTTTCTCATAATTTTATTTCTAGTGGTTTGGAAAACATAGTTTTTCCTAAATACTTCATGGGTATATGTTCTATAGCTTTTCTTAGATCCACTTTAAAAGAAATGATCTTTATAAGTAAATTTTTGAAAACTTATCTAGACTTTAGTATTTAAAATGTTGGTAGAAAATTTTGATAAATGTGTTTAAGAAAACTTTTGGTTGATTAAGGAATGTTTAAAGAAACTTTCTTATTTTATTTGTTTGAAAGAAGAGTTTGTAATAACTTTATGTATTTCTTGATAAAATCTCATATAGTGTTATTACTAAAACTTGAGCTAAACTTGTCTAGCTTTAGAAAAATATTTGTTAAGATAAAACCTTTAAATCTGTATCGAAAAATAATTTCTTATGTAACAAAATTTATTATTTATTTATTTTTATTTTTAAAAGAAGTTCATTTTTATTACTTAAGAAAACTCATTTTCATTATGGTTGAGACAATAACACATATTCATGTATGAATGAGGATAAAATAAAAATATAAAAAAATATAAATAAAATAAGAGCATAAAAGTAAAGTCAAGTATTGGGAACCTTAGCTTCATCAAGGTATCCCGGGACTAAGAATAGACTAGTCCTCAAAGAAAAGAAAAGCAAAGAAATAAAATTTTTTGACTTGATATGGACAAGTCTAAGACTAGAAAGACTAGTCTTAATATTTGCATAAAACAAGTAAATAAATAAATTGCAAGACTTGAAAATAAAAAATAACAAGTGAGCTTATATGCTCTAAATAAATATATATACATAATATATATAATACTTATATAAGTTAGGTTAGAAATCAATAACAACATAATAACATAAAGAAAAGAATAGAACATGAACAAAAACAAAACATGAATAAATTGTTGCTTCTTTAACTCAATGAGTCTAAGAAACATACACTAAACTCATGTTAAGTTATATGAACATGATGAGTAAATAAGAAATTTTTACCTAAAGTTTATGTGTTGGTTGAAGAAGAAAAGAATGGGTTGTAATATTATGTGGGAATGGATTTTCTAAGGAAGAGAGAGAACTTGAGAGAGATTTTGGGAGAGGAATTTTGTGGAGTGATTTTGAGAGTTTTGGTATGAATTTTGTTGTGAAAGAATGGAAGAGGAAGGGGGTATTTATAGATTTTTGGGAGTGGAAATTAGATGTAATTAAATAATTTGAAAAAGAAAATAAAATTGATGTGATTAAAGAAGTAATGTGTAAAGTGTGATGTGATTAAAGTTGTATGGGGAAGGTAAATTGTAAGGTATAGGTATGGTAGAGTGTAAGAATAGAGTGTAAGAAAAAGTAGAGATAGGTGAATAGTAATGAATAGTAGAAAAGTACTATGAATAGTAGACTAGACAATTAAAATACCGGTAGTAAAGAAAATACGCGTAAAAGGCCTATATCTGTTATTTTTAGATACCGAAAAATTCTAAAACTGATATTTTTGAAAACCTTATATTTTTACGAATCTATTGGTGTTGTCGGAATATTTTTGCTATCCGGTGCTCCGGGGCACGGTTTTCGAAAACTGATCCCGATCGGATCCGAAGGACACTAGAAAAATTCAAATCTGATATTTTTAGGCTTCCCTATATTATTACGAACCATATTCCACAATTATTCAATTTCGTTTTCTAGGGTTTAAGAACACGGGATTGCCGGATCTAGATTCACTAGACTAAATATAGACTAGGTTAATTTTAGGGTTTCGTTTCAACTTCCGGTTCTTAGGGTTTACTAATATTATCGAAAAATCTAGGGGCTTACAACCTACCCTCCTTAAAGAAAGTTTTGTCCTCAAAACTTGGCTATCGTACCTGATTCCTCAAAAGATTCGGATATTTGCGTCGGATCTCATCCTCGGCTTCCCAAGTTGCCTCCTCATGGGTGTGATTCCTCCAGAGGACTTTGACATATTTGATCTCTTTTTCCGAAGCTTTTGGACTTTTCTATCCAAAATCTGTACCGGGTGTTCCTCATAAGTGAGGTTCTCCTTTAGCAACACTGGCTCCAACTCTACTACTCGTTCTGGATCTACACATGCTTGCGCAAGACCGATACATGAAACACGTTGTGTACACCTGACAGGTTTGGCGAAGGCTAGGCGATAGGCTAGATCTCCCACTCGTTCAAGCACTTCAAAAGGTCCAATGTACCGTGGGCTCAACTTTCCTTGTGAGCGTACCTGTATACTCTTGATTGGATTTATCTTTAAGTATACATGGTCTCCCACTTGAAATTCGAGAACTCGCCTTTTCTGATCTGCCCAGCTTTTCTGTCTATCTTGGGCCTCTTTCATTCGCTGTCGGATTATCCTTACTTTGTCTGCTGCATCTTGTACCAAATCTGGTCCAATAGCAGCTTTTCCACATCATCCCAAAACAGAGGCGATCTACAGCGTCGTCCGTACAAAGCTTCATATGGCGGCATTTGTATGGTCGAGTGATAGCTGTTGTTGTAGGCAAACTCTATGAGCGGCAAATGAGCATCCCAGCTTCCTTTAATTCCATAACACAAGCACGCAACATGTCTTCCAAGGTTTGGATCGTCCGTTCCGATTGTCCATCGGTTTGGGGGTGATAAGCCGTGCTAAAGTGCAACTTTGTCCCCATACACTTTGTAAACTTGTCCAAAACTTGACGAATCTGGGATCTCGATCTGACACAATCCCGGCAGGTACTCCATGTAAACGTACTATTTCCCTTATGTAAAGCTTGGCTAGCTTGTCCATCGAGTACGTCATGGATTGGTATGAAATGAGCCGATTTGGTCAAACGATCTACCACGACCCATATGGCATCATACCCTGCCGATGTCCTTGGTAGTCCACACACGAAATCCATCGAGATTTGATCCCACTTCCACTCAGGTATCGGCAAAGGCTTTAGCAATCCTCCCGGCCTTTGATGTTCCACCTTTACTTGTTGACAAGTTGGGCACTTCATCACATAATCAGCTACATCCCGTTTCATTCCATTCCACCAAAAGTGGCTCTTAAGATCTTGATACATCTTAGTTCCTCCCGGATGTACTGTGTATCCTGAGTTATGTGCTTCACTCATGATTTCTTTCTCATATCCTCATCATCCGGCACACATAACCTTCCCTTCATCCTCACTACATCCTCGTCATCTACGGTGAAATCAGTATACTTCTTGCTTGCACTTCCCTTTGATCCTTTGTATGACTTCATCATATCGTTGAGCTTCTTTAATCGTTCCACAAGGGTTGGTTCCATCACCAAGCTAGATATTTCCACCTCCACATCTTTTCCAATGAATTCGATACTCAGCCTTTCGAATTCTCTTACCACTCCTTTTGGTCAGTCAACAAAGCGGCAACTTCCTCATGATTCTTCCGACTTAAGGCATCCGCGACGGCATTAACTTTTCCTGGACAATAGTTGATTCCAAGATCATAGTCCTTTATAAGCTCTAACCATCTCCGTTGCTCATATTCAACTCCTTCTGAGTGAATAGATACTTGAGGCTTTTGATCCGTATATATTTCGCATCTTTGTCCATACAAGTGATGCCTCCATATCTTGAGTGCGAAAACAACGGCAGCTAGCTCCAAGTCATGTGCGTCGGATAATTTGCTCATGGTCTCAACTGTCGCGAAGCATAAGCAATCACTTTTCCTTCTTGCATTAGCACACATCCAAGACCATTTCTTGATGCATCGCTATGCACCGTGTAAGGCTTCTCAGGGTTTGGCAAAACGAGTATCGGTGCGGATACAAGCTTTTGCTTGAGCTCTTGGAAACTCCTTTCTCTTTTATCGGTCCAGATGAACTTCTCATTCTTTTGAGTAAGTTGCGTTAACGGCTTGGCTATAGTCGAGAAATTCTTTACAAACTTTCGATAATAGCCAGCTAGTCCAAGAAAGCTTCTTACTTCCGTTACCGTCTTTGGTTGCTTCCACTCCATCACTGCTTTAATCTTTTCAGGATCAACCGATATGCCACTTCCTGAAACAACATGTCCTAAAAAGGATATCTTATCCAACCAAAAGTCACACTTTGACAATTTGGCATACAACTTATGTTCTCTTAACGTCGAAGCGCCATACGGAGGTGTTCCTCATGTTCCTCTCGTGTGAGTAGACCAAAATGTCGTCGATGAAAACTATAACGCACTTATCCAACAAGGGCTTATAGATTCGATTCATCAAGTCCATGAAAGCGCAGGTGCATTTGTCAATCCAAAAGACATCACTAAGAACTCATAATGTCCATATCGAGTTCGAAAAGCGTCTTTGGTACATCCTCCGGCCTTACTCTTAACTGATGGTATCCAGACTCAAGTCGATGCGTGAAAACACGCTTGCTCCTTGCAACTGATCAAAGAGATCATCAATCCGGGGTAATGGATACTTATTCTTGATTGTAACCTTATTCAACTCCCGGTAATCGACACATAACCTCATGGATCCATCCTTCTTCTTAACGAACAAAACTGGTGCTCCCCATGGTGACACACTTGGGCGTATAAATCCTTGATCCAGAAGCTCTTGTAATTGCTTCTTGAGTTCCTTTAACTCTACCGGTGCCATGCGGTATGGAGCTTTTGATATCGGCTCGGTATTTGGCATCAAGCTAATCTCAAATCGATCTCTCTCTTTGGTGGCAATCCGGTATTCCTCAGAAAAACGTCAGGAAACTCATTGACTATGGGTATATCCTCCACCTTTGGTCCTTCACCTTCTTCTTCTATAGCATTGATTTGTCGGTCAATCTCCTCCTCATCCGTCACCAACTCAAGCGAACTTAATCCTTGCCTCCTTACGACCGTGGATTCTCCTTTAAACTCAATATCCTTCCCATTTACATCCTTAAAATTCACCTTCTTCTCTCGACAATCTACCGTGGCTTTAACATGGGTTAACCAACTCATTCCAAGAATTACTTCATACTTATTCATCTCCAACACGATCAAATCACTTGTCGTATGGTGTCCTTGGATCTCTAAAGGGCATTCCTTCAACATCTCTTGGGTGGTTACGACACCCGTGGGTCTTTATCTTGAAGCTGGTAGCGGTGGTGACTATAGGTAATCCACTCTTCTTAGCAAGGTTGGGGGTGATAAACGAATGGGTGGCTCCGGTATCAAACAAGGCATAAGCGGTCTCGTTAGCTACTCGTATACTTCCTGCGTTTAACACGCACTAGTTACTAACCATACTATACTTATCTAACTTTCTAAAGCTTTAGCTAAAGAGGTATAGGGATTCTATTGTGACAGATTGATAGCGTAAAAAGATACTATAAACAAACAAAACGAAACTTAAGGTTAAGGCTAACCTGCAACGAGTCCATGATCATAGCCTTCGTCTCCCTCAAGGCAGCAAACTCACATCCTTCCTCCTCATCATCTGCTTCCTCGCACATCCACTGGCCCTCCAGGTTGTAAACTCTCATTCCATGCATCGAGGTGCCAGAGCGGTTCCCATTCCCATTGCCATTGTTGGTTCTGACAAGGGCGGATCCTCCCGAGGTGTTGGATGACCTCACAAGAGCATTTTTCCTCTTTGGGCATTCATTTGCAAAGTGCCCTGGCTGCTTGCACACATAGCAGACACTGGTGTTCTTCTTGGGACACTCCAAGATTTTATGATCCGGGCTGCCACAAAAGAAGCACTTGTTTTGCAATTGTGGGCAGGACTTTGGATAATGCTTCCCTCGGCATTTCCAGCATGTGACATCTACTTGGTCACCTCCTTGATTGCTTCCACTTCCTTTGAAACTTCCAAAGGTCTTAAACCTCTTATTGTTTTTGAACCCAGAACTTGGTCCTTCATATGGCTTCCTTCCAAACACAAATACCTTCTTCTCCGGAGCTTTTGTTTTCATCTTTTTGGCTTCTTCAATAATTCTAGCCTTTTCCACTAGCCCCTTAAAACTTCTAACATCAAATTCCACCAAACGAATCTTTAGGTCTCATCTAACCCATTCAAGAAAACTTGTCTCTTTAACTCCTCGCTGTGCTTATAGGAGTCAGGAGCATACTGCAACAAGCGACTGAACTCGGTTTCGTACTGTTCGATGGTTCTCCCTTTCTGAGTAATATTCAAGAACTCAGCACTGTACCGAACTCTAAGGCTCCCTGGAAAGTAGTTCTCCAAGAACTCTTCTCGAAACATATCCCACGTAACTGGAGCAGGCAATTCTCGCTTCTTCGACTCCCACCATATGCGAGCATTAACTTCAACATGAATGTCCCAAAACTGACTCTTAGGTGGTGGGGTACTTCATAACCATCAAACGATCTCTCATCTGGGCCAACCAATCTTCGCCTCAGCTGGTTTTCCGAAGGTTCCATCAAAGTAGGTTACTTTTGATGAAATTGGCGAGCAAGTTTTGATGTGATCTCGGCGGTGGCGGTGGTGGAAATGGCGCATGACTGTTCGCCGGGTGCTTCTACCGTAGCTTCAGGAGCATTCTGAGGTGGAGCAGGAGCTGGGTTATTTTGATTTTGTTGCTGAATCAAAATAGCTAATAACTGGTTCATCTGTCCAATGGCAGCTGCAAAGTCATTTTGCTGGTTCGGGGCAGGAGCAGGGTTATTTCCGGTTGGTTACGCGGGGTACTCCTCGTTCAGCTGGTACGTTGTTGGAATCTCTTTGTTCTCTATTCCTACGTCTTCTTGGACGGCTGTTTAATCGTTTAGATTTTAGTTTCTATTACGCTCTATACTAACGTTATGGAAATCACGGAAATCTCAAATATAAAGACCAAAATTTAAATCAAGGTACAAAACTTAAGGAAATAAATTTGCAAAATAGGAATTAATAGAAATTAGAAATTCAAATACAATTCAAAGAAATCACAAGTAAGAAATCAAACATGCATCTTAATCACAAAAAGAATAATATAAATATAAAAATAAAACAAGGAATCTCATTATCAAGAAATCATTAGGTTACTTTTATTTATTAAACTCTTAACTATGTCTTTTAACTAGTTGCGGTTTAATACTACGGCGTTGCGTCTTGGGTGAATGCGACACTTTTCTCATCGTGGCTCCTTACTTCTCTTCTTGATCCTTCTGTTGAGACTTGGGGAATCTGGGGTTGGTTTCGCCTTCTTCCACTTCCGGTTTCTTGAACGAATATTCTTGCCTTCGGTCCGTTGATGACATCCGCGTGGTTCATTTCCGGCGTTACCTAAGGTTGATTATATATCCTTTTACGTAAACAAAATTTTCTTTTAGTTCTATTTTCAAAAAGCAAGTTAACTCCGTTTTTATCACTGGCTGTAACTTACGAGGGTTGTGATTTCTTAAGGCTTTGAAATGGTTTAGAAATCTACCTATTTTCATTAAGGGTATCAATTAATTCTAGGGCCATCTACATATCTTAGGTATGGTCATAGAACATGTGTTTCCCATAAATCCCCACTTCTTATAATTCTAGGATTCTTCTTAAAACTCCTATAACTTAATTTTAAACTTATTCTATCTCTAAGACTTCTACTTCTAACTTACTGTTTCTTTCCCTAATCTTGATGCTCTGATACCAACTTAAACTGTCACGCCCCAGCGGGTACCCTAAACGTGACAGCCCGCCGTACGCAATATTAAAACTTAAGAATGACTACCTCAGTCACTCGAAAGCTTCCATATCGGTACAAGGCGTACATTCACAACAAAGGGAGACCGGTGGAGTAATGCATTTTAAGATATTGGCAGCGGAACATGCAAAATAACACTTAATATATATTTCATAGAAATAGAAAGTCTTACAACTTCTAAGGGGCATTCCCCCATAATTTCATAACAACAAAGTCTTGCTAACAAAAGCTAGAAGATTTTAGAAGAAATCTATTCTAAGACTTCAAAATAAAATTCCTCCAAAAGCTTCTCAAACTAAAGATTCTACCCGGGTGGCCAAGATGGTCTCGGGTGCAAAAAGATAATCCTGCAAAGTCCAAAATTCTATAGGAGTATAAGCATTACTAGCTTAGTGAGATATTCCTTACGCAAAAGTACTCATAACAAACAATCAACCAAGTTTATTAATCAAGCATATGAATGCAACAACCATATGATCAAACATTACATACGACTATCCGGTTTCGTATGTTTGATGGATTTACCCCTCCATCGGAGGTTAGGGAATGCTTTGAACTGGGTCCCGAACGACCTCCTGAAAGTTGCGCGCGTCTTGGGGTTCCAACGAACCGTACTACTAGTCCCCGGGCTTTCCTTACCCAAAGCGATCGATCCGGCTCGGCTACACCTTGAGACCGTATTCCCCGAACGTCCTAACTCTCAAGATTGTAGCAAGGCAGCTTACCTTTCCGGTCCCACGCTGAGGAGTAGTAGCAAAATTTCGAAATGATATTCTAAGTGATATGCATGAGCAATTTATTATATGGGGATTTCAATATGATATTAAATCATTTAAAGCGATCAAGCAATATTTGCATACAAGACAATACATACATGAAAACGTTTATATTAATCACAAATCGTGTTCCGATATACTTATTGTTCATTGATCGCACACAACGATTCACATACATAATTCCCATGACAACCCGCATGCATATCAATTTTATCTTTTCCTAACATCTAGTGCTCTATTCTACAAGCACATGCGTGAATACGTAAACGTAAAGGAAACTCACTCGTCCATAGCTTTCTTCTAGGAGTCGAAGTAATCCTCTGGAAGGGAAGATCTTCGTCCTCGACACCTAAACCAAAAGAAATACCCGACATGAGTATTTCGTCCAAGATCTATTCAAATTCTATAATTCTATCTTATTGAATTCGTCAAAAATCGTATGAATGGAAATCCCAATTTAAAATGGCCATAACTTGCTCATTTTAACTCGGAATTTCGCATATTATATATCGATTTCTACCTACTCGAAAAGATCTATCTATTTCTAAGGTTATTTTTATCAAAAGAAGTTATTTAGGCCTCGGAATAGTAGCGTACAGATTTGATACGAATTTCAAAACTAGAGTTTTCAAACTTTCTTCATCCAAAACTTTTGTACAAAAATATAGATATATTGTATGGTTGAAAAATCCTTTAAATACATATTTATAGACTCAAACCATATGCATGAATTTAGTGGTGTTGTCTCAACAATGATCTTGTAAAACAATGTGTCTTTGAAAGTGAGATAAGCTTAACACTTGAAAAGAAATTAGTTTTGCTTTGAAAAATTTCCTAAATTATCATAAGTGAGTATTTCCTTCTTTGACTCTAATTCTTAGTTATTGAGAATATTTAAATTTTCAAAAAGAAATTTTCATCTTTTAAGTTTCTCATAATTTTATTTCTAGTGGTTTGGAAAACATAGTTTTTCCTAAATACTTCATGGGTATATGTTCTATAGCTTTTCTTAGATCCACTTTAAAAGAAATGATCTTTATAAGTAAATTTTTGAAAACTTATCTAGACTTTAGTATTTAAAATGTTGGTAGAAAATTTTGATAAATGTGTTTAAGAAAACTTTTGGTTGATTAAGGAATGTTTAAAGAAACTTTCTTATTTTATTTGTTTGAAAGAAGAGTTTGTAATAACTTTATGTATTTCTTGATAAAATCTCATATAGTGTTATTACTAAAACTTGAGCTAAACTTGTCTAGCTTTAGAAAAATATTTGTTAAGATAAAACCTTTAAATCTGTATCGAAAAATAATTTCTTATGTAACAAAATTTATTTATTTATTTTTTTTTTTTTTAAAGAGAGTTCATTTTTATTACTTAAGAAAACTCATTTTCATTATGGTTGAGACAATAACAACATATTCATGTATGAATGAGAATTTATAACTATGAGAAATATAAAAACAACATAAATAAAATAAGAGCATAAAAATAAAGTCAAGTATTGGGAACCTTAGCTTCATCAAGGTATCCCGGGACTAAGAATAGACTAGTCCTCAAAAGAAAAAGAAAAGCAAAGAAATAAAATTGTTTTGACTTGATATGGACAAGTCTAAGACTAGAAATACTAGTCTTAATATTTGCATAAAACAAGTAAATAAATAAATTGCAAGACTTGAAAATAAATAAATAACAAGTGAGCTTATATGCTCTAAATAAATATATATACATAATATAATATAATACTTATATAAGTTAGGTTAGAAATCAATAACAACATAATAACATAAAGAAAAGAATAGAACATGAACAAAAACAAAACATGAATAAATTGTTGCTTCTTTAACTCAATGAGTCTAAGAAACATACACTAAACTCATGTTAAGTTATATGAACATGATGAGTAAATAAGAAATTTTTACCTAAAGTTTATGTGTTGGTTGAAGAAGAAAAGAATGGGTTGTAATATTATGTGGGAATGGATTTTTTCTAAGGAAGAGAGAGAACTTGAGAGAGATTTTGGGAGAGGAATTTTGTGGAGTGATTTTGAGAGAGTTTTGGTATGAATTTTGTTGTGTGAAAGAATGGAAGAGGAAGGGGGTATTTATAGATTTTTGGGAGTGGAAATTAGATGTAATTAAATAATTTGAAAAAGAAAATAAAATTGATGTGATTAAAGAAGTGATGTGTAAAGTGTGATGTGATTAAAGTTGTATGGGGAAGGTAAATTGTAAGGTATAGGTGTGGTAGAGTGTAAGAATAGAGTGTAAGAAAAAGTAGAGATAAGTGAATAGTAATGAATAGTAGAAAAGTACTATGAATAGTAGACTAGACAATTAAAATACCGGTAGTAAAGAAAATCCGCGTAAAAGGCCTATATCTGTTATTTTTAGTTACCGAAAAATTATAAAACTGATATTTTTGAAAACCTTATATTTTTACGAATCTAATTGGTGTCGGACAATTTTGCTATCCATGCATCGGGGCACGGTTTTCAAAAACTGATCCCGATCGGATCCATCAAAGACACAAAAAAATTCAAATCTGATATTTTAGGCTTTCCTATATAATTACGAACCATATCCACAATTATCTCAATTTCGTTTTCTAGGGTTTAAGAACACGGATTGCCGGATCAGATTCACTAGACTAAATATAGCACTAGGTTAATTTTGGGTTTCGTTTCAATTTCCGGTTCTTAGGGTTTACTAATATTATCGAAAAATCTAGGAACTTACATACGCCGCCTGTAAGCCGCCGGCGTAGGATCCATAACGGCCGGCGTACATTTAGAAACAGCAAGGCTCATTAAATGTTTTTTACGAAATTTTTCCTATAAATAGGGGGTCTTCCCCTCATTCTCAGAATCATCCAAGAAACCAAATATCTAATACTCCAAGTAGCTTTAGAATATTTAGAATAGGCATTTCATAAGAGATTTTGAAGAGATTTGAAGTTATACAAGATTTGCAAGTGAAGCTTTAGTATTTTGAATTGGTGATTTCTAATCTTATTCTTTTATGCAATTCATATACTTGAATATTCTGATCATAATGAAATCATTTGCAATTTCTTATTTGATTGTTGAATCATCATCCATGCGTAGCTAATTCTTTTTGTGGGAAGTTGATGAAACTTTAAACATGCTAAGATGATTTTTGAATCCATGTTATAAGATTATTAGAATTATGAAATATTCATATTGAATTCTGATTATTCAGTTTTGGTGTATAAGAATTCTAATAACTCGGAAGGGAAATTAGTGTTCACATGAATTCATAAATTGAGATTAAATTGCAAATGCGGAAGCGGCGTAGTTTAATCTAGTTTAGAAATTATCCATGAATATTAATGCAATATTTTATGTTGATTTCTCATTAAGGAATTAGGAGATTTTAATATAAAGTATTAGTCAATTGTAGAATCGGGAGATTTATAATTGTAATTTTGATTCCACTAATGATTTATTTAACAGAAGTTATTGAATTATTTTGTGGTTTAAAAGGTTTTCAAACTTTGTTTTTAAATCTTGATAATTTCTTATGAATATTCATGAATCTAATTATCATTATAACATGAGTTCAAGTTGATTAGCAATAGTTTAAAGTGGATTCTGCTCCTTCCCACTTTTCACCATATCCCTCTCTTTAAAAGCTCATCGCATTTCATATAGATAATTAGTTAGATAAGTTAGTTTAACTTAATCATCAAATTGCCTAGATATTAGCATTAGTTGATAATTGTCTAGTAGTTAGTAAATCCTTGTGGGATCGACACTTTATTCATGTTATATTACAATAGAAGACCTAGTGCGCTTGCTAGAAAAATGCTTTAAAATTCATTACTTATCAGAGCACATCAAGATATTAGTAGCAGAAATAACTCTACTTCTAAATAGCTATATACATACATATATACATATTACATCCAAGGGCTTTTATAAGCCTTAAGCAAAACTCTCAACACACAACTCTACTAACACAACATTTACACCATCAACCAAAAATGAATCTCATCTAATCTATTACATTTATAGGGTCCATAGAGTCCATGGTCATCTCTAATCCTCCAACCCATCAAGAAAATCCTCGAAGTCAGTTCCGTACCCCATACTCGCATAGAACTCATCGGGATCATCACCTGAAATAGATAAAATATGAGCCAAAGGCCCAGTACACAAGTAACGAATACAAATGCGAAGTGAGTCACACATTCTTAGGCTAGATGCATTATGCAACAATCACTTATTCATTAATAAGTCTTTAATTAATAAGACAACACGGGAGTATTCAAACTCCGGACAACAAGGTTCTAGTATTACGTCCGCTTCCCTGAGTGGTCCCTACTGTTCATACAGACTAGGCAGCCCCACCTTCCGGCGTAGCCCGTAATACTAGGGGTTCCTGAGTAACGCATCACGACGCTCAGGGGGTTGATATGAGCAGCTTGGATACTCATATCTCCTAAACCATTCTAACCGTTAACGAGAAAGAACCCTGCCCCCAGTCTGAGCAGGGTGCCGCTCTCCGAACCAGATTCAACGGCAAACACCGACAATCAACACATAAACAACAATAGTATTCTCTGATTTTTAGGTAGTTTAATCTTAATGCCTACCCTAGCAAAGAATCAAGGAAGTCACTGTGTACCTGATATAGCTCGGGAATTAATGGAGTCGACTGGGCGAGGATCTATCATTGTTTAATCAATATTAAAGTTCACACTTAGTTTAAACTCTAATTGATTAGCTCAAAATATAAATTCATCCAAGAAATCCAAATAAATTAATTCAAAATCAAAATAAAGCATTTAAGCACCCTGTTAAACCCTAAATCGCTTAATAAATACATAATTACTCAAATAACAAACTTTGGAAAATTTTAGAAAAAGTTTTTAAAATTCAAAAGCTGAGGGGATACGCCGGCACTCAACGCCGGCGGCGTTGAGCCGGTGTTCAATGTCCTGAAAATTCACACTGCCAACACTGGCAGTGTTCAAGGGTACGCCGTCATCCATTGCACCCTACGCCGGCAGTGTTGAGCCGGCGTAGATTCCAAAACCAAAGTTTTCAAAAACATCCAGAGAGGTATAAGCCGGCCACTTATATAACTACGCGGGCAGCCTTCACATGTACGCCGGCGGCCTTGATTCCCAGCAGCCAGCGTACATTAAGGAAGAAAGAACGCCGGCTGACTTTCCTAGCAAAAGCCGGCGGTGTTCAGTCAGCTTTAAGAAAATTGGTTCTGTGGGCTTTCTATACCGCCTCTACGCCAGCGGCGTAGAATCCCCAGATGCCGGCGTACGTTCAAAATCTAGCCTATAAGAAAATGATTTTTGAAATCCCCTGTTTTATATACTTTGATCAATTCTCAAAACTTTTCCAAACTTAGTCCAAACTTTCTAAAGCTTGTTATATGAATCAAATATTATCCTAACAACATGAATTCCACCTCTAATCATCAAATCACCAATCATACTTCTAATTCACACATCAACTACTCATTTCTTAAATATTTCTATAACACTCATACCCACACTTCCATATTCCTATGAGATGCAAACTACCACTTCATTAAGCACATAATCCCATTCAAACTATCATTCATGCACCAACTCAATCTCATACCAAGCATCACCTCAAATCACATCTATTCTAACATTTACAAACAACACATTATAAAACATGAAATGAAAGATAAAAGTTGCATTAAACTTACATGATTGAATCTTGGCTTGGGAATGTTATTCAAATCCTTAAGCTTGTAGTAAACCTTGGCTTAGGGTTTAAAATCTTGGATTGAGAAAAGAAAGAAAGAAAGAAAGAAAGAAAGAAAGAAAGAAAAGAAATTCGTATGGAAATTTGAGGCTGCCAAAAGGGAGGGTTAATTTGTCCAAATTGAAGTCAAATGTCATCCAAATCTCACCATTAGGGGTATATTTGTCCTAGGTTTAATTTAGGAAAATTTCAAATGCATTTGAGTCAAATTTGAGCTCAAAAAGTGGGTCTAACTTTAGCCAAAAATTCTGTCATGATTTATGCAACTTCAAAACAATTTGATTACATTCTAAACATAATGCATGCATATTAATTTACAAAAAGACACACACATTCATTAAGCTATTCACACCTTTAATATACTATACAAACATTTATAAACATCCAACAATAATATTAATTCTTAATACTAATCATATATAGAATAACACATTCCTTAATTATATTACTAAGCTTACACACATATATATATATAATATACCATTCCAATAACATATTAGCATACAATATAAGAAATTCATGGCTATTTCAGTTTGTCTTTAAGTACACATGATCTCCATTTCAAAGTCCTTTTCTTCTGATCAGTCTAACTTCTCTTGTCTATCTTGCGCATCCTTCATCCTTTGTCGGATTATTCTTACTTCATCCGTTGCGTCTTGTACTAGATCGAGCCCAGTTACGAGCTTCTTTTCATCATCTCAAAACAAAGGTGATCTATATCGTCATCCATACAGTGCCTCATAGGGTGGCATCTGGATCGTTGAATGATAGTTATTACTGTAGGCAACTCAAATAGTGGTAAATAGATATTCCATCTTCCTTTGAAACCCATGACACATGCTCTTAACGTGTCTCCAAAGTTTAAATTGCCCGTTCTGATTGTCCATGAGTCTGAGGATGGCATGTTGTACCAAAGTGTAGCTTCGTCTCCATACTTTCTTGTAGGTTAGTTAAACACTTAGGTACAACCATACAATTCTTATGTCTCGAGTTGATATGATTTTGACTGATACTCCATGCGCTCATACTATTTCCCTTACATAAGGCTTTGCCAGCTTGTCCATGGAAAACGTCATATTGATCGATATGAAATAAGCCAACTTAGTCAATCGATCAACTATGACATAGATGGCATTGCTTCCGGTCGGTACTATTGGTAATTCATATACAAAATCCATGGGAATTTGATCTTAATCCCACTCAAGTATCAGAAAAGGTGTTATCAATCCTTCCAGCCTTTGGTGTTTTACCTTCACTTATTGGCAGATTGGGTATTTTATCATAATCAACGATACCTTGTTTCATCCTATTTTACCAATAATGATTCTTGAGATCTTAGTACATCTTGGTTCTTCTTGAATGTGACGTATATCCTAAGTTATGAGCTATGCTCATAATTTTCCTTTCTCATTTTCTTATTCTCAGGCACACAAAATCGTTCTTCAATTCCCAAGACATCATCATCGTTGACCATAAAATCAGTACACTTTTCTTCCTATATTTCCCTCTTTATCCTTTGTATCTTCTTATCTTAGCGTTAAGCTTCTTTAATTCTTGCTGTCAAAGTTGGTTCCAATACTATATTAACTATCTCCACTTCCTCACTTTGTCTCGTAAATTCAATAATCAGATTATCAAATTCTTTCATCAACTCCTTCTAATTTGTGAGCAAGGTAGCAACTTCTCCATAACTCTTGCGGCTTAACGTATTTACAATGGCATTTTTCTCCCAGGACAATAATTGATCCAGAGATCGTAGTCTTTGATTATCTCTAGCCATCTCCTTTTTCTTAGGTTTAGTTCCATTGTCTTAGAATAGACTAAGATATCATCAATAAAGTCAATTTCATACTTGATAAAGGCTTATACACTTGGTTTACCAAATCCATGAAAACGACCAGTGCGTAGGTCAATCTAAAAGGTATTACTAGAAACTTGTAGTGTCCATAATGAGTTTGAAAAGCAGTCTTTCGAATCATCTTTTGATTTGATCCATAATTGGTGGTACTTTAACCTTAAATCAACGTGAGAAAACATGTTCGCTCCTTGTAGTTGATTAAAAAGATTATCAATCCTAGTAATCGGGTACTTATTCTTGATTATGACTTTGTTCATCTCCCGATAAGCAATAAACTCAGGGATCTATCCTTTTCTTTCTTTACAAACCAAATTGATGTATTTCATGGTGACACACTTGGTTGTATAAACCTTGACCCAAAAGTTTTTGTAGCTGTTTCTCCAACTCTTTTAACTTTATTGGGCCATTTGATATGGTTCCTTAGGAACTGGTTACATATTGGCCATTAGTTCAATCTCGAAATAGATCCATTTCTTTAGAGATGATCCAAGCAATTCATCTAAAAACCTATTGACAACGGGGATATCTTCCAAGATAGGTTTCTCTTTTTCTTCTTCCGTGTCATTAAGGTAGTTATTCATTAACTTTGGAACTTCTTCCCGCAACTCGAACGAATATAACTCCTCTTTCCTTGCAATCGTGGATTCTCCAATGGACGATATCTTCCCTCCTTTTTGGTCCACGAATCTTATGCTCTTATTGCGACAATCTATTGTTGTTTTAACAAGAGATAATCAACTCCTACCAAAGATTACTTCATATATACTTAATCCCTATTATCATGAAGTCACAAGTGGATGGATGCCCTTATATCCTTATTGAACGATCCTTCAACACTTTACAACAACATTTTTTGTGGGGGTTTTGATCTTTCAATCGGAAGTTGTTGTTGTTACTCATAGCCCAAAATTCTTATCTAGACTAGGTGTAATAATAGAATGTGTTGCTCCGAAAAAGAGCAAAAGCATTATGTCATCCTACCTGTATGCTTCATGCATATCTAATGGGGGGAATACTACTTCTATTCGCATATCTACTTGTCTTTAAACTCTTGTATTGCTTAAAACAAAAGAATAAACAATAAAGAGGGTTCAAGGCTTACCAGTTCCTAAGTCACAACTATAACCTCTACTACAATCCAAGGCAACCAAGTCTCCTTTCTCTTCATTTATCTCTACACTCATCCATTGTCCCTCCATGTTGTAGATTCTGATTCCTGAAGCAGTGGATCTTGATCTGCTTCCATTTCTACTTTTATTTCCATTCCCGGTCCTTATAGGAATAACTCCTCCAGAAGACTTTGTCAAGGCATTCCTCCTTTGTGGACATTAATTGGCGAAATGCCTTACTTGCTTGCAGACATAGTAAGTATTGTTTACTTTCTTTGAACATTTCAACATCTTATGGTCTATGTCTCCATAGAAGAAGCACTTCCCAAACAACTGAGGACACTTCTTGGGGTAGTGTGCTCCATTGCACTTCCAACAATTGATATTTTTTGGTAAGAACCTCCCACTATTAACATCGCTCCTACAGTTGTTAGAGAATTTGAATATCTTTTGTGGGGGTGTAGAACTGGATCCATCATAAAACTTTTTCCAAAAAAATCGGGGCTTTCTCTTCTTCTATTCTTTCCCTTCTTTTCCTTGCTTCTTCTATAATTCGAGCTGTTTCCACCAATTCTCGATAACTTCTGATGTCAAATTCTTCCAACCACATTCTCAGGTCTTCGTCCAATCCTCCTAGGAAGACTTGTCTTTTCAATTCCTTGCTGTACTTGTAGGAGTCAGGGGCAATTACGACAATCTACTGAACTCAGTCTCGTATTGATTGATAGTTCTTCCTTTTTGAGCAATTTGTAAGAAATTACAACTATACCTCACTCGTTAAGCTCCTTGGGAAATAATTTTCCAAAAACACATATCTAAGCATTTCCCAAGTGATTGTGGGCCATTAGCTCTCTTTTCTTTGATTCCCACCATATTCTAGCATTCAGACGAAGCATGAATGTCCCATACTTGATTTGTAGGTAATGCGGGACCTCATATGCATCGAAAGACCTTTCGATTTAAGTAAGCCAATCTTCAACCTCATCTGGCTTATCGTAAGCTCCATCAAAATAACGGTTACTCATTTTAACTGGGAATTTCGCATATTATATGTCGTTTTCTACTTACTCAAAAAGATCTATCTATTTCTAAGGTTATTTTTATCTTAAAAAGTTGTTTGGGTTTAGAAACGATAGGGTACATAATCATTACGAAATTCCATTCCTTAAAACATAATTTTTCAAACTTCCTTCATCTAAAAATCTTTAAGCAAAAATATGATATTTATATGGTTGAAAAATCCTTGAATTACATATATAAATAGACTCAAATTGTATGAAAAACTTAATGGTGTTCTCTCAATGATTATAATTCGTAAAACAATTTGTCTTACGGTAGTAAAACTTGAACTTTAACAATTTCCCTTCTATGTTTTTGAAAGAACATTATAAATTTTAGGTTATTAGAAATGAGTATATTCTTATAAATTTTGTTTTTTTAATTTCTTTTCTAAGACAAATTAATCTTTTCTAAACTTTGATCCTTTAGGATATCTAACAAATTTTAACTAATGTAAAGAATGAAGCTCCTAAGATTTTTTCCTAATTGTTGATAACCTCAAATAATTTGAGTTGTTTGCATATAGTCTTCCTTTTAAAAGGCTAAATGATTGAAAATTATAAATAAGTCTTTTCTCTTATATTTTTATTTTTTAACTTCTTTAAAAATAGATTTTATTTCCAAAAACTTGTTTTACTTGGAAGAGTCACTTTTAACATTTTCTTAAGCTATTGATATTATCTATTGTTTTTTAAACCTATCATGTTTATATTATTTAATTTCTTTGAAAATGAGTTTATCATTTAGAAAATTGACAAACTTTTTTTTCTCTAAGGGGATTTATCATACTAGTGCTTTGATTCTTGCCTTAGCTTTGAAAACTAGTTTAGTTCTTGGTTTTTATTATGGAGTTAGAAAAGAAATCCTATCATAAAGTTTTTATGAAAAATTTGGATATTAAAGAGTTATTAACACTAGGTTTTAATAAACTTTATGTTACTCATCATAAAAAGATAGTATTTATTTCCTTAGTTAATTTTTTTTGCTAAAAATCATTTTTTTTTTCATCAAAGAAAATTTATGATAGTTTGTCTAAATTTTTGAAAAAAGATTATAAAAATACTTTTTCTATGTTTTTTATGACAAAATCTTTATTTAGGTTCAAAGTTATATAATAAAGATTTAGTTCATTTTTCCCTAATTAAAGAAAATTCTACTTTAATTTTGTTGAGACAACATCATTATAATGATGCGTGCACATGATTATGTAGTATGAAAATGATTGAAATATAACATAGTAATGTATGGAAGATATAAGAAGCGAAAGTAAGCAACATAATAAGATCAAGTATTGGGAACCGTAGTTTCATCAAGATAACCCCGTCAAGTGTTGGGAGCTTTAGCTTCATCAAAGCATCCTGATCAAGTATTGGGAGCCTTAACTTCATTAAGGCTTCCTAAGACTAAGAATAGATTAGTCCTAAAAGAAAAAGAAAATGAAAATGAAAAAAAAAATAAAGTAATAATAAGAGCAATAATAATAGTAAAAGCAAGTTAGTGAGCATTTACGCTCTAAGAAATATAGATATACATATAGATAATATAATATATATATATATATAATACAAAGTTAAGTTAGGGGCATGATAACATCATATAATAATAATAAAATCGGAATTCTTGGCATGTGCAAGAACAAAGCATGAACATGTTGTTACTTCTATAACTCACATGAGTTTTTGAGAAACAATACCATAGTCATGCTAAGTTACATGACATGGAAAATAAATGGTAGAAAGCTTTTACTTAAGGTAATGTATTTCATTGAAAAAGAAGAAAGGTGGTTGTAGTGATATGTGGGTAGTAGTTAAAGAGAGGTTTTAGTAGTATGTGAGTGAATGAAATGTGGGAAATTTGGAAAAGTGAAAAGAGATTTTTAGAGAGAGGATTTGAGGAGTGATGTTGGGAGAGTATTGTTATGGTAAATAAGTGCATGAAAGAAGTGGAAGGAAATGAGGTTTTTATAGATAAACGTGGAGAAAATTAGATGCAGTAAAATAAATTGAAAAAGAAATAAAATTGACACAAAGAGAGATAATGTACCACCAGTTGGAAGAATAGAGGGAGAAAGTGATTGATTTGTAATTTTTGTAATAAAAAGTAATAATATATAAGATATGAAAGATATAGAGTAGTATTAGAAATGTAAATTATAAGAAAGTAGATGTATAGGTAGTAAGAGTAGGTAGTAAGGAAAAGTAGAAATAGATAAATAGTAATGAATAGTAGAAATAATACGATGAATAGTAGACTAGACAAATAAAATACCGATAGTAATAAAAATATGCGTAAATGGTCTATATCTGATATTTTTAGTTCCCAAAAAATTATAAATCTAATATTTTTGAAAACCTTATATTTTTTATGAGTCCAATGGTATTTTTGGAACATTTTCACTATTCGGTGTACTGGGGCACCATTTTGGTAAACTGATCTCATTTGGATTCAAAAACACTAAAAATTAGTGAATATGATATTTTTAACTTTCCTACATTATTACGAACTATTATCCATAATTATCATGATTTCGTTATTTAGGGTCTAGGAGCGTGGAATTGCCGGGTCTAATTTCACTAAGGCTTGTTGTTAACCTAGTTGACTTTTAGGTATTTGGTTTTAATTCCTGCTTTAAGATTTATTCACAAGATTAAAGTTATATAGGATTTATGACTTTTTTACATTTTTTTTGTTCAAAATTTATGTTTTACTTTATTTTATGGTTTATTTCAATTTTTCAGTTACCGGGATAGTTTAATTGAATCTAGGGTTATGTGATTGACTCAGTTTGACTTTTAGTATTAATTTAGATTTTTTATTTCAAAATTAACCAAAAGGCTAAAGGGTCTATAATTTTGTTTTTGAATACTATTTGGATATCCCATCTCGATTTATGTGTTAAGGATCGGATAAATGAATTGTCTCATATTCAGGTTTTGAGTTGAACGATTATTGAATTTATATATATATAAATATATATTATGGTTCTCTTTTTCTTAAAGTCATGAAATTTAATGTTTGATATTGTTTAGTGTTTGGTTTTAACTTGGCTTGGCTTTTGGGGTTTTGATTCTATTTTAATTTCAGGATTATTTTCTAAGAGTTACGAAAAAATTGGGCGTTTACACCAGCCACTTCATAGGAATGATCAAGTTTGAACCAAAGATGGTAGTCATACAGTATTAAGAGAATCAAAAGAGACACAATATGAGGTGAAGTAAAAAAATTACACATTCCATGTGCCCATTACACTAACTAATTATAGAAGTGGGCAAATGGATCTGGCGAGCTAGGTCGGGCCGGCTAGCATCAGCCCGTGGGTTAAATGGCCAGATTATTTGGGCCCGCTTTTAAATAGGCTAAAATTTCGTGGCCTGGCCCGCTTTGGTTCGTGGGCTAAATGGGCTAGCTCACAGGTCAAATGAAAATTTTTTATTTTTTTATTTTTATTATTTTTATGTTAGTTTATGTAAAAATTAGAGTATTTAAATATTTTAAGGTTTTATATATATTAAAAATTAATTTTTTACCATTTTGATTACTTATAAATGAAAATAAGTTTTTTAAATAATTTATTAGATATCATATTACTTTTAAATCAATAAATATATACTAAAAAAAGTTATAATACTTATGATTCATGTATTAATCTATTTTCTTCCATAATATATTCTAAATAATCATGAATATGTTATTGTATTATTCTTTTTCTTACATTTTTCCTCTCTTTTTTTTTAATTCCTGGTCGGCCCGGCAGGTCATGGGCCAGCTCGCGGGCTAAACGGGCTAGACCAAATTGGCTCATATTTAAATGGGCCAAAAAAATTAGTCGTGGCTAGCTTTTTTGAGCAGGTAAATGGGCCAACCTGGGGCTCATGGCCCTTATGCTCAGCTCTAGCTAATTATAAGGTCGCCCTAATTGACTTTCGGGCCATTAACCAAGCTTTTGGGCTCATGGTAAGAAAACTCGAGAGAGATCAAGATCAAGAAAAGAAGAAAACATTAGTTGAGGAGTTTTTCCCACAAAGGAAAGAGAAGAAAAAGGAAGAAAAGTTAAATGAGAAAACAACTTTAATTAAGATCATGAAAGCAAGTGAATACAAGATTGCTATTCATCTTGCTAAGATCCCAACTCAAATTTCCCTGATGGCCTTGCTGCTATAAACCCCTTGATTTTTATGTTAAAAACCTTAGAATCAGTATATAAACCAAAACCCTAAACCCAAAGAAACCCTATACTAGATCAGATATAATTCTAGAGCCCTAAGATATTATATGAAGTAAGAAAAAAAGAAAACCCTAAAAATAAAATGAGTATAGGATTTATACCCTAAAATGATAGCTTTATTCGAAACCCTAATCATCTTAACCTTTTTTTATAACAGTTTACGCATGTAATCACCGACATGCAAATCAAGGCAAAATAATCTGATAGACAATTAATGATAGGATAATATTAAATTATTCATATAATATTAAATAAAATTTTATCAGCTCATAAAAATGTCAATTTAATATTTATATGCGTATTTTATCATCTAGTGGTAAGTACTTGTCTTTTTCAAATATTATTCACTACTATTCACATTAATCACCTTTTCATACTACTCTTACACCTATATTAACTTTTCCAATACCTATTCTTACACAGATCATACTTTACATTACTTTTTATGATAAAATTTATTTCTTTCTTTTTCTTTCCTTCTCCTCTCTCTCTCTCTCTCTCACTCTCTCTTCCCTTCTCCCTGACATGCATCGGCCATCTCTCTCTTTCCCCTCTATTTTAATTTCTTTTTCAATTTTCACACTTTAATTCCTTCACTTTTCCACTATAAATACCCCTTCCCTCCTTCATTTTTCTAACGCTTTACAAACCTCTCTTCCTTCTAAGCTCTCTCAAATTTTTCCCTTCTCCTCCTCCTCCTCCTCCATGTCACTTCTCTCTCTCTCTCTACTCCTCATACACATGTCAATTCTTCCTTTAGGTAACTACACTAAACCACCTCCATACATATTATGTTATGTGACATGTATATGTGTCATAATGTAGTTTCCATAAAAATTTGCTAATGATGCATTTTGCTAGGGATGGAAAAAGAAAAGACAACATACTTTAATTCAAGTTATATTCAAGCTATATTCATGTTATGTTTATATTATATTCATGTTGCTTCATGTTTTCTAATCTAACCTTTATGTATATATAAGTATGTATATGTATAAGTATTAATAAGCTTTAGAGCATATTGGTCACTAATCTAACTATTGTTCATTTGATGTTCTTTTATTTCAAGCAACTTTATTTCATGCAAATTCATATAATAGTTAATTTGTAGTCTTTGACTTGTCCACACTAAAGTCCGAAGGAGACTAAATCATTTTAAGTCTCAGGGAGCTTTGACAAAAATCTAAGACTCCCACTTGTTTTTATTTCATCTTTTTTCATTTTTATTTATTTCACATGATGACTAGATTATTTCAAGTCGCAAAAAGCCTTGATTATGAGCTAAGACTCCTATGTTTATATTGTTATCTTTATAATTCTACTATTAACTTTGTTAATTTTTTTTTTTAAATTCATGGTAACATTTCAACATATTTTGTTGTTTAGTTTTATGTTCATATACATAAATGCTCATAGTGATGTTATTATGATGCTAAAGTGAATTTCCAAAACACCATATGTTGACGATTCTTTATTATGTAAAAGGAAGATTTGAAAGCGAAAAAAATCCCATTTTCTATAAATGGCGAGACATAAGCTTGAATTTTAGAGAATTTTTACAATTTAGAAATTCTTTTCTTGAAAACACATACAAATCAATATTTTGGCAATCAAATTTTCAAATAAAAATTTAGGGTAAAATGCAAAAACACCCTCTAAACTTTAGGACTGGTGCAGATTGACCCCCTAAACTTCAAAAGATTGGTTTTTTACCCTCATAACTGTAAAGAATTTGCAAATAAGTCCATATCGTCTTTATTCTTATCTTTATCCATACAAATCCATACACTTTAAATAGTGAATTTATGTACTTTTTTAGTGAATAGTATAAAATGGACTAATTTGCAAATTATTTATAGTCGCTAGGGTCAAAAACCACAGTTTTAAAGTTCGAAGGGTCAATCTACACTACCTCTAAAATTTAAGAGATGTTTTTGCATTTTCCTAAAAAACTTCACCAAAATTTACAAAGAATTAAATAAAGTATCATACTTTATTTCAAGTTGAATTTTTCATTTTAAGTCATGAGGAGTAAATTTCACTACAAAGTCTTCAAGGCTATTTTTCATAAGCCTAAGTTTTCTTAACATTGTGGCAATGAATATTTAGTAAAAATTATATCTTTGAGCAACATTACAAGGATCATATATGTGCTACGAGCTATTGAATTTTAATCATGTTAAACATACAAATAATAAATATACTTGTTTTAGAAAGCCTAAATGAGTTGAAACTTGTGGAAATTATTAAAATAAGTTTAAGTATGAATCTCGGCATGATTGACCCTTAGAATTCTGAGACCTAAAGGACCTTAAATGTTTGAAATAATCTTAAAAATAGATGGAGCATTCAAAATAGGTAGAAATTGACTACTCATAAGCAAAAATTAGAGTTAAAATGACATAGTCATGATCGTTTGAGGTCAAAACTAGATAACTAGAAAATCAACCAATAATTAAGTTTAGAATTAGAAATTGAAGCAAAGTCAATGGGAAATACTCATTTAAAATATTTTCTTTGTTCAGGTGATGAAGAGGTCAATATCCCCTTTTCGGAGGAATACTTTGACTGAAAGAACACCAGATGCCCGGGTGAGTTTTATGTCCTCACTTATCTATTCTTTGCATATAAAGTAGTGCACTAGTTAATAGGGAAAAGATAAAAATTAGACTTGTTATGAGGATGATGTGGGATTACATTTGTGACTTATCTTACATGATCAATAGCTCGTAAGCATATCAGAATATTGATTGGGTATATAAATATGTGATGTTATATTTGATATATTATGAGTGTATGATAAATTGATTGGTCACCCCCAATGAAACTAATATGGTCGGTATGAATTAAGAACCCGTCGAGTCTCATTTGAAGCTTCTTACTCCTATGTATGGGTTCGGTGGACTGCAAACTGCATATAAAATGCGGGTCTTGCGCTTTCTTAAGGAACTACTTCATTCAGGAATACATCCTCATGGGGAAGGCATGTTAGTTCGATCGCTATAGGCAAGTGCCCGGAGACTAAAAGTAGAGGTCACAGAAGCCTAAAAGAGCATTCCTAACCCTTGTCACAAAGGGCATAAATCCATGCTATACATAATTTGTAGATATCAGTGTATATTTGTTTTGATCCATGTCTTTGTTGCATAGCATATGCTTATGTAACAACTCGCTTGCTGTGTTTTTATGATAAGCTATAGGAATATATTTAGAAGGCATCTTATCGCTTACACCCATATAGATCTTTATTATCTCAAGTTTACCTATGGCTCTAATCTAGGATTGTGAAACCCAATATATTTGAAGACGGTTATGATGATCTTTTGGAAGAAATTTATAGGAAGATTTAGATTAGATTTCTTTTAAAACCTCTTTTGTTAGATTTTTATGGTAAAGACTTTAAGTTATTTTGAAAACTTTGTCAATCTATCAAACTTTTGGAACTTTGTGGTATTAGTGGGGGAATACCCCTAAGAATTGTAACTTATCATGCTAAAGTTTACTTTGTTTAGTTCCTTTGCATGATATTTGAATTAATTGCCACTACGAACTGTGCTACTCTATCAGCATCACCTCTATTGTGAAGTACGTCTTGTGCATGATATGGAAGCTTTTGCATGACTAAGATAGTCATTCCTATGTTTTAATATTATGTATAGTGGTTTTTCATGTTTAGGATTCCCCTTGGGGAATGACAGCTGCTAGCATCTGAAACCCACCAAGAAGCTCTGTTTAAAACACTTCAACAAATTAAAGTTCTTGAAGGTGTTTCTACTGAAACCCAAGGGCATGTTGTCAGCTCACTATTTTCCTTAGATCAGATTTCATTCTCACCTGAAGAATTGAGAGAAGGTACCCCCCACACAAAGCCCCTATTCATTATGGTCAAATGTATCGAGTCCTCATTGACAATGGATCTTCCTTGAACATTTGCCCATTGGCCACTCTAAACCTACTCGATGTTGAAACATTCAACATCAAACCTAGTTCCACAACTATTAAGGCCTTTAATGGATCCATAAGGGGCATTGCAATGGAGATAGATTTCAATGTTACCATCAGCCCCTAAGACTTCGCCTTCCCATTCAATGTATTGGACATACTAAGTCTTTCAATCTATTACTCGAGAGGCATTGGATCCACTCAATTGAGGCAATACCATTTAGCTCATACTAGATGGTCAAGTTCACAGTAAACGGGTAGATCATCACCTTATTGGGTAAACAATACCATGTTATCTTTAAGGATATAGCCATACTTTCCATCAGTGAAGAATGATCCAAAGGCCTTAGTTTGTAGATTTTTGAGGAGGTCAACATGATGAATGAAGGATAGTTACGGACATTTAGGCTGGGATATGTCCTTACCTTGGTTGAAATGAAAGAAATGAAGAAGAAAGCTAGGAAGAAGAGAGGGGAACAATGGTATGATACCCCCATCGAATCTCTAGGCATCAAAGTCATGTTTCTAGAGCTGACTCATGTCTAGAAGTCGGATGATGCATTAGTGAGCAAAGTTAAGGAACCAACAGAGCTATCTTACATCTCCTAGGCAATTCATGAATTAACTGATTGGTTTTTCGATTCCCTCTAGCAACTCTAAGGTTACCTTTGAGTAAGGGTTGAATTAATGTTGTGTTTTCATGTTTTGTTTCTTATATCAATTTGCTCAATTAGGAAAAATTTGTACTCAATGAGTTACATCAATTAATGAAACTAGCTTTCTCTTTTTCAATTATTCTTTCTTGTCTTTACACCTTCTCTCACACCTCTTTTTTTTTTTTCTCTTTATCATGCTTATGAGTCCTGAATTTGGCTCTTATCCTCTTAAAGGCTCCAAACCATTTGATACAAAACACTCGACAAGGAATCGATAGGGTTCTTTTTGAAAGCTTGGCTTTTGAAAAATAGTTTGATTTGGGGTCACCATCGGCAAAAGCCAAAAAAATAAAGGGTGATTCGAAAACTAAATTGGTAGTTTGATTTCTGGTTCAACTATTAATCTGTGTGAAAATGAGAAATTGTGAATCCTAAGGCTACTATTTTAAAACATAAAGGTTGTCTAGGCTTTTATGAGCTTTAGAAATTTTGAATCAGATGGGCTAGATGCTATCAATGATAATTTACCTTTTTTGGTTTTTATTTAAAAAAAGCCTAATAATTTTTATTTTTGTGACTACCTATTAGATGCCTATGTATCTGCTAGCAGAATCAGGTCTCAATAATTCGTTATGATTTTATAAAGCCTTTAGTGTGTTGGTTGGTTTTAGTTTTGAAAAGCTCTCAGGTTTAAGTTGTTTATCCGATTTGATTTTTATTTTGAAAAAAAGTATGAGAAGATCTAATTTTTATCTCACAATTTTAAAACATCTAAAAAATATCCAAAGTTTTAGAAAATCCCCATTTGTTTTTATAGTAATTTAGAAAATATCTAAGTGATATATAAAACCTTACTCCATTAAGTGTAGAGAAAGAAAAGATAGCTTTTCTAATTTTATTTTTTTTATTACTGAAATTTTTTATTTTATCAATGAATAATATTTATATAAGTACAAAAGAAAAGTCAAATAGTATACGCAAGACAGAAGAAAAAGAAATAAAGCTATTTTTGTTATGTTTTCAAAAATGTCATTGACTTATTAAAGACATGCAAGAGAAAAATCAAAATCTCTATAAGATTTCTATATAAACATGTTCTGTCATGTTTAATGCAAGCAATCAATTATAGAAGAATCTTACATGCTCTCTATAGAAATATGCTATTAAGATAATCATAACAAGTAACCAATAATAGATTAAGAATCATTTTTGTTTTCTATATTTAACACAATTAAATACACAGAATCAGTAATAGAGCAAAGTCTTTTTTATACATACAATCAATGATAAAATAAAATTATTTATGTTTTACATATTAACTTACTAAAACGTGTTGTTAACAAACACACACACATAAACCGCAATCAATATTATAAAAGAAGGACGGTATAAAATCTTTTTCCTTTTCATGTATTCCATGAACATGCTATAAACATAAAAACTTGCAATGAAATAAAATAAACTCTTGTGCGTTTTACACATGAACATAAAATAAGAATTAATGACAGAACGAAACTCCCTTTTTATTGTATTTTCCATAAAATAAGTTGTTAATTTATTGATACAGACAACCAATGAAAAAATAAAACTCTCTTTGTATTTTCTATACAAGCAATCACTGGCAAGATTAATAAGCTCTTTTTATTATTATCCATATCATAAACAGCAATCGATGGTAGAATAAAACTCCTCCTATATTTTTTATGTAAACAAGAACCAATGGCAAAACAAAATCTCCTTTTATTATTTTCATATAAATAATATTGTCAACTATACATGGAATAAATGAAGAGAATCTCTTTCTTTTAAAAAAAAAGGACAGCAGAATTATTTTTCCATATTTTCTATCTAACCAAGCTGTTGACACACGTAAAATGGACAATCAATGAGAACATTAAACTTTCTTTTTTTTTTCATTTAATATGTGACACAAATGTATTAAAATAAGAATCATTGACTGAACAAAAATCCTCTATTGTGGTACTTTCTATATTAGCACATTTTTTATATAAACCCCTAGATTTTATGGTTGTCTTATAAGTAAGTCTTAGAACTAGAATCAAAATAGGAACTCTAAAGTCAAATCGAGTCAACTTAAATCCTAGAAACCATAGATTTGATCAACAATTTCTAGAACCTAAAATATTAAATAAATTAGAAAAATAGGATAACTCACAATACGAATCGATATATATATATACTCTAAAATGATCAAATTTGGAAAAATTTTGATCGTTTCGAGCTTTTACAAGATCAATTTCTATATCTGACCCCCAAAATGCAAAACGACGAAAAAATTTTCAACAAACAATCTAGACTAGTAATATATTAAAATATTCATAAAAATATCATATATAATTTTATAGCCATAAAAACATCAGATATAGTTTTTATATGAGTATTTTTATCTCTACAAGTAATTTAATTGTCTTATTTACTATTTACTAATATTTACTCTACTCTACTCTACTTTTTCTTACAACTACTGTTACACCTATCTATTACATCTTACATACTAATTCTTATATTTACTTTACCAATACAACTTTTTACCATACTTTCCTTACTTTTTATTTTTCTTAATCAAATTTTATTAAATTTCTCTCTCTCTCACGGCTTCTTCCACCCCCCCCCCCCCCCCCCCCCCCCCCCCCCCCCCCCCTTTAATTTGGCAGTACCCCCCTCTCTCCCTCTATTTTCTTTTTTTTCTCATTAATTTTACATCTTTGATTTATCCCCACTTTTTCTATAAATACCTTATCCCTCCTTCACTTCTTTCACACTTCTCATTATCTAACGAAACTTTTCCAAATTCTATCCTCATCATTTGTCTCTAAAATTTCTCTCAAGCACTATCCCTTTCACTATCTCATACACATGCATTTCTTCTTTTAGGTAATTATTGCTATAGTGGTTTGTGACAGTTTAGCTTAATGGATCATATTACAAATCATGAAGTAGAAGTGTTTCATTTATAAAACGATAATAAGTTCTATTCAACTTCTATTGCAATCACTAATGTTAGGTAAGCACACTGATTGAAGTAGCATAAAAAATATTAGGTCGTATTCTAAGGATCATTCTTCCCCCTTATCATCTATTATATAACCAATGAAAATTTAGCAAATTATAACAAAACAAAAGCTAAACTAAGGTCAATGCATATATACATGTTTTCAGGGTAAAATTAAGGATAAGTTTGTAAAGTGCAAGATAAGACTTACGATTTGCTTCACTAAGTCCTTATCATAAGATTTCTCAACAAACTTTGAGAGTTGTTTGCTAGTGTAATGCACTATTGACTCACAAGTGTAAGTTAAAGCCTCTTTCAAGGCTAGAAACTTTAGATCTAAATCAGACCACCAGAATCTCTCTTAAGCTATCATAATCTAGATCCGCATAAGTTTAAGAATCTTTTGTTTAAAATCTTATGTCGAAAACTTAAAAACAAGTGACAAAAGTTCACTATCCCTCTCTCAGGATGATTATAGCAATTTCATTAGTATCTTAGATCTATTCAAAAGAATGATCTCTCGATCTATTCAGTTGAAATGGACGTCGATTAAAAGGTGCACTACACATTTAAATCTACAAAATTAAGTTCAAGCTATAAATTATTAATACCCAGTCAATATTCAATTAAAAAATGCATTTGAAACCACATGAATCAAGATTTAGATTCACAAACCATAAGTTAAGGAGATTATTTCTCCATAGATTTTAACATTATACACAGAGTTAGACAAACTAACACGAAATTAAAGATGAATACTCCAAATTAAGTTCAGAATCTTGCAAATATAAACTATGGGTTAAAATGATTTTACCTACAAAACTTCGAATTCCTTGGCAAGAAGAAGTAGTTCTTTCCCTAAAGATTTCTCACTCTATTCTACATTAGTAATTTGTTACATATGGTACTGGTACTCCTTATTAGACATGTGTGCACATTTATTTATGGGGTACAAGCATAGAAGATCAAGAATTTTATTTGCTGATGTAGCATATTCTTTATAATAGAATTTGTCCTTATTTATATGCATGCATCACTGAGCCAACTCATTGTGACAATGTCAGGTTTAAGGCTGGAAGTTTGGCCATGATCTAAGTTGTATCTTTTCTTTTAAGGCTCGAATTTTGGCTTAGCTTCAATCAGGGTTGAATTTAGGGCTCAACTTTGTAACATGATTGAAGCTCTATCATAAAGTCCAAGGCTCGATCACCTTAGTGCAAATTAGTGCAGACCGAGGGTCATGTCAAGGGCTCAATTTAAGGGGTGACTAGGAACTTTGCCTTGAAATTGTACCTTCGGCAAGCATTTTTGAAGGCCTGAAGTCTATCTTTGAGTTTTGTTGTTGTTTTGCTCCAAATTTGATCCAAAATACTTTGTTTCTTCTTTTTCTTTTTATTCTAAGATCTAAAAAAAAATAAACAATAAAATTACAAAATTCATAGGAATTTATCTGAAATGGATTAAATCAGGAATAAATTCCTATTAATGGAATAGAGTAAAATAGACTTATCAAATTCCCCTACACTTAAGCCTTTGGTAATCCTTAAGCAAACATCAATTCAACACAACAAGATAAGGCTTGTTAAATAGGAATATAAATCATGGATAGAAATCTGAACAAATCAGTTAAGCTCAAATGACCTATCAAATTCAACCCCTTGAATATTCAATCAATCTCACTAGCTATGCTAAAGTTACTTCTGCTAAAATCAATGAACTTATCTAAGTAGATCAGCTTTCATCCTTATTGTTTAATTAATAATTCTAAAGCAAAAATTACTTAGAAGATCAAACAAAGTAAGAGAGACTCAATCAACTTTATCCCTCTTATACAAATAGGTATGTAGTTCTTTAATCATCTCTCTAAGCATCATAGTCAAAAAAGAAGGCATATACATCAGTTCATCCTCTGAATTTCTTTTCTTATTTTTGCGTCCATTTCATTTTTATTATTTATTTATATACTTCAAAGCTAGAGAGGGAAAGGTTTTGTCCCTTTTCTTTACATTTTCCTCTAGAGGGGTTTTTTTTCCCCTATCTTTTTACCTCTTTTTTCTTTATGGCTTACTTAAAATTCAAAGATGGGGTTATAAGTTGTTGTTCTGAGAGACCAAACCCCGCCCATTTTAACCCTAAGCACATGATCATCTCCATTTTAATTTTAGAAAAAAGCATAAGGAAAAATCATCAAGTTATGAACATTATTTAATCTTTCATCAGAATCTACAAAGCTCTCAAAAGGACTAAATTGAAAAACATACAAATCATTTAAGCTTTTACAAATTAATTGAATAACCTTACTAGGGATCTTAAGTTAATTCCAGCTCTAAATTTTTAGATTAAATAATAAGTAAAACTACTACTCCACATAGATATTGTAGAGTGATTTACACACAGTAAAGTTAACTCAATTATAGGATGATATTGTTCACTACTAGCACAATTGAGTTATTTACTGATTTTTGTTTTAAACTTTTGAAAAATTTTGGTCAAATTTTAGCCATTTCATTAATTTCCTATAATTTATTAGAGAAATTTGATTGTTTAAAGCTTAATTACTCTATTATTGGTAAATTATTATTATATTCAACCCAACTTTGTCCTGAATATTTTAAAACAAGGTAAATAGATAGGGGATTATCAATAATTTAAACATAAGGCAAGATTTAAAGTTTTGAAGCTTAAGAAAACTTCTCTGTTTATGGTGCAAGTTGAAGCTAGACTAGATATCATGAGTTCCATTGTCTTCTTAATTCAAACGGTTTAAAGATTATGGTAGATAAGGTAAAACATTAGTAATAGCCACTAGCTTGATCAAATCTACGGCTTAAAATTGGACAAAAATAATACCTGCATGAAAATCAAACTTGATTTGCCACAACGAATCTTATATATACAAAGAATATAACAAATAAATTGAATAAAGAATAATACTAAGCAGTCTAATTAATGAACTATTGTAAAGAATGTAAGAATGATAGAATAAAAGAATTATAAAGAATACAAAATTTTCAGAAAGATTTAAAGCTAAAGGAGCTAGGAATTCTTAATTTTCATCTCGTTACCAATATCTCTAGCTTCTAGTCCCTTCTTTCCTTCTACCTCTCTTACTAGCTCTTCCACCAGTAGCATCTCTACCACCAGCACCACTTCTACCAACACCAACTCTGCTATCACCATCGCTAGGTGCTTTGGTTCTTCTACTAGGTTGTCTTCTCTTAGGAGGTGGTGTTTCTCGTCTTGTGGGTGCTAGTGTTCTCTTTTTAGATCACCCTCCCTAATGTGTATACCCAGTTGGTATACTATCAAAAGCCTTGGCTTTAGCCCTTCGCTTTGGTGCCTCCTTTGAGGTACCAGTCCCTTTCTATCTTTTAGCTTTTTTCATTTTTTAGATTTCCTCTTATCTATATTCTTCTTCTTCTAGCTACTGTTGTAGCTTAAGGGCATAGAGATAATCATTCCTCTCTTGCTCTATCATGCCCTTAGTGTTCTCCATGTAACTTCTCATTTCCATAGCTTATCTTGCTTAGAAATTTGACATTCCGTTTTTCTTTTCCTCCTCTCTTCTTTTCTATTCCTCCTTCTATTTCTTCTTCTCCTCTATTCTCTTTAACTCCTCAATGCTTCCTTTCAAATTCCTTGAGTTGTTTAAGGGTAAGCTCTTTCTTTTGTTTCTTCTTTCGTTCTTTCTCTTGTATTACTAAGAGCTCTTCATTGTCTTATGGAACAAGAGGTTTTTCTTTAATAGGTTAGGGGATTGGTGCTTTAAGGTTGGGCTTCTTGTTTTTGCTCATGAATGCCTTAATAGTAATATCATCATCATCACCTTCATCATCTTCATCACTGCTCCTACTAGAGAGGGTAGTATCACCTTCTTCTTTAATTTCTACCCTTTTGGTTGCTAAGGTCAGATGGTGTGCCAATGTAGCATCTGCAATCCTTTATTACCTCTTTCTATCCTGCTCTCTTATTTACTCAAGGGTTGCTTCTCTTTGTCTATCATTAGCTTCTTGTGCAGCTTTTTCCTTGATCAGCTCATCTATCCTATGCCTTAAGCCTTCAACTTCAACAACTTGTCTTACTATATTCTCATCAATGTCCTCAGCTGCTTGAAGTTGGTCTTCTTCTTCCATGGGCTCGGCATTAAGGTTAATGGCACTAGGGACTATAGCATTGCCTTATTCTTGGGTAGGATAAGTAGGGGCTTCTTCTTCTTGATGGTGTAGGGCATAATCTGCCATTCATTATAAGCCTCATCTTGTACTATCTCAAATATATTTACAAACATTTCTTTATAAATGGTGGCATCTTCTTTATCTCTTTTTTTCTTCTCTTCTTCTTCATCTTCAGGCTCAAAGGTATATCTCCCTGATGTGCTGTGATAAGTATTGAATTTTAAAGCATATTTCTAGCAAGCGCACTAGGTCTTTTATTGTAATATAGCATGAATAAAGTGTCGATCCTACAAGGATTTACTAACTACTAGACAATTATCAACTAATACTAATATCTAGGCAATTGATCTTTTTAAGATGATTAAGTTAAACTAACTTATCTAACTAATTATCTATATGAATGCAATGAGCTTTTTAAAGAGAGGGAGATAATGAAAAGTGTGGGAAGGAGCAGAATCCACTTTAAACTATTGCCAATCAACTTGAACTCATGTTATAGTGATAATTAAATTCATGAATATTTATCATAAGAAATTATCAAGATTTAAAAACAAAGTTTGAAAACCTTTTAAACCACAAAACAATTCAATAACTTCCGTTTGAATAAATCATTAGTGGAATCAAAATTACAATTATAAATCTCCCAATTCTATAATTGACTAATACTTTATATTAAAATCTCCTAATTCCTTAGTGAGAAATCAACATAAAACATTGCATTAATATTCATGGATAATTTCTAAATTAGATTAAACTACGCCGCTTCCGCAATTGCAATTTAATCTCAATTTATTAATTCATGTGAATACTAATTTCCTTTCCGAGATATTAGAATTCTTATACACCAAAATATGATGAATAATCAGAATTCAATATGAATATTTCAAGATTCTAAATATCTTATAACATAGGTTCAAAAATCATTTTAGCATGTTTAGAGCTTCATCAACTTCCCACAAAAATGGTTTAGCTACTCATGGATGATGATTCAACAATCAAATAAGAAATTGCAAATGATTTCATTATGATCAGAATAATCAAGTATATGAATTGCATAAAAAGAATAAGATTAGAAATCACCAATTCAAAATACTAAAGCTTCACTTGCCAATCTTGTATAATTTCAGATATCTCTTCAAAATATCTAATGAAATGCCTATTCTAAATATTCTAAAGCTACTTGTAGTATTGGATACTTGGATGCTTGGATGATTCTGAATGTGAGGGGAAGATCCCCTATTTATAGGAAAAATTTCGTGAAAAACATTTAATGAATTTTGTTGTTTCTCAATGTACGCCGGCTGTTATGGATCCTACGCTGGCGGCTTACAGGCGGCGTATCTTCAAATTGTCCTTTGCGCAGGCAGTGCACTGGCAGCCTTCAATATCTGTTACATTGTAGGCCGCTTCAACGCCGGCGGCTTAGAACGTAGATCTAGCCGGCGTATATAGTCAGAAATGAAGCGTTGGGCAGATTTATAACGAACGCCGTCCCAATGCCGGCGGCTTTGACACCGGTGTAGGCATTCAAACAGATGTGTTGCTTCATTTTCATTCAAGCATTTCATGTCTTCATGTCTCTTCAATTCTTCCATGTACACTGCCTCAAGGCCGGCGGCTTTCGTGCCGGCTTATAGTGTAACTCCTTCAAAGCTGGTGATGTTTTAGTTCTGGGCTGCCGGCCTTCATTTACGCTGGCTTCTTCATCTTCTACGCCGGCAGCTTTGAGGTGGCTTTGAATGTTGTTTAACTTGTGCTGGGCAAAGCTGGCTGTGCTGCAACGGCCTTGGATTTTACGCCGTCTGAAAGCCGGCGGCTTTCAATGATGAATTGCCGGCCTTAACTTCAATTTTTCCTCTTTTCAATTCAAATTTTCTTGTTTTGATTTCTTTATCCAAATTAGTCCTGAAACATAAAATTTAATCAAAACAAATATCCATTCTAGCTCAATTGATTATCAAGATTTGTACAAAATATGATCTTATCAATTCCCCCACACTTGAACTTTTGATTGTCCTCAAGCAAAATAAAATGAAATCTCTTTATAGATAGTACAATTTTTTAATTCAATCTCAATTTCTTTAACTTGTTTTTCTTGTATCTACAGCTCTAACCACACCAATTCCTTGCAATTAGAGTACTATAATCAAAATTTAGGAATTAATCCAAACAAAACAAGTTTTAATCTCAACTTTTAACAAAAGAACTTTTAATTCAAAAGCAAATACTCAATCCACTAAGGAAAAATACTCATTTAAACTTCTTTAGATTTCTAACTTATATATATTCTAAGTAACACAAAATGAAAGCATGTGGTATCTACTTTTTCCTTAGAATTTCTCCCTCTTTATTATAAGTCTCCTTCCTTTGCATATTTTGCATTCAATTTTTTTTTCTTTCTCAAGCATTTATTTTCTTTTTGGGAGGTTTTTGCCTCCATCTTTTTGTTTTTCAAAGTTCATGAATTGAACTTTTGCCATTCTTTCCTTCTCGTTACAGTGAGTTCATTGAGTCGGCACATCCCAGGCTCATCACCTAAGTGACCAGGTTTCAAAATACCCCTAAGAACTCTTCCTCACTTTAACATTCAAGTTCAGATACTCATAACTCAAAATTTCAAGTCAAAGGAGTAGTGGCTATGCTTGTTTCTTTCTTTTTGAATGCAATACAATATCAAAGACTTATTTTTATGAAGGATCACTAAGTTTAAAAGTTTCTTCTACCTCTTTCACCAAGTGTTAAAATTCAAAGAATATATACAAATTAAAATTTCCAAGAAGTAGAGCTGTTTATTTTTCAACAAAAGGACTCGACCAGCTCTTAAATTTCCAATTCCAAAGTTAAAAATCAAGTAAACTTGTTCCTTAAGGATTTTACAACTTAATTTTAACTTAGTAAACCAATCACAATAGCAGGTGAGTAAGATACTTTTACAAGTCAATTTCATTGATTTTCATTCTTTGCTTTGTACTATCTCCAATTTCAAGAGATTTTTGAAAAAAATTTGGCAGAATTTCCTCATGATTTTGCTTTCAAACCAAAAATACAAGGTGGAGATTTTTCAATAAAACAACAGCAAACAGATCATATTCATCACTTCAGCACTTCATGTAATTCTATTCCTTCCCCCACACTTCAGTCAAACAGTGACCTCACTGTTTTTCAACAAATAAAACAGAGGAAAGAAAAAATATGAATTGGATACTTCCTTGAAGTCAGTTGATTCATAATCATCAAAATTTAGCATTGCAAGAGATTTGCTTTGCTCGATTCCTGTAATCACTACAAAGAAAAACAAAAACAAAAACAAAAACAGAATAAAAGCAGAAAAATAAGAAATGAGTTCACCCACAGGAACTTGGGTACTCAATAAATATACAGGCCAATAATATTGATATCAAATAAAAGCAAATAAGAGCTAGCAGGGTCTCTAGCTCTTTGGCCCTAGGCTCTGTCTGTTGTTGCCCTCAGGTGTCTGTCTCACAGTGTCTCCTGGGCTGACCGTCTGAGTATGCTCTGAACTGAGCCTATCTGAGTGATGAGACTCAAATAAAGTCTGATAGGTCATGCCAGCCCCCGTCTCTGGGCTAATGCAGCAGATGGCCGTCTTCAGTGCATCAAAGATAGTCTTTCTGAATTTCTTGTTCTTCTTTCTCTCCCTTTCTTGACTATCTCTGAGCTCCTGACTCTGACGCTTCAGCTCTTCAACATCCAGCCTAAGGTGGTCCATACCGTATGTCGATGAAGCGCCTGTAGGCGGAGGTGGAGCAGATGTAGATGGCATCTCAAATGGAACGTCTCCAAGAAAAATATCTTGGAACTCAATCTCCTCCAATACCGGTGGCTGTGCTGGTCTGGGGTGTTTCAGCAAACCCCAGCCTTTAAATGGTGCAGATGTGATCCCCTTGCACTCATATACCTCGTCGTCCTGTGGAGGCTCGAAAATGTTCATCCCCTTCAATATCCGTATGATGTAGCCTCCACTACCCAGACCTCGTGTCCTCGTATCCTCAGCCTGCCGATATATAAAATTTGGTACCTCCACCTCGAGATCAATCCTGTAACCTCTAATAAGGCTAAACAGGTAGAACATATCAAATGTAGTCACCTTGTTGTGACTCGTCTTCTTGCAGCTCAGGGTGTATGCAATAATGTGATGGAGGAGGTTGTGCTCAACGACACGGAATGACGTGGCCAGTGATTTTGATGGGACAAAGTGCTCATTTGATCCAAGACCAACTAGGTGGGCCCAGTAAGCCTCCTGTGTCATGTCCTCTGGCCAGCTGTTTGGCAAAGTCCTGTCCTCTTCCGGACCGTCATACAGTCCCATAATATGGCCTATCTGCTTCAATTTGACTTCCCGTATCTGTCCATAGGCCTGGAACTGGAAGGTAGACTCCTCACGGTCTGGGATATTTTTGACCGTAGACAAGAATTCTATCGTCAGATTCTTGTAAGCAGGCTCACGAAGGTCAAATAATCTCAGCCACGCTGGATCTTAAATAATCCCTCGAATTTTGTCTACCATATCAAATTGATCCAGCAAGCACCAGTCTAAATACTAGATGTTTATAAAGTCGTTCTTGACCAGCCTTTTCTTTCTGTCCTTGGCGTACTGCTGACTGGACAGCAAATTTCGGGTATCTGAACCCGATGTAGAAGTATCACCTGTTCTTGGTCGTTTTTGTTTTGGAGCCATTCCTGCAAATAATTTGAATTCAATTAGTATTAAGGAATGCAAAATTCTGATATATGCCTAAAACATGTTTTTAAACATTGTGGATATCAATACATATTACTAATTGAAACCAATCAACTAATGAATTGCATGGATCATATACACTTGCATATTACTTTCAAAGCTGGCAGCTTAAGCTTGCCAGCTCAGAATTGAATGTTGGAATTTTCAAAATTTTCAAATAAAATTGATTTTCAAAAATTTTTCCTTTTTCTCCCAAAATCAAATTTATACTGAAATTGTTGTAACATTTGAGCACAAATCCAATTCCTCTTTCAATTCTGAGCAAATTTGAGCACAATGCAAGAATTACAGCCACTAAACAGTAATAAGGATCACAAATCTAGCAGATGTAAAATCAATTTTTATTAGCCCCAATTTCGCAATTTCAAACATCCTTCATCTCAAGAACCCTAATTCTCCAATCTAGCATGTATGATACATCACAGCTTATAATAACAATATAATGAACAAAATGTAACTTTAACAACATATCCAAGTAATTCAAGAAATCAAATTTATCAAGAATCGATGTCATAATCATAGTAAATGCTCAATACCCATATCCACAGATTCATGTAATGAAATGGAATAACGATGGATTTGAACAAAGCATGATAAATGTAAAGGAATTGTTGAGAACTTACTTGGAATATGGATTAAACACCGTGAGATGATGACCAAGAGATAGAGATTGTTGATTGAGAGTGACTGAGAGAATGTGAGAATGAGTGAATGAAAGAAAGAGAGAGAGTTCGTACCTGTTTTAAGCTTCTGCACAATGTACGCCGGCATTTATGCAATGTAAGCCGGCGGCTTTAAGCCAGTGTAAGTAAAAAAATTACATACCGAGAGCTCAAAGCTGGCCGCTTATCGATTTACGCTGCCGGCCTAAATGGATACGCCGGCAAAAAGCTGGCGGCTTTGAATCCCAGATGCCGGCCTTCATCGGGAATTTTCAGAAATCAAGAAATCTGCAATAAACGCCGGCCTTAAGCCGGCGGCCTTCACCTTCCCTTGCCAGGTAAATCTTGTACTCCAACGCCGGCATATAAGCCGCGGCCTAGACCTTTCCCAAGCCGGCCTAAATTGCGGTGCTCACCTACTCCTGTACTGACTTTTACGCCGCACTAAGCCGGCGCTTTGAGCCGGCCTTCCTTGTTTTCTCAGAGCTTGCTCAAGGCTGGCAGCTCTGAGCCGGCCTTCAACCTTTTGAAATTTTTTTTTTAAATACTAATATCCTGCCACACTAATAGCTAAGTTAGTAAAAACAAACAAATAAAAATTACTCTAAAATTAGACATGGGTTGCCTCCCAAGAAGCGCTTAGTTTAAAGTCGCTTAGCCCGACTTTCCTGACCTGATCATGGTTCTTTAAGATTGATGACAGTAGTAGTACTGTCAAGATTTTCCCCCTCAAAATAATGCTTGAGCAGTTGCCCATTCACTTTAAAAGTTCGATCATCCTCAGTTTTTAATTCAACCGCTCCATATGGAAAAACTTTTGCTATCTCAAACGGTCCCGACCATCTTGACCGTAATTTTCCAGGAAACAACTTCAAACGAGAATTGTAAAGTAAAACTTTTTGTCCAGGAAAAATTCTCGTTTGATGATGTTCCTATCATGCCATTTCTTTGCTCGTTCCTTATAGATACGAGCGCTTTCAAATGCCTCATTTCTCCATTCTTCCAGTTGATTCAATTGGAGCAATCTCTTTTTACCTGCAGCTTTTTCATCAAAGTTAAGGAATTTTATAGCCCAAAATGCCTTGTGCTCAAGTTCTACAGGAAGATGACATGATTTACCAAAAACAAGCATGTATGGGGACATTCCAATAGGGGTTTTAAAAGCAGTCCTGTAAGCCCATAATGCATCATCTAATTTTGAAGACCAATCTTTTCTTGATGCATTAACTGTTTTTTCCAAAATTCTTTTTATCTCCCTATTAGAAACTTCAACTTGTTTGTGGATGATAGGGGGTAGTCACTTTATGTGTAACACCGTATTTTGCCAAAAGTTTTTCAAATTGCCTGTTACAAAAATGAGACCCCCCATCACTAATTATAGCTCTGGGCACACCAAATCTGGTAAAAATATTCTTTTTCAAAAATTTCAAAACTACTCGGGCATCATTTGTTTGTAAAGCAACAGCTTCCACCCATTTTGAAACATAATCAACTGCCACAAGTATGTATTTATTTGAAAAAGATGAGGGAAAAGGACCCATAAAGTCAATCCCCCAAACATCGAAAAGCTCAATTACCAGAATATTGTTTTGTGGTAATTCATGTCGTTTAGAAATGTTACCTGTCCTTTGACATTGAGCACATGACATAATGAAATTCCTGCAGTCACGAAACAAGTTAGGCCAATAAAATCCAGATGACAATACTTTTGCTGCAGTCCTTTGAACACCAAAGTGTCCCCCTGCTTCCCTTGAATGACAGTGTTCTAAAATGCTAAGCTGATCAGATTCAGGCACACATCTTCTAATTATTTGGTCAGCACATTTTTTAAACAGATATGGTTCATCCCAAAAATAGTATTTTACATCATGCAAAAACTTTTTCTTTTGAGGATATGATAAACCATATGGAATAATCTTACTAACCAAATAATTCACAATATCAGCATACCATGGCAAATCAAGAATCTCTACTGCATGCAACTGTTCATCAGGGAACTTCTCATTGATGGAATGTCGAGACTATCAGATTCAAGTCTAGACAAATGGTCAGCAATAACATTTTCAGTTCCCTTTTTATCTTTAATTTCAAGATCAAATTCTTGCAGTAGTAAAACCCATCTAATCAACCTAGGTTTTGCATCAGCTTTAGCAAACAAATACTTGAGAGCTGCATGGTCAGTGTATACTACAACTTTAGAACCTATCAGATAAGGCCTAAATTTATCACATGCAAAGATAACAGCTAAAAGCTCTTTCTCAGTAGTGGCATAATTTCTCTGGGCCTCATTTAGTGTTCTACTTGCATAGTATATAACATGAAAGATCTTACCTCGTCTCTGACCAAGTACCGCTCCAACTGCAAAGTCGCTGGCATCACACATGAGTTCGAAAGGAAGCTCCCAGTCTGGCGCAATGATCACTGGTGTGGAAATGAGCTTTTCCTTTAATAAATTGAATGCCTATAGACATTTCTCATCAAATTTGAACACCGCATCTTTTTCCAGAAGGTTGCAAAGAGGTCTCGAAATTTTGGAGAAGTCCTTGATGAATCGTCTGTAGAAGCCAGCATGTCCCAGAAAACTTCTGACTCCTTTAACAGTCGTGGGTGGTGGTAACTTCTCAATAATCTCCACTTTGGCTTTATCCACTTCAATTCCTCTCGCAGAAATTTTGTGACCCAACACTATCCCTTCTCTAACCATGAAGTGGCATTTTTCCCAATTCAGGATCAGATTGGTATCTTTGCATCTTTGTAGAACCGAGGCTAAATTCTCAAGACATAGATCGAATGACTTTCCAAAGACTGAAAAATCATCCATGAAGATCTCGATAAAATTCTCAAGCATATCTGAGAATATAGCCATCATACACCTCTGAAATGTAGCAGGTGCATTGCAAAGTCCAAAAGGCATTCTCCTAAAGGCAAATGTGCCATAAGGACAAGTGAATGTTGTTTTCTCTTGATCATCGGGTGCAATAGAATCTGATTGTATCCAGAATATCCATCAAGAAAACAGTAATAATCATGCCCTGCAAGTTTCTCCAACATCTGATCAATGAAGGGAAGTGGAAAGTGATCCTTTCGAGTGGCATCGTTCAACTTCCTGTAATCAATACAAACTCTCCACCCAGTCACAGTACGAGTAGGAATCAATTCATTTTGCTCATTCTTCACTACAGTCATACCACCTTTCTTTGGCACTACTTGAACCGGACTAACCCATTTACTATCAGAGATAGGATAATGATACCTGCGTCAAGCAGCTTCAAAACTTCTTTCTTGACACTTCTTTAAGTGTCGGGTTAGTCTCCTTTGTGGTTGAACTGTAGGTTTACACTCAGCTTCCATAATTTTGTGAGTGCAAATGGTAGGGCTAATACCCTTGATATCAGCAATGGTCCATCCGATTGCTTCCTTGTGCTTTTTCAACACATCAATCAACTGTTGTTCTTGTATCTGTCAATGCAGATGAAATGATAATTGGCAAAGTATCGCCAATTCCAAGAAAAGCATACTTCAGATGGTCAGGAAGTGGTTTCAGTTCCAAGTCGGTGGCTGCATCAAAGATGGAACTTGCTTTGCTCATTTGTACCCAAAGATTCATAATATCTGGTTTTGATCATTGGTACATCTTCCATTGTTCTTCTTCCTCTTCATCATCACTCCAATTGTCCACGTCTCTCAAGACGACTCCATAGTCTCCACACCAGTTTGTTCCTCAAGTGACTCAGAAACCAGCTCATCAATGGTATTGATGGTGTAACAGGCATTGGCATCATCAAATTTCTTCATTGCCTCATAGACATTGAAAGTAACCTGTTCATCCATCACCGTAATGTAAGTTGCCCTTGTTCCACATCAATCAGTGCTTTTCCTGTTGCAAGGAACGGTCTGCCCAAGATCATGGGAACTTCCCTATCTTCATCCATGTCAAGCACTACAAAATCCACAGGAAAAAGAATTTGTCAACTTTAACTAGGACATTTTCTACAATACCCCTAGGGTATTTTACACTTCTATCAGCAAGTTGCAAAGTTACATGTGTATCTTTGCAATCTCCTAATCCTAGTTTTTGAAATATAGATGAAGGCATTAAGTTGATACTTGCACCAGAATCAATTAAAACTTTATCAAAATAACAATCACCAATGGTGCAAGGAACAGTAAAACTTCCCTGATCTCGGAGCTTAGTGGGCAGACTGGTTGTTTGTTTCTGAGGATCATGGAACATTCTCCAGTGAGTATCACATTGCCATCAATCTTCCTCTTGTTAGACAGCAATTCCTTGATGAATTTGGCATAGGAAGGCATTCCTTGAATTACTTCTAAGAATGGAATGTTGATGTGCAGCTTTTTGAAAACATCCAGGAATTTTGAAAATTGCTCATCAAGCTTTTGTTGCTTTAATCTTCCTGGAAAAGGAACGGGAGGAACATATGATTTCACCTCAGGTGGTTTTTGAATAGTTTCCTCCATCTTTCGTTTCCCTTTGTTGTTTTGTGGGGAATTTCCTCTTCATCTTTAGTAGTTTCCTCAACTGGAGCAATCTCCTTTCCACTTCTCAATGTGATTGCATTTACAGACTTGGGATTCTCCTCCGTGTTGCTTGGTAAAGACCCATGGTCTATTACTCACTTGCTGTGCAAGTTGATGGAGTTTCCCTTGCAAATCTTGAATGATTGCATTCTGATTGTTGAGTGAATTTGTTGTGGTAACAATGAAATCCCTCAGTAATGCATCAGTGGATGTTTGAATTTGCTGTTGAGGTGGGCATTTCTCACATCCTTGTCCTTGAAAACCAGGTGGTGGCTTTAGAACATTGGCATCATTCCGATATGAAAGATTTGGATGATTTCGCATATTCGGATGATATGTGTTTCCAAAATTGCCTTTTTGGAAATTTCCCACATAATTAAGCTGCTCGTCATTTGAAGATGATCCATGTGGACACTCAAAAGAGGAGTGTGGTCCTGAGCAAATCTCACAACAAAACACTTGTTGTTTTTGATTGGAAGTATTTGTAGTTGTGAGTTTACTTACTTGAGTGATGAGAGTTGCCATTTGAGCTTGAGTTGTGAGATATCTTCTTTATCTTCCAATGATGCTACTTTAGACTTGTTCTTTCACAACTCCAATTATGAGCAGCAGAAGCTAATTCTTCAATAATCTCACTAGCTTCCTCATATGTCTTCCCCATCAGTGATCCGCCCGATGTAGCATCTACTAATGACCTTAAAGCTTCATCAAGACTGAGGTAGAAATTTCAATTAGTAGATTATCGGGTAAACCATGGTGTGGACATTTCTGACCGCCTCTTTGAATCTTTCCCAAGCATCATATAATGATTCTCCAGGAATTTGGTGAAGTTGGAAATTTCATTTCTTAATCTGGCGGTTCTTGCTGGAGGGAAAAATCTCTTTAAAAACTTCTTTGTCAGATCAGCCCATGTAGTGATTGAATCTGGAGGTTGGGAGTTGTACCATGCCAAAGCTTTATCCCTAAGAGAGAAAGGGAAAAGCTGAAGTCGGATGACTTCGTTTCTTACACCATTGAGTTTGACAGTGTTGGTGTATTGAAGAAATTTGGCAATGTGTTCATCTGGCGTCTCATTTGGATATCCCCAAATTGATGTGATTCAACCATTTGAATTAGGGACGGTTTAAGCTCAAATTGTTTGCCTCCACAGTGGGCATTCGTATGGCGGGATCTTGAATAGTAGGCACCGTATAGTCTCGAATTGCCCTTGGAGCAGCTGGTTGCAATTGGTTGTTGTTATCTTGATTTTCGGCCATTGCTCCTCTTCTTTGGTTCCTTCTTCTCTGTTGTCGCAGGGTTCTTTCGATTTCTGGATCTAAAGGTAGAATTTCAGCACTTCTACTTCTTCGCATATAACCTGCAAAGAGAAAAGGAAAAATTTCAAACTAAATTTAAACCTAAACTACTAGCAAAGCTGAAGTTAGTCTAATATTAATAAATCCCCGGCAACGGCGCCAGAAAACTTGATGTGCTGTGATAAGTATTGAATTTTAAAGCATATTTCTAGCAAGCGCACTAGGTCTTCTATTGTAATATAGCATGAATAAAGTGTCGATCCCACAAGGATTTACTAACTACTAGACAATTATCAACTAATACTAATATCTAGGCAATTGATCTTTTTAAATGATTAAGTTAAACTAACTTATCTAACTAATTATCTATATGAATGCAATGAGCTTTTAAAGAGAGGGATATGAAAAGTGTGGGAAGGAGCAGAATCCACTTTAAACTATTGCCAATCAACTTGAACTCATGTTATAATGATAATTAGATTCATGAACATTCATAAGAAATTATCAAGATTTAAAAACAAAGTTTGAAAACCTTTTAAACCACAAAACAATTCAATAACTTCCGTTAAATAAATCATTAGTGGAATCAAAATTACAATTATAAATCTCCCGATTCTATAATTGACTAATACTTTATATTAAAATCTCCTAATTCCTTAGTGAGAAATCAACATAAAACATTGCATTAATATTCATGGATAATTTCTAAACTAGATTAAACTACGCCGCTTCCGCAATTGCAATTTAATCTCAATTTATGAATTCATGTGAACACTAATTTCCCTTCCGAGTTATTAGAATTCTTATACACCAAAACATGATGAATAATCAGAATTCAATATGAATATCATGATTCTAAATATCTTATAACATGGATTCAAAAATCATTTAGCATGTTTAAAGCTTCATCAACTTCCCACAAAAATTTTAGCTACTCATGGATGATGATTCAACAATCAAATAAGAAATTGCAAATGATTTCATTATGATCAGAATATTCAAGTATATGAATTGCATAAAAAGAATAAGATTAGAAATCACCAATTCAAAATACTAAAGCTTCACTTGCAAATCTTGTATAACTTCAAATATCTCTTCAAAATCTCTTATGAAATGCCTATTCTAAATATTCTAAAGCTACTTGTAGTATTGGATATTGGATGCTTGGATGATTCTGAATGTGAGGGGAAGACCCCCTATTTATAGGAAAAATTTCGTGAAAAACATTTAATGAACTTTGCTGTTTCTCAATGTACGCCGGCCGTTATGGATCCTACGCCGGCGGCTTACAGGCGGCGTATCTTCAAATTGTCCTTTGCGCAGGCAGTGCACTGGCAGCCTTCAATATCTGTTACAATGTAGGCCGCTTCAACGCCGGCGGCTTTGAACGTAGATCTAGCCGGCGTATGTATAGTCAGAAATGAAGCGTTGGGCAGATTTATAACGAACGCCGTCCCAAGGCCGGCGGCTTTGACACCGGCGTAGGCATTCCAACAGATGTGTTGCTTCATTTTCATTCAAGCGTTTCATGTCTTCATGTCTCTTCAATTCTTCCATGTACACTGCCTCAAGGCCGGCGGCTTTCATGCCGGCTTATAATGTAACTCCTTCAAAGCTGGTGATGTTTTAGTTCTGGGCTGCCCCTTCATTTACGCTGGCTTCTTCATCTTCTACGCCGGCAGCTTTGAGGCCTTTGAATGTTGTTTAACTTGTGCTGGGCAAAGCTGGCTGTGCTGCAACGGCTTGGATTTTATGCCGTCTAAAGCCGGGCTTTCAATGATGAATTGCCGGCCTTAACTTCAATTTTTCCTCTTTTCAATTCAAATTTTCTTGTTTTGATTTCTTTATCCAAATTAGTCCTGAAACATAAAATTTAATCAAAACAAATATCCATTCTAGCTCAATTGATTATCAAGATTTGTACAAAATATGATCTTATCACTCCCGTAGTTCTTAAGAGTTCTTTTTCTAATATATCTTTTTATCCTCTTAACCTTTACCTAAAGTGGAGGTGAGGAAACAAGTCTTCCCTTTGCTTGTGTTTGTGGTTGCTGTTATGGTGGTTCTAAGGTGGGCTCTAGAATATGCTCTAGAGCTTCATTAGAAGGGATTGGTTGCCTAGTCCCTTCATAGAATATCTTATTGGAAGGCTCTCATAGAAAGATATTGCTCACAACTATAGCTACTCCCTCCACAACTATTTTTAAAATATGACCATGTATGGTATTTAGAAAGTCCTCCTCTACTTCCAGATTTGTAGCTTCCTCAACTGCCTTATTAAGATTAATCTTACCCCTATTGCTATCATCAATAACTGCATCATTAGTCCTATCTCCAACAATTAAAGCGATATCCTCATTAGATGATTCGTTTTAGATTATTAGCTTCCTCCTCTTCTTCTCTGACCTCTTGGTCGTCTTGAAGGTTTTGGTCAGAGGTTTCATTTTTAGTATAGAAGCTAGAATTGTTTTGGGCGTAGGCTCCAAAATGGGTAAATCATGTTGTGGGGAAGGTGGGATATGTGTTTTGGGAATGGCTTCATTATCCTTACTAGGGTAGTGAGCAAGCGACTTAGCCATTGGTTTTGAGATAGGTGGTAGTTGTGTTTGGGGCATATGGTGTGTTTAGGTTTGACGTTCTTTGGGAGTTTATGGATATGTATTTATAGGTGAGGTGGGTAAAGAGTATTTAAGGTAATGGGGGAGATGGTATGTGCATAGGATATGGTAGGGATGGTATGTATGTGAATGGTGAAGGTAGCCTGACATCATTATTATCATTGTTGTCATCATCATCATCATCATGGTCTGACTCAGCCAAGGCAAGTTCAAGTGGTGGAGATTTGGATTTTTGGGGGTTGAGGACCATGGGTAAGCCTATCCATGAGATTCTTCATGCTCTCCAAGATCTCCCATGTCCTCATCCTGTATCTTCTCAAATGCAACCAGCTTCTCTGTTAGGTCCTCCACTTTAGCTTCAACTTTATTAAAGCTAGTTGCAAAGGATTATGATGGAGCTTCTTGTGCAGGTGGCACATATTTAATAGGTAGCTCCCCCTCTCTTTCTTAAGGGCAGCAACTGGTTCTTACACAGTAACAAATGTTTCTTGGGCAGGTTCCATAGTTTCTTAGGTGTTTATAGTTGGTAGAGTAGCAGGTTCTTATCTTGTTGTCGATGCAACAACAGTTTGAGTCCCTACATTTACTATTCTTTAGTCTCTAAAATCTTTCTTGTTCGGGGTCTTAAATCTACAAACCATATCAGATGGCCTTTGCTATCGCCATAGCTACAAATTCTTCAAAACCTTAGTGATAAATCCACCCAGGAAAATTCCCTTACCTTACATACATTCTTAGTGCTTGATCCTCCATGCTACAATCAATCCAACATTCATCCTCTTCTTCCTCATCATGCTAAACAAAGGATGGAGTTTAGCTTCTGCTATTATTGCAGCGTTTTCTATTTTTGAAAATATGCTCCTAGTGAGCATATAGTGTAGTGTTCTTTTACATACCCCTGCACCATCCCAGAACCGATTAGAGGATGTTCTGCAAAATCTCCAGCAACAAAATGTATTGATCTTGTAAACTTTGTAAAATATGCAAGCAACACATGCAGTACTACTGGCTGAGGTGTCAGTATTACCTTCATCACTCCCCAAAGGAAATGAAAGGCATACTGCAACAGTTCAATTTCAAGAAAATCGACTAGTAAACCCTAATGAAATTGCTGCTAAGGTACAAGGACTACCTCAATATGAACAAGAATTACCCCTACCGCCACCATTACATCATCAGAGGAACTTGTTGCTAGAATTCATTAAATGCAATAGGTATTTTGAAGGACTACCGGGAAAGCCAAAAGAAGCTAAGGGCTAGTTAGCTTAAATCTAGCGATCCCTTGATGTTTTCCAGGTACCGGAAGTTTTGAGGGTACCGTATGGAACATATTTGCTAAGGTTAAGAGCAAAGATATGGTGAGATTCCAAAAAAAGAGGGTTGCCACAACCTATCACTTAGGAACTGTTTGGACGGGAATTTCTGAAGGAGTATTTCCCGAGTAGCATAAAAGCAAAGTACATCACCAACTTGATGAATTTGACACAAGACAGTAAGACAATTGATGAATATGAACACGAGTTCAATCGGTTATTGCAGTTTTCTTCAGATGCTTGTCGGGATTATGATGAGCTAAAGAGGTAGACTTTATAGCCGGGTTAGAGCCCAATTTTCAAAGGAGACTATCTGAGTTTAAAATTGCTGATTTTGCATCTATGGTAGAGAAAGGTCGAATCATTGAACGTGCAAAGAAGTATGAGGTTGAAAGATATGGGAAACGTGAGCAAACATTTGGTAAGAGAACTTATGATGATGTAAGAATGAGTTATGTTCCTAAGAAAAAGAAGTTCTTTAAAACTATAGGAAATGTGAAAAGTGGAAATATTGAAAGAAGTAATGTTTCATGCTGGAAATGCAAGGGTGCCCATTACCTAAGAAATTACCCATACTTTCAGCAAAAATGTTATTATTGTGGTGAAAGTAGACACATGGTTTCCACTTGCCCAAGGAAGAATGGTGCGACTTGTTTCATCTATAGAAAGGTCGGACACATATCAACTCATTGCCTACAAAGGGTGAATATAGTAGCTGGACCTTCACAATCCAGAGGAGTAGTTAGTGTAATAGGATCCAAAAATGGGAATACCAATGCTAGCAAAGCCACCACAGCAGTTCGGGTCTATGCTATGCATGGAACTCCAATTGAGGATGGGGACATGGAAGAAGAAGATGAAGGAAATATATGAGAAGAAGCCGACCCTGATGATTACGGTTTCATTGCCGGTATGTAGTTACATATTTGCTTATCTAAAGTTATAGTATTAGACACAGACACAATTACATGCACAGTAAATATCCTTATGACTTAGAAATACATATAATTGATAAATGATAAATATGAACTGTCACGCCCCGAAGGGTACCCTAAACGTGGCAGTCCGCCGTACACAATATTAAAGCCTAAGAATGACCACCTCAGTCATGCGAATGCTTCCATACTATGTACAAGGCGTCTAACACATAGAGGAGACACATCGGAATGATACATTTCATGTTGATATAACTCGAGTAACAATGTAAAGGAAATTCAATTCACTATTCTTCAAAATACAACTCATCAAACTTCACTTACAAATCATCAAAAGATTCTATTACATAGAACTATTACAAGGCAGATAATAAAACCTAGTTAATAACTTCAAACATTCTTATGTCTTGCCGGAATCCTGAAGTCATTCTCGACTTCAACCATCTCAGTCCCCACTTAGCATTCTTGAGATAACCTGTTCATTTAAACAACTATAGGGGTATAAGCTACACTAGCTTAGTGAGTGAAAACTTCCAGGATTACATTTATAACACGTCATACAATCAAGTGATTAGTCAGACAAGTGATATGCATCAAACTCGTGAATTCAACAAACATATGACCTGCCAGAAATCATATGTGGATGGACTTACGCCCTCCATCCCGGGTTAGCAGATTAACGAATCCTGCGGTACGACCGAGACCGTTTCAGCTTACGGACAACTATAAACTATAAAATCGTTTAAGGTACAACGATAAACCAACAAATGCTAATGCTCCATCCCCATCGTGTATGAATGAGTTCAATTTCATCTTTAGTTCCGAATAATCAATTATACCAATTCTTTTAAGTGATCAATCAATAATCGCAGACAATCAATTCTAATTCATCTATACAAGCAATAGTTAATCACTCGGCTTCGATATTCTTACATTCCATTTCTCATATCAACAACAAGCATACATAGTTCCCATTCGTCCCCATCATGCATATCCATTTTATCTTTACCAAATATCTAGTGCAACTATTATTACAATTACATACAATAAATGAAATCGGAAGTAATACTCACTCGGCCATTGGATCACCGGTCTCTTAGTACAAGTAATCCGGTGGTAGGGAATCGTCGATATCGGAGTCACCTAAAAAGGAAGAAATACTCTAATAAGTATTTCATCACTTAACTAGTCCAAGCTATCTCATACAAACTATCAAATTCGTAATTCTCGTCCTAAGCGGGAATTCCAACTTAAAACGGCCATAACTTGGTCATTTTAACTCGGAATCTCGCAAATTATATATCGATTTCTATCTACTTCGAAAGATCTATCTATTTCTAATATTATTTTTAAGTTTTGAAAACATTTAGGTCTCAGAACAGAGGGATCAGATCTGATCAGTAACGGTTTCCAATTCCGAAAAATAGTTTTGTAAATGTTTGTAATGTTTTTATTATACAAATTAGCCATACATGCAATATGAGTGATTTCCTAATATGAATGGCATGAAATGAGTTTCATGTATGCATGGTCTTGATGATTTTTGGTAAAAGAAAATTTTGGAACTCTTTATTTTGCAAGACTTCAATTATAACTACTTTTTGAAAAATCTAGTTTTCTAACTTTGGTCATTTCCATTTGTTTTGGATTTATTACTTAAGAAAATATAATTATTTTTGTTAAAATTAAGTCTTCATTATATATATTACTTATGACCTTCATTTCTTCATAAAAATTTCCATTTTACACTTGTTAAACATGTTTTCAAGTGGGGTTGATTCCAAAATCCGAATTTTACAAAAATTAGTTTTTAAGTGATTCCTTTAAATGAAAGTCATTTGATATTTAGAAAATTAGGGCTCAATCATACATAACCATTAAGGACTTCATTCTTACACAAAAATTTGCATTTTACACTTTACAAATATGTTTTCCAATATGGTTTACTCAAAAATCCGAATTTTAGAAAATCCACTTTTTGAATGATTCATTTGGGAAAAACTTGTTTAATGCATTAAATTTTAAGACTTTACTACATCTATTGTCTAAGGACTTCATTTAACACATAAAACTTGCAATTTGAGCTCAAATACTTAGTGATTACATATGCATCATCTCAAATTACGAATTTGACAATTTGATCACTAACTCAAAATTTTTCATTTTAATTCCATTACTTGGTTTACACATTACTCATGCCTAAACTTATTTTAACTTGTAAAAATCATTGCTTAATGATATCTATTACCTATATACTTCATTTTTCACATAAAACATGAGTTTTGGAGTTGATACATGGGTTCTAAAAATTGGTCTTGGTTGGGATCCGAATTTACAAAATTCATTTTTGGATATTCCTTTTGATAAAATCTATCTAAACTTATGAAAATCCATTCCTTACATATCCTATCCTAAGGGCCTTTCATTTCTTAAACAAAAACTTCATTTTTGAGTTGGAAAACATGTTTTTAAAATATGCCTTGGCCAAAATCCGAAAATGACATTTGTGTTTTGAAAATAACTTTTGAAAATCACATTAGATTCTTGTAAAAAGAAGTCTTGATGATATACATATACTAAGCCTTCATTTTCTCAAGAAAAAATTACATTTTGATACTTGGAAGGTGGTTTTCAAATGGGGGTCTTGCCAAAATACGAATTTCACAATTTTGTTTGAGTTCATAACTAAAATCTATACTTAATATGAACATAAACATAAAACAAATGCATGGTAACAAGCTATAAACATCATGGATCTAAACTTTACTTATCAAAATCTTTCATTTATGGTATTTATACCCTAAGCCCTTCATTTTAAATGAAAAATATACATTTTGAAGTTGAAAAATCACTTTTCTAAATATAGTCCCATTTTCATCCGAATTTTCAAAAATCATTTTGCTTGAAAATAAAATAGATCTTGAGTTTCCTATAACTTTCCTACCATCATCATATTATAGCAAGTTGTTCATGGACATAAACAAAGATCTAATGCATCTATGAACTCAAAACTTTAGATCTAGTCTTCTAAACTAGTTTTAAATGCATGAATCACTAAGATAGACATGTGGATGCTAGATCTATGCATAAGTCATAAAGAATAACAAAAATAACAACTTAAATACAAGATCTATGGCATGAACAAAAATCAAAGCTATAAAAAGTTAGATCTACAAAATATAACAACTTTAAACAAGAAAATAATAACAATACAAGATAATAATAAGGAGAAGAGGAGTGTTTCATTCTTGGCATCATCATCCTTAGCTTTTAAGCTAATGAAATGTCATTTGATGCATGAAACACTCATTATACTTTACCTATATCACCTATGGAGGCTTAAAAAGAAGGTTTACTTAAGAAATCTTCAAGAAATATGTGTGGGAGCTCCAAAAAAAAATAGGGGCAGCAAGGTTTTTGTAAGAACAAGAGAGAAAGAAGAAAGAAAGAGAGGAAAAATAGAGAGAAAAGGTTAAGGAATGAAAGAGGAAAGATGAGTAAATGAAGGAGAGAGAGAAAAGGAGTGTATTAAATGTGTTTTAATTAATTGAAGGAGAAAAAAAATAAACAAGGCAGATTTGGGGAGCTTTCCACGTGAGAGAGAGAAGAGAGAGAGAGGAATTTGTGAAAATTTGACTTGAAATTAAATTGTGTAATAAATGGTGTGTGTAGCTTCTTTAAGAAGGAGTGGAAAATAATTATTTTAGTCAAATTAGGATTAAATAAAAGGACAATGGCAGCAAATATGGGTCAAAAATTCTGCCATGAAGTATGGAATATTGTGTAGAAAGATTGAAGTGAAAAGGAAGTGATATGTGTAAGGTGTACTTGAAGGTATGGGTTGTAAGAGTACCTTTTTAATAAAATAAAACAAAATAAAAGAAAATTAGAAAAATTATTCCAAATAATTGTAGCAGATTTTTCATAATTAAAATTAAATAATTATTTGAATTATTTTAGTAATTTAATAAATATGTTACCGGTATGATCAAAATACGCGAATATGGGCTATAAATGATATTTTTATAACCCGAAAAATTCTAAAAAATTATTTTATGAAAATAAAAATATTTTTAAAATATTTTCCAATTATTAAATTAATTTATTTTATTTTTAGTATCGGATCTTAAACAGAATCTGATCCCGTAAAGACCCGAAACGAATTAAATTTTAGAAAAACAAAATTTTCTATAACATATAAAATATTTATCTAAAAATATAAGGCTTTATAAAAATAATAAAATTTTGTAATGAAATAAAAATGAATAGTGCAAAAGACGACTCAATTACCGGTAATAATGGAAATACGATAAAAAGGTTATAACTGTAACTTTTATAACCCGAAAAATTATATAACTGATATATTTAGAAATCTTATGAAATTACGAGTCTAACGGTACTATTGGTATATTTTTTATATCTCGAGCCCCAGGACACGCTTTTCGAAGTCTGTATCCGAACGGGTTCGAAATAGGTCAAAAATTTACCAATCTGATATTTTTACACAAACTTATATTACTATGAGCTATTGTATATATTTAAACTACATCTCGGCCTCTAGGGTTAGGGGCACTAGATTGCCGGACTTACACTATTGTATTCCGGTTAGGGTTTCCGGGTGATTTTTCGGTTTAGACCTTTGCCAATTTGGAAACTGATATTTATGTTCATACAGCATATTTAATTTGAGAAGTTTATTTTAAATTTTACTTTTCGTAAGTATTTATTATCTTTTAACGTTTTCGGAATTTTTGAATTGGGTTTCATTTTCGAAAGTTAATCGTTATTTACTTTTTTAATAATTTGTTTTTGGGCTTTATATTACCCGTTTTTATAAGTCGGAGTTAAATATGAAATTTTTCGTACGTAGTGGTTTTGAATTTGAAGACCACTGAGTTCTTATTTTATTTTCGAGGATTTTCATTTTCTCATGATTAAGAAATTTTTGGATTCATTCATGGTTTAGGACTTGTCAAAATTCGGTTTTAATTTGGAGTGATTTTTAGGGTATATTTTTGAAGTTCATCTTAAAATTATTTACTGAAATTTTCCGGGGCTTACATGAACAATTCAAGTGAGAGATCAGATTGCGCATGCTTTACTTAACATGGGAGCAATGCATTCTTTCATAAATGATGGATTAGCAAGATGTATAGGATTACCAATTAAAACCATGAATAAGGAATTAGGAGGTACTATGCTAATGGGAGATCTGGTGATAACTCGGGAGATGATAAGTGGATGTTCACTACAAATTGGAAATTATGGATCATTTGTTGATATGATCATGGTAGATATGCAGAAATATGATATTATTCTGGGTATGACTTGGTTAACTGCTGTAAAAGTGAAAGTTGATTGTCATCTCAAAATGATATCTTTTGTTAACAACCAAGCAGAAAGAAAGGAGTATAGGGGTGACACTCAAAGAAGTCGGAAGTAGGATAACAACAATTGAAGCTGAAAATGAAGTGAATATGGAGTTAAACGGATGTATACTTGGTGCTATGGAAGGTGAAGTAAAAGGATTGGATATACATATCATAAAATTGGTATGTGAATATCTGTATGTATTTCCAAATGAATTACCTGGATTACCCCTAAATAAAGAAGTGGAATTTTCTATTAACTTGATAGCTGGAACTAAACCAGTATCAAAAGCTCCATATCACATGGCACCTATGGAATTGAAAGAATTAAAGGTGCAATTGCAAGAATTGCTAGATAAAGGATTTATCAAACCTAGTGTTTCACCATGGGGAGCATCTATATTGTTTGTCAAGAAGAAATATGATTCAATGAGACTCTGTATTGGCTATAGGGAATTAAACATAGTATCTATTAATAAAAAAATATCCTTTACCAAGAATTGATGATCTTTTTTATTAATTGAGAGGAGCAAAGGTATTTTCTCAAATTAATTTAAATTTAGGATATCATCAAATCCGAATTAAGGCAAAGGATGTACTAAAGACTAAATTCCAAACTAGGTACGATCATTATGAATTTTTGGTCATGCTATTTAGACTAACAAATGCACCTACAATTTTCATGGACTTGATGAACCGTATCTTCAAACCTTTGTTAGATATTTGCGTGATTGCATTTATAAATGATATACTAGTGTATGCATCTATTGAAGAGCAACATAACGAACAATTAAGGAGGTGTGTTGTAGATCCTGAGAGATAATAAGCAATATGTCAAATTGTCTAAATGTGAATTTTGGCTTAAGAGCATATCATTCCTTATACATATCGTTTCTTGAGAAGGAATAACTGTTGATCCTATGAAAGTTAAAGCTATTGTGGAATGAAAAAGACTTAGAACTGTTACAGAATTTAGGAGTTTCTTAGGACTAGCAGGATATTATCAAAAATTTGTATGGGATTTCTCAAAGATTACACAACTACTGTCACAGTTAACAAGGAAGAATGAGAAATTCGAATGAAATGATCAACGTGAACAAAGTTTCCAAGAATTAAAAAGAGGTTAGTATTGGCGCTAATATTGGTTTTGCCTAATGATGATGATCCATATGCTGTCTACAGTGATGCATTTGTAAGCCCTAGAAATTTCAGTAAATAATTTCAAAATAAACATTGAAGATAAACTCTAAAAATGACTCCAAATTGAAATTGAACTTCGACTAGTCCTAAATCACGAACGAATTCAGAAATTTCTTAATCTTAAGAAAATAAGAATCCTTAAAAATAAAATAAGAACTCAACAGTCTTTAAATCCAAAACTAATACGTATGACAAATTCTATACTTAACTCCGACTTGTAAAATCGAGTAATATAGAACTCAAAAACAAATTATTAAAAAGTAAATAACAATAAACCTTCGGAAATAAAACCCAATTCAAAAATACTGAAAACGTTAAGAGATATTAAATACTTACAAAAAATAAAATTTAAAATAAATTTCTCAAACTAAATGTGTTGTAAAAACATAAACCCTTAGTTTCCAAATTGGCAAAGATCCAAACCGGCAAAATCACCCAAGAACCCTAAGTGGAATATAGTAGTTTTAGTCCGGCAATCTCGCACTCTTAGCCTCAGAGGCCGAGGTGTGTTTTATGTGTAGAGAATAGCTCATAGTAGTATAAGGTCGCTTAAAAATATCACATTGGTAAATTTTTAACTTATTTCTAACCTGTGCGGATACAGACTTTGAAAAGCGTGTCCCGAGGCTCGAGATATAAAAAATATACCATCAATACCATTAGACTTGTATTTTCGTAAAGATTTCAAAAATTTATGTTTTATAATTTTTCAATAACTAGAAATATCTGATTTTACGATTATATTCGTATTTCTTTACCACCGATAATTAACTAGTCTTTTGTAATATTCACTACTATTCATTACACAATTTTACTACTCTTGTAAATCCTTATATTTTTTTATAAATATTTTATATATCATAGAAAATTCTATTTTTTTTAATTTAGTTTGTTTCGGGTTTTTACAGGAACAATTGCTATTTAAGACCCGATACTAAAAATAAAATAAATTAATTTAATAATTAAAAAATATTTTTAAAATATTTTTATTTTCATAAAACAATTTTTTTGAATTTTTCGGGTTATAAAAATATCAATTATAGCTCATATTCTCGTATTTTGATCATACCGGTAACTTATTTGATAATTCACTAAAATAAATTAATTATTTATCTTATTTTAATTATGAAAAATATGCTACAAAAACTTGGAATGAATTTTCTATTTTTTTTTTCTTATTTTTATTTTATTTATTAAGAAAGTACTCTTACAACTCATACCTTTAAGTACACCTTTCACACATCATTTCTTTTTCACTTCAATTTTTCTACACTTCATGTATCACTTCATGGCGGATTTTTCACTTCTTTTTGCTGCCATTTTGTCCTTTGAAACCCTCCAAAATTGATTAAAGTAAAGCTATTTCAATCCTTCTTCAAGAAGCTACACATACCATTAATTACACATTACAATTTCAAGTTCAAAATTAACTAAATTCCCTCCCTCTCTCTCTCTCTCTCTCAATTCACGAAAGCTTTGGGATTTTATTGGCTACCAATTTCTTTTCTTTTTTTATCTCATTTAAGTGTCTTAAAACTCCTTCTATCTTTCTCTCTCATTCACACATTAACCCTTTGTCATTCTTTACATTTTTCCTCTCTATTTTCCTCTTTTTCTTTCTTCATTTTCTCTTGTTCTTACAAGAGAAGCTTGCTGCCCCTATTCTTTATTGGAGCTCCCACACATATTTCTTGAAGATTATTTGATAAAACTCTTGTCCAAAGCTTTCATAGATGATATAGGTAAAGTATAGTGAGAGTTTCATGCATCAAATGACCTTCCATAAGCTTAAAAGCTAAGGATGATGATGCAAAAATGAAATACTCCTCTTATCAATGATTATTCTCTTGTAATATTATTATATTCTAGCTAAAAGTAGTTATATTTTGTAAATCTAACTTTTATGAAACTTTTCTTATTTTTATGTTTAGATCTATGAGTTTATAGTTTACTACCATGGTTTTTTTTTATATTTATGTTTATAGAAAGTGTAGATCTTGGTTTTAAACTCAAACAAAAATGGTGAAATTCGTATCTAGGCAACACCTATATTTAAAAACCACTTTCCAAGTGTCAAAATGGAAGTTTTACTTGAAATAATGAAGGCTTAATGGGTATATATCATCAAGACTTCATTTTATATGGTTCAAAGGTGATTTTTCAAAGATTATTTTCCAAAACAAAATTCTATTTTCGGATCTAGACAAAGGCCTAACTTAAAAACATGTTTTCCAACTCAAAAATGAAGTTTTTATTCAAGATATGGAATGATCTTAAGATAGGATATGTAAGGGATCAATTTTCATAAGTTTAAATTGATTTTATCAAAAGATATGTCCAAAAAAAATTTTGTAAATTCGGATCTCAACCAAGACTAATTTTGAAAACCCATTTTTCAAACACCAAAATGAAGAATTTGTTTAAAAAATGAAAGGCTTTATGGAATAGGTATCAATAGGAGATGTTTTTGATAAGTAAATGGTAGATCTACTAATAGAGATTTTCAAAATGGGAAGAGATTACAAAATATAAAATTTGAGTTTTATCCTAACTTTGTGAAATTCGGATGGTTTCAAGACAATGCCTTAAAAATCCTTTTAACAACTCCAAAACTTTTGTTTTATATGAAAAATGAAGAGTATAGGTCATAGATATCACCAAATAAAGATTTTTATAAGTTAAGATGGGATTTGCTAAGAAAAATATGTAGAACGAGTAGAAATAAAGTAAAAAAATTTAAGTTGTTTGTCATTTTAAGAAATTCATAATAATGAAGTAATGGTATAAAAACACTTATTTTTCAAACTCAAAATAGAAGTTTTTATTAATGAAATGAAGTCCTTAGTAGCTAGATATGGTTGAGCCTTAATTTTCTAAGTATCGAATGATTTTTACTTAAAGGAATCACCATAAAAACAATTTTTACAAAATTCGGATTTTGGGATGAACCATATTTAAAAACATGTTTACAAAGTGTAAAATGGGAATTTTTATTGAAAAACAAAAGCCTTAAGGAATATACATGATGAAGGCTTAATTTTAACAAGAATAAATAAATTTTATCAAGGAATTTTTCTAAAAACAAGTGGGGATTGTCAAGAACATAAAACTAGCCTTTCTAAGTGAATTTTTCATGAAGTCTTAGAAAGAAAAAGTTTTCTAAAAATTTCTTTTATTAAATATTATCAAGAAAATATACATATATACCTCATGACACAGCATTTATGATAGTAACTTGTTCATATTGCATGAATTCTTGCTTTGGATAGTAGAAACATTACAAACATTCACAAAACTATTTTTCGGAATTAGTTTTTGCCACTGATCAGAATATTTTGTGACCTAAACATTTTCAAAACTTTGAAATAATATTATAATTAGATAGATCTTTCAAAGTAGATAGAAATTGATATATAATTTGTGAAATTCCGAGTTAAAATGACCAAGTTATGGCCGTTTTAAGTCGGGACTTCCGCTAATGACGAAAATTTCTAATTTACTAGTTTTGTTAAATAGTTTGGATTAGTTAAATGATGAAATAGTTATTAGAGTATTTCTTCCTTTTTAGATGACCTCGAAATCAACGATTCCCTATCATCGGATTACTTTTACTAAAAAATCGGTAATCCAATAGCCGAGTGAGTTTTCCTCTTATTTTGTTACCTTGCTTGCACTTGTAGCTAGTTGCATTAGAATTAGGAAAAGATAAAATTGTGATGAGTTGTGATATAATCTTGGTTGAATGAATGATAAGTATATCGAGGCGAGACTTGTTGTAAAATCATTGTATGAGTTAGCATAGACTTGAATTGTCTGAAATTCTCTATGATGGCTCTTAACCTACATAATTAACATGCCATGATTATATGAATAAAATGTATATGCATATCACGTATTGAGTCACATTGCATTAGCTAGTATACCTTTGGTGGGACAAAGGTATATTAGCGGAGGCATGGGGGCCTATGTTCACATTAAGGATGCGAGAACGCTTAAGTTAACGGAAGTGGGGTAGGCACTTGAAACAACTACATAAACAACAGATGTTGTAAAACTAAGAGAAAGAAATCGGGATTATTGTTGCATGACTTATGGACCACCCTAACCCTAGATACGGAGGGAGTAAATCCATTCTGTGTATGGGTTGCGGTGACCCATACATAATTGTCTGCTCATGTGTTTATTCATGCATAGCATACGGATGATTTATAACTTGCTTGTTATGGTATGAAATTAAGGGAACTCTCACTAAGCTAGTGTAGCTTATACCCCAATAGATGTTTGAATAAACAGGTTGACAGGAGAATGCAACCTGGGGACCAAGATGTCTAGAGCCGAGTATGACTTCGGGATTCTAGCAGGAAGTAAGAATACTTAAAGATATTAACTAGGTCTTGTGAATTGCTTTATAATAGTTTTATATAATAAAATCTTTTGATGAATTGTAATTGAAGTATAGTGAATTGTATTTCCTTTACATTGTTACTCAAGTTGTATATATATCAAATGTATCACTCTGATATGTCTCCTCCATGAGTTAGACGCCTTGTATATAATATGGAAGCCTTCGCGTGACTAAGGTGGTCATTCTTAAGCTTTAATATTATGTACGGAGGACTGCCACGTTTAGGATACCCGTCGGGGCGTGACAAGATCCAAGAATGGTTTATGATGTGTATTAATGCAAAATGGGAAAGTAATAGCATATGTTCCTAGACAATTGAAGCTACATAAGATGAATTATCTTACTCATGACCTTAAATTAGCTGCTATTGTCTTTGCACTCAAGATTTGGTGTCATTATTTGTATGGACAGAAATGTAACATATATACAGATCACAAGAGTCTAAAGTATATATTTACACATAAATAATTAAATATGAGGCAATATAGATGGTTGGAATTGATTAAGGATTATGATACATCTTCGTTCCTTCTGGGTGCATGGTGTATCCGGAGTGATGTGCTTCATTCATGATTTTCTTCCTTATGTCCTTATCATCCGGAACACATATTCTGCCTTTCATTCTTACTACTTCATCCTCATCCATGGAAAAATCGGTGTATCTCCCTTCCTGTACTTCTTTCTTTATCTTCATGATCGCCTCATCATATCGCTGGGCTTCCTTGATTCTTTCCACCAAGGTGGGTTCCAAAACAAGGTTGGCAATCTCTACTTCCACACTTTGCCCAATGAATTCAATGCTCATTTTTCAAACTCCTTTATCAATTCTCTTATCAGTGAGCAAAGAAGCAACTTCTCCATAATTTTTCCTACTCAGGGCATCTGCAACTGCATTCACTCTCCCTGGACAATAATTGATTCCAAGGTCGTAATCCTTATGAGCTCCAACCATCTCGTTGCCGCATATTCAACTCCTTTTGTGTGAATAGTACTTGAGGCTCTTATGGTCTGTAGATTTCACACCTTTGCCTATAGGTAATGTCTCCAATTTGAGAGCGAAAACAACGGCGGCCAACTCCAAATCGTGGGTAGGATAATTCTGCTCATGGGGTCTGAGTTGTCGAGATGCATAAGCGATCACCTTTCCATCCTGCATCAGCACGCATCCGAGGCCATTCCTGGAAGCATCGCTGTGCACTGTAGGACTTCTCGGGGTCCGGTAGAATTAGAATTGGGGGAAACAAGTCTTTTCTTTAGCTCCTGGAAACTTTGTTCTCTCTTGTCTGTCCAAATGAACTTCTCTTCCTTTTGGGTTAACTGAGTGAGGGGCTTGGCGATGGTTGAAAAATTCTTCACAAACTTCCTATAATACCCAGCCAAACCGAGAAAACTTCTCACCTCAGTCACAGTTTTAGGTTGTTTCCAATCCATTACTGCCTTGATTTTCTCAGGGTCTACCGATATTCCTTCTCCAGATATCACATGTCCTAGGAAAGATATACGATCCAACCAAAAGTCACACTTAGATAGCTTGGCGTACAACTTATGCTCACGCAGGGTCTGTAATGCCATTCTTAAGTGTTCCTCATGTTGCTCTCGCGTCTTGGAGTAGATTAGAATATCATCAATGAAGACTATCACGCACTTGTCCAACAGGGGCTTATATACTCGATTCATGATATCCATGAAAGCTGCTGGTGCGTTGGTTAGTCCAAAAGGCATCACTAGAAACTCGTAATGTCCATAGCGAGTTCTGAAAGCCGTCTTTGGTACGTCTTCAGGTTTAATCCTCAACTGGTGTATCCTGATCGTAGATCGATTCTTGAAAAGACACTTGCTCCTTGAAGTTGATCGAAGAGGTCATCTATCCTTGGGAGGGGATACTTGTTCTTGATGGTGACTTTGTTTAGCTCCCGATAGTCGATGCATAAGCGCATGGAACCATCCTTCTTCTTCACGAACAACACTGGTGCTCCCCAAGGCGATACACTTGGTCGGATAAAACCTTGATCCAACAAGTCTTGCAACTGGATCTTTAACTCCTTAAGCTCCACTGGTGCCATCCGGTAAGGTGCCTTTGAGATTGGTTCCGTATTGACCAATAGGTCGATTTCAAAATCGATCTCTCTCTTTGGTGGCAATCCAGGCAATTCGTCCGGAAATACATCTGGGAACTCATTGACCACGGGTATGGATCCAAGCTCAGGCTTTTCTCCTTCTTCTTCATCCAGGTTACTAAGGTTGATCTCCTCGTCGTCCATTAACTCGAACGAATTTAACTTCACCGTGGATTCTCCTCTGAATATCACTTCACATCCATTTTGGTCCTTAAACTTCACTTCCTTTTGTCTGCAATCTACTAAGGCCTTGACGGATGTTAACCAACTCATACCCAAGATTACTTCGTATTTACTCATCTCTAAGATTATTAGGTCACACTTGGAGTGACTTCCTTGTATCTCCATTGGACAGCCTTTAAGCATTTCTTTGTTGTTACTATGCTCCGGTGGGGGTCTTAACTCGAAAACCGGTAGCAATCGTATCTATGGGTAACCCAATTTGTTTAGCCAGGCTAGTGATAAAAGAATGGGTAGCTCCCGTATCGAACAAAGCATAAGCGGGTTGACTAGCTACACGTATGCCCTGCACTCGAATTTTTATACTAATTACGAGACTGGTATACTTAAGCTAATCGTAGGTATAAAACTTGCGTAGCGTAGGAACTTAATAACTTGCTTTAAAAGAAAGGGTTTTCGATTCTGACCTGTTACCAATCCAAAATCTGAGCCATAATCTCCATCTATGCTGCTAGCTCTGCTCCCTCACCATCGGACTCCTCGCATACCCACTGTCCTTCCAAGTTGTATATCCTCATTCCATGGACAGCTGCTCCAGTCCGATTCGAGTTGCTTCCTCCATTTCCATTCTTTGCTGGTGCTGCTCCTCCCGTAGAGCCAAACGGTCTTGCTGGTGCATTCTTCCTTTGTGGGCATTCATGTGCAAAGTGCCCAGTTTGCTTGCAAACGAAACAAACGGTGAAGCCTTCTAACGGACAATCCCTATCTTATGATAGGATCTCACAAAAGTAGCATTTGTGTTGCAGTAGCGGGCACCTTTGGGTAATGCTCCTTCTTGGCATTTCCAGCAGGTTACTGACTTCCGGTGTCTCTTTGTTACTAACACTTCCTTTGAAGCTATGGAAAGGTTTAAACTTCTTGTTTTGAAAGCTGAGGCTGTAGTTGTCTTGAGCTCTCTTTCCAAACACGAAGGTCTTCTTTCAGGAGCCTGTTCTTCCTCTTCTTTGCTCCTTCAATGATACGAGCCCTTTTCTACCAACTCTCGGAGGGTCTCAGGTCTAACTCCTCCAGACGCATCCTTATGTCTTCATCCAGGCCACTCAGAAATACTTGCCTCTTCAGCTCCTCACTGTGCTTGAAGGACTCAGGTGCGTATTGGAGCAGTCGGCTAAACTCGTCTCGTACTGTTCTATTGTCCTTCCTTTCTGGGATATATGGAGAAAATCTCCCTATACTGAACTCTTAAGCTTCAGGGAAGTAGTTGTCCAGAGACTCTCTACGGAAAGCTACCCAGGTCACGGGTGGCAACAATTCTTGCTTTTCGACTCCCACCATACCCTGGCATTGAACGCTGTAGGTGCCATAGTCCAGGCGCAGATGATGGGGGACTTCATAGGCGGCGAATGACCTGTCTATCTGGGCTAGCCAGTCTTCCGCTTCGTCTGGCTTTCCAAAATTTCCGTTGAAGTACCTGTTGCTTTTTATGAAGTCTGGCAAGGAACTTCTATAAGGTCGGGGTGGCGGTGGTGCTGGCAAAGGAACGGTATGCGACTCAGCTTCCGGAGCTGCAGGTGCCTCAACTGTCGCTTCAGGTGCATTTGCAGCAGGCGGTGGTACGTTTTGTGCACGCTGCATGAAATTATTGACCAACCCTGTCAGTTGGTTGATAGCGGCCCACACATCTCCTTGTTGATTTGGCGGAGGATTTGGGGCTTGTTGTCCTGCCGGGGGATTCTCTGGTTCTGCTGGTATATTATTAGAGGCGCGACGTTCGCGTCTTCTACCTCTCCTACCACGTCTGTTAATTATTCTAGTTTTAGACTTTTAAAAGAGATCGGAAATTGCATAGGAAGTATTTAAAGCAATCAAATTCAGAAATCATCAAACAAAACACTTGCATTCAAAATGAGAAAATTAATAATTCTTACATAACCTTGAGAAGGTATAAACCTTCATCAAAAGATAATTGTTCAAAATCATAGAAAAAAAAACACAATACATTAAAGAAAGATAAGCCTAGGAAAAACTAGGTTAGACTTGTCGGGTTATGCTCCCTTCTTCATTCCTTCATTCTTCTCACAAGACGGCGCTGGGTTCGCGCTCTTGCTAGTAGATCCCTTGTGTCGCTTGACGAATTGTTGTAGATATTGGCTCACAGTCATTCTCTTTCCTCGGTACCATGAGGTGATCTCTACTTGAGACGGCCAAACTTCGTCATGCACGGACATCCTCTCTCCATGGGTTGTGCCATTCGTTTCTTCTAATCCTTCTTCTCCCTCCGGTGCCATTGTCATTGCGGGGGTTTGGGATCTGCTCCTCAGGAATCTATTTGGATCAAAAACATTGTTCCTTCTTCCCTCATTCTCAGAATCGGAAATCATCACGGGGTTATTCCTAGCAACGGTCTCCATTGGTATGTCTTGGCTCAACCTTCGGGGAGGTGCTTGATTGGGGATCAGAGGGTTGTCTTCCCAAAGGGATGCAGATTGGGTCTCCTCAGGCTCCGAGTCCTCGTTCGGATCTCCTTCCGGACTATCGTTTGTCTCTCCATCTCCTTCGTTGGCATGGGCTTCCTCCATGATGAAGTCTTTGTCTGGAATGACATCTAGTTGCATTCCAATGGAGTTAGGTTGAGTGTTGTATTCTGAAGGCGTAGGGAAATTCGTCAATAAGTGGCATACCAATAAAATCGATCCTCCGCATCTGCCTTTAGCCATTCCGTATGATCTGTCAACTCATCGTGTGCGTAGATGTACAGGGGTCCTAGCTTGTTCCATGTCCAAAAATCTGGTTCTTGTCGTCCTCCCTTTTTCAAGACGAAGGTCATTTGCTGAAGCATGGTCTCCCGATATATGAAAACCATCATTCTCTCAACTACGTAAATGGCTTCTACATCGCTCCATCTCCAATTGCTTACTGCGTCATATCTCAACACCTGAGGCAAGTTCCTCCACAGGGAATGTCTCAGTCCTTTCTTCCATAACTTGAACATTTCGCGGGCGGTCCTGGGCCTTCCAACTAACGCGAACTCCTCACACAGAACCCTTAGTCTAAGGCGGTAGTTCACGAAGGTCTCGTCGTGGTCCTTAAGGAAATGTCGAGATTTTTCCTTAACCTTAGGGAAAGTCAGCTATCAAGAAAAACAAAAGGGAATCAGCTCTTAGGCTATAGTTCTATCTTGTTACTACCTATCCTAAAGTCTATTTCTACTATCTTATATCTAAAACTTGCGCTCTGATACCAACTTAAACTGTCACCCCAGAGGTACCCTAAACATGGCAGTCCGCCGCATACAATATTAAAGCTAATGAATGACAAACCGTAGTCATGCAGGAGCTTCGATATCATATGCAAGGGTGCTTCTAAGATAGTAGGAGACTCATAGGGTATTACGTTTAAATAGATAGCAAAAGCAAGCATGAACTTAAATAAATAATCATAAGATCTTCATTTCATCATAAATCTCGTACATCATCTTAGGGGCATTCCCCCACCTCAAAGTCTTTGATCAACAATACTAAAAAAAATATCTACTACATAAGTCTACTATAGAGATTTTTCCTAGAAGTCTATGTTCAAAACTAAATATACATAAACTTCCTCCAAAAACTCCTAATAACTTATACTCGTACCTGGCATACGGGGCTCCTCGGGGCAAACCATAAGTAATCATACTGTAATAGAAAACTATAAGGGTATAAGCATGACTAGCTTAGTGAGAAAATTCCAACTATAAGACATTTCCAAAGATCAATCAAGTATTTATTCAAAGCATATGAGAATGCATCAATCATATGAACAAGTAAGATACACATGATTAACCGGAAATCAAGTGTAGCATGGATTTAACACCCTCCATGACAAGGGTTGGGAGGTTACAGGCCTATACGACCATCATTATCTGCAGATTTATCGGCTCCTACTTGCCCTGTAGACTTTCAGGCTCCTACTAGCCATCATGTAGATTTACCGGCTCCTACCAGCCACCACTACTCTTTCCTCGTTTCCCCACACGAAGAAAAGTAGTGAACAAATGCGACTCATGTATATGATATGCATGATTAAATTTCAATTAAACATTCAACCATACAAGTTGAATTTCCCATTAAAAAGCGATCATTCATAATTTCATCATTTCAATACATAAGTCACACTTATTTAACATACCGTCTTTCGATATACTTATCCTTCATTCAACAATTAGTTCATGACAATTGTTCATTTATCTTTTCCTAATTTTCTAGTGCTACTAATTACAAGCACAATCAAGGAAATGAACTTAGGAAAAGAATTAACTCACTCCATATCGGTGGATCTAATCGTAGTAGTCCTCCGGGTAGATGATCTCGGGTCCCTCGTCACCTATACAAGATGAAATACCCAAAATGAGTCTTTCATAAGACTTCTATTCTCGAAGATTATAATCTTTTCTTAAAATCGCGGTAAAATTGTATAAAGGAAAATTCCAACTTAAAATGGCCATAACTTGCTCATTTTAACTCGGAATATCGCGTGTAATATACCGTTTTCTACCTACCCGAAAAGATCTACGCATTTCTAAACTTATTTTCATGAAACTAGGTTGTTTGGGTTCCGAAAAGACAGCGACCAGATTTGCCACGAATTTGCAAACACTTATGTTCCTTCTTGTAAACGAAGCTCATTTGAAAAGATAAATATTTCAATTATTTTGGAAACTTTTGAAAGGTATATATATATATATATGTAATGACTCATAACAAATGTATGGAGTAAATGAAGTTGTCTCAACTTATAAAAAGTAAGGTTTTAAAAGACTTTGAACTTTGAGATTCTATTGAATATTTATTTTACTTTTGAAAGATCTTGAGTTATTGAGATGAATATTCTTTTTCTAAATTAAATCTCTTGTAATTTCTTTAAATTCCTAAGGTGAGGTTTTATTATCAAAACTTGATTTCAAATGACAATTGTTGAAAAAGAATATTTCTTGAGGGAAAATAAGTTTTCATAAAGCCTTTTGTTTATGAAAAATCATTTTCAAGTATGCTCTTGATTTTCCAAGAAAATCTATTTCCTACATTTATTTAAAATGAACCTTTAGTTTAAGAAGACACTTCTTTAAATTTTGTTGAGACAAAAGCATTATGTTCATGCATGAATATGAATCATAAGCTATGAAAATATGAAAAGAACATAGTAACTTAAAGGAAAAGCATGTAAAGAAATAAATCAAGTATTGGGACCTTAGCTTCATCAAGGTACCCCGGGACTAAGAAAAGACTAGTACCGAAAAGAGAAAGAATTGTTTTGACTTGATGAGGACAAGTCTAAGACTAGAATGACTAGTCTTAAAAACAACTTTGAAATAAATAAATTGCATTGAAGTAATTAAATTGCATGAAAGAAAAATAAATTGCAAGACAACGAGCTTATATGCTCTAAATAATATATATATATATATATATATAGATATGTTAGATAGTAATAAACATAAAAGGAACATAAATGAACATAGAGGAATTATGATTATGAACAAAAACAAAGCATGAACCTAATGTTGCTTTCTTAACCTTCATGGTTTTAGAAAACACACACTAAGCTCATACTAAGTAGATGAATATGAGGAAATCTTGAGAAACTCTTACCTAAGGGAAGCTAAACTAAGGAGACTTCTTGAAAGAATTCTTGAGAGAAATTGGAGAGAAAATTTTGTAGAGTAACTTTAGAGAAGAAGAGGTGTGAAATAAGTGAAGGTATGAGGGGGTATTGATAGGAAAATGTGGGAGATAAATTGTGTTAATTAAATAATTGGAAATGAAACAAATTGAGCATGAAGAGAGAGGGGGCCGGCGCCATTTTGTGTGTATGAGGAGGAGAGAAATTTATTTTTTTGTTATTTTGTTAATTAAAAGTAAGAAATGAAAGATGTGAAGTTGTATTGGAAATGAAAATGTGTAAGAAGTAGGTGTATGGTTTGTAAGAATAGGTTGTAAGAAAAAGTAGAGATAGATGAATAGTGTAGAATAGTAGAAAATAGTGTAATGTAAAAGTAGACATGACAATTTAATGCCGGTAGTAAGAAAATATGCGTATAAAAACGATATCTGATATTTCTAGCTACCGAAAAATTGCGAAATTGATATTTTTGGAAATCTTATATTTTTACGAGTCTAACGGCATATTCGGAATAATTTTCCTATTCCGGGCTTCCGGACACGTTTTTTAAGAATCATGTCCGATCGGGTTCAAAGGACACTCGAAATTCTTCAATCTGATATTTTTACGAAACTTATGATTATTACGAACCATCAAGGCAAACTTTTCTAACTTCGTTTTCTAGGGCTAGAGAAAACGGCGATGCCGGAGTTTAAGCGGTCACGATAAACTAGGATTCTGGTTGACTTAAGAGTCCGTTTAACTTTCCTCAATTTTTCGCACAGTGAACAGTAAAGAATAAAAATGACAGTTTTTGAACGCTTGAACTTTCTGAGTTTTTTTTTTCGTGTTGTTTCTGAGTTGTTCTCCAGTAGTGTTCTTTTCTGCCTCATTCCTTTTTCTTTTCTTTTTTTTTTTTATTTCAAATTGCTGCAACAGTTAGAAGAATAATTGGATTAATTCGTCCAGATTTCTTGCGCGCAGGAATAGTTCTTCATTTCCGTGAAATCTGCTCCCAGTTATCTTCGTTTGACTCAATTTGAATTTGAATATTTGAATTCATCTTCATAATATAGCTTCTGATAATATCTTGCAACTGATAAGATTATCTACAAACTGAAAAATCGGATTCAATCTGGATTGTGTTGATCCACTGCACGTTATCCACTGTTCATGCTCATCTTCAAACTTCACGTGAACTGATTTGGACACAATCCACAAATTTCTATCCTTGTAAATTCTTCAAACAAACTTTCTCCTTAAAATAATTATTACTTTCGATAAAACAAAAATCAGTTTGAGGTTGTCGGATTGAGTTTGAATCTTCTTCAATAATATTTTCGTGTTCCTTAAATCAAATTGAAATTCTAGAAAACAAAACCCTGTGGATTTAATCCAACTTTGTGGAACACATTGAGTATAATACCCAATTTATACTCAACATTTGGAGCTAGGTCTTAAAAAAAATTACGTTTGAAAAACACTTAATTTTGTGTAGTTCATGTTCCTTCTGAGTTTCCTTCCGAGTATTAAATTCAACACTGCATGTCTTATATACACCTTCTGAGTTATGATTTTGCTTGAAATAAAATTATTTATCCTTCTGATAAACTTTATGATTCTCTATTACTAAAAACCATTGCTGCACATTTCAACAAATTATATTAGAAGCATTTAACTCTTTTTGTTATCATAAAAATCATCTCTTGAGAGAAATCAACATTCTCCCCCTTTTTGATGATAACAAAACCCCAAAAAAATATTTTTGATTAAATCAAATAATTTGAAAAATTTTGTGGAAAAATTTTGAGTATAATAGCAGCATAATATATATCTCTAGTTTCTATATCTCAAGTTTCATTACGCATAAATCATATCAGTAATATCAGCAACAAATATTCCATATCAGTATGCAAAAAACTATCAACATCAGCACAAACAAATCATCAGCAAAAATATTTTAAAATTTTCTAGCCTCATTTGGTATTTTCTCCCCCTTTTTGTTAGCATCACAAAAGAGATAAAAGAAGAAAATATGCATACGAAAGAAGCATAAAGTATTCAAATTAGGGCTGGGCAAAAAAACCGACCGAACCGTGAACCGAACCGGACTGGACCGGACCGAATCGAAATTTCGGTTCTTTTTGGAAACGGTTCGGTTCGCGGTTCGGTTCATTGAAGAGCAAACGGTTCGCGGTTCGGTTCGGGACCATGAACCGAACCGTATGGTTCGAACCCGAACCGAACCGTTTTATTTATTAAAAAAATTAAACATATTATTTTTACTCTTAATTGTTTTATTAATGGTACATATCTATATCACAAATTTTAAAAACAATTAATTTTTAAAAATAAATTAATTGTTTTTAAATTTTTTACTTAGATATGTGTTAGTTATTAGAATAAAATTAGATTTTCATAATATGTTTCAATTGTTATGTTATCTATAAGTAGATAGATTTTAGAATTTAAACTTTAGTATTCTAACTTAAAAAAATTAATTGTTGTAAAATTTTTTTACTTAGATATGTGTTATTCATTAGGATAAAATTAGATTTTTATAATATGTTTTAATTGTTATGTTATCTATAAGTAAGGTAGATTTTATAATTTAACCTCTAGTATTCTAACTTCTGTATATTTTTTTTTCCATTTGTCTTACTAATTAATCTACTTCTATTATTAGTTACTTATTGATTTATATAATTGGTAATTGTTAATTAGAAGCATACAAAGAATTACATTTATGTCTTCTATTGAGATAAAGTCTAGTATATCATTATAGTTCAAGATAATTCAAAAAAATGAGACTAGTCATAGTTAAATTTTATAATGGATGAAATCTTTTCCTTCCTATAAGTTTTACATGTTTATTTGATAAATGATTAATTTTAAATATTATTGTTTATATTTGCATTAGTGATAAGAAATATGTAATTGAATTTTTTCGATAGAATATATCTTTTATTTATGAAAAACGGTTCGAACCGCAACCGAACCGTACCGGACCGTTTTTTTTCGGTTCGAAAAAATTACGAACCGAACCGTATAGTTAGGTTCGAATTTAAAAGAAAAACCGAACCGTAAATTATGGTGCGGTTCGGTTCGAGGTACAAACCGAACCGAACCGTACCGTGCCCACCCCTAATTCAAATATTACGGACCAAAATAGAGATATAAGTCTGAAAATAGAGTCATTTCGAAAATAAAGTCAATTGTCTTGCTTGTAAATAAAATCCTTGTTTTTGTGCCTTTATTTTTCTTCTTTATCTAAAAACTAGTCGTGCTGGTGGAATGATTGGAGGAATCTATGTTGGAACCAAATTGTGGAGCTGAAGGAAGTTGAGAACAGATGTGATGACCTCCACTTTAGTGAATTGAGGAGAGAAGAGAGAGTTGCAGATTCGTCAGAAGGAAGAATAGCCAAAGGAGGTTGAAAATCCTCTGTAATTGAAGAAGATGAAAGGTTGCACTTTCTGATGGAACAAAGGGTGTGGAATCAAAGGCAACATCGTCATTCATAGGTGAAGTAGGGAGATCAGATTTGTCAGTAGGAGTGCCAAAATCTTGTTGAGCTTGAGGTGATGAGAAATGAGGAGGACTAGGCTCCCGAGCAATACAAAAATCTTGAATAGAATCAAGAATAGATTCGATCAGATTTTTCTTGAAAGACTCAAATTGTTCATTAAGGAGCTTTTCAACTAGCATCCGAATTGAGGATATTGAGGATTCACCTCTTGGATCAGTGTAGGTCCTTTCCTCTGACTCACTCTCTGAGTCACTATCATAAATTTTCCCTTCACCTTCATTGATCTCAAACTTACCCCGTCCTTAAAGAATATTTCCTTCCTTTCTTTGTTCCCATTTTTTCTTTTCCTTTCTGTTTGGAGATTCTCTCCTGATCTTCCTTTGCTTTTGTTCCTTCTTAGGAACCTTCTGCCGAAGGAATTATCTCCCCCTCAGCAATTGCTCTAACCTTTTTCCCAATCAAATTTATTTTTACTGAACTGGGAATTGAGATACCGTGATCCATCTTTAGAAAACCAAAAATAATCGACCACTTGGATTCCCATCTTCTTAAGATTTGTTTCATTTATTTTCTTTAAGGAACCTTGGGATTTTTGGAAATATGTATATTCTTAAATCTAAACAACTTCATCAAAATATTCCCATATGGTCTATTATTTCTTGTTCTCCAAATGTGGCGTAAAATCATCCCAGCCATGTCTAGTTTTAAATTTTTCTTCATGGCCAAAACCACAATGGCCTCCTCCTTTGAAATAGTTGTGGTACTGCCATTCTTGGGTAGAATGCAGTCAATCACGAATTTGTGGAGCAATCTCACAACCAACTCAAATTCTGTGGAAAAAATATCCTTTTCTACAAAATTCCCAACTCCATCATTCAATTCTTTGTACAAAGATTTTCTATCATATTGTAAGATTCTTATGTCATCTTTTTGATCCTTCATATCAAAACATGTGATCAAATCTGTTCTATTTAAAGAAAAAAAAATTTCTTCCTATTTTTGTTCTTAGAACAAATTCATCCAACTGTAAACCCCTAAATTTTCGGAATCGGTTTAGCACAAAACCCTAACCGGAAGTCAAACGAAACCCTAAAGGTCAACAAAACCCTAGTTTACCGTATCAATCTAAGTCCGGCATTGCCGCTTTCTTTGGCCCGGAAAAACGAAGTTGGGTTAAGAAGCTCAAATAGACCGTAATAACCATAGGTTTTATAAAAGTTTCAGTTTCGCGAAATTCGGGTGTCCTTCGAACCCGATCGGACGCAGTTCTCGAAAAACGTGTCCGGAAGCCCGGACTAGTAAAAATATTCCGAATATACCGTTAGACTCGTAAAAATATAAGTTTTCCAAAAATATCAATTTCATAATTTTTCGGTAAGTAAAAATAACAGATATAGCTATTATACGCGTATTTTCTTACTACCGGTACTTTAATTGTCATATCTACTTTACATTACACTATTCATTACTATTCTACACTATTCTTTTATCTCTACTTTTTCTTACACCTACTCTTACACTCTACATAACCTATAATCTTAACTTTTTACCTTTCCCATAACTTTATATCACATCTACCTTACTTATTACATCTTTTATTTAACAAAATACAAAAATTAAATCACTCCCTCTCTCCTCTCAAAATGTGGCCGGCACCTCTCTCTCTCTCTTCCCTCTCATTTGTTTTAATTTTGCATTTATTTTATTCATCCAAAAATCACTCCCCATTTTCCTATAAATACCCCCCTCCTCTTTCACTTCTTTCACACCACTTCTACACTAAAATTACTCTCTCAAAATCTCTCTAGAATTTCTCTCCAAGAAGCTCTTCAAGAAGTTCTCTTTAGGCTCATCTTCTTTAGGTAAAGTTCTTCAAGAAGTCTCCATGTTCATCTACTTAGTATGAGCTTAGTGTATGTTTTCTAAACCATGAAGGTTAAGAAAGCAACATTGATTCATACTTTGTTTTGTTCATAATATTAATTTCTTTATGTTCCTTTATGTTCCTTATATTTCCTTTATGTTCTTCATATTTCTTTTATGTTCATAACTATCTACTATATCTAAATAACTATAAACATATTCTTTAGAGCATATAAGCTCATAATCTTGCAATTATTTACCTTTCATGCAATTTATTTACTTCAATGCAATTTATTTATTTCAAGTTGTTTATAAGACTAGTCTTAGTCTTAGACTTGTCCTAATCAAGTCAAAACAAGTTTTTCTTCTTTCATTTTTTCTTTATGGGACTAGTTTATTTCTTAGTCCCGGGAGTCTTGAAAAAGCTAAGACTCCAATACTTGATTTTATTATTTATGCTACTTTGTTTATTATTATCCTCATAATCATGTTCATTTAGATTGTTGTCCAAAAGTTTTATTTTCTAAAGAAAATTAAATAAAAGAAGGCTTTTGTCACTTAGGAATAAGTTTATGTAAAGTATAAAATCAACACAAAACAAACTCATTTCTTTCCATGTTACCAAAAAGAGAACTCACAATAATTTTATAAACTACTTTTGCTTTACAAAGATACTTATTAATTCCACCTTGTTTTTCAAAAGGAAATGTTTTTGTTAAGATGGTTCTTTTCATAAAGAAAGAAAATAAGATGGATGACTTAGGAAATTTCTAAGTAAAGACCTTTGCAAACTAAATAGGCAAAGAAAATTTATGGTTTGAAAAGAATAAAATTTTCACTTTTCAAAGTTACAAGAAAAAGTTAATAAGATTATAGAAATTAGCTTTCTACAAAAAAGTCTTTCATTATTCCACTTTGTTTTTACAAAGAAACCAAATTTCATGCATGGGTAATTGTTTTTGAAATAAGAGACATGAGAAAAAGAATGAGAAATGTCGAGTAAAGATTTTTGCCAAACAAGAAAACAAGGAATTTACATAAGAAAATGAAGAAAAGCATATTTTCTAGAAAACTTCAAAAATATATTAGTGTAATTTTATTTCCAAAAATTACTTAGAAAGAAATAAATAAATCAACATAAAACGTTTTTAGAAAACAAAATAAACAAAGTATTCATTTTAAGAAATTCACAAAACAATTTCGAAGAGCTTCAAACCGACATTGTTTTACTTAAGAAAAATAATTTGGACAACAAGACACTTGAGCATGCTTAAATATGAGTTATATAGTTATAAAAAGAGAATTTTCAACTATATAGATAACTAAGTATTTATCAAACAAATTTTGATTTCTTGAACCAAAGTTGTTTTTACTTGAAAATCCGTGGTAAACTTTGTCACCAGTTTTTCGGATCCTATGTGGCTTTGTTTGTGGGAAATAATTTTAGAAATGGTAGATCTTTTCGAGTAGATAGAAATCGGTATATTATATGCGCGATTCGAGTTAAAATGACCAAGTTATGGCCATTTTAAGTTGGAACATTCTTCCATACGAACTTTAACGTTCTTTGACATTGTTTTGTCAAAATTCAAGAAAATCTTCAAGAAAAACTCATTATGGGTATTTTCTTTGGTTAGGTGACCCCGAGGAAAGATTTCTTCACCCCGAGAACTATTACGATTTAGTGGAGTGTGTGAACGACTCATCCGCTTAGAGGAATAGACGACAATGGCATTGTGAGTTATTTCCATTAAATGCTACACTGTTGTGCTTGTAAATTAGTTGCACTAGAGTTAAGAAAAGATAACGATATGCATGTAAAATAATTCTTGAAGGATTCTAAGATATCGAAGCCCGAATTGTTCTAAGTGATTGTTTTAGTTTAATATTGATTTGTGTGAAATTCCTTGATCACCATAAAGTTGAAAATAATTATGGTTATGACTTTATAAATTAATGAACTCATGCATACCACGAGTGAGTCACATTACATGGTTGGGATATTAACTTGGGTGAGAAGGGATAGTAGGCTCATGTCGAAAGCAAACACTGGCGGAAGATCCGAAGCGATTGCTTGGGGCTTAATGGAATATGCTTGGCGGTTGATCCGAAAGCAAGGTCAAATCAAGTAGGGTTCGGAATACTTGCGATGAGTGCTCGCAAGTATAAAAGTTTTTATTGAATGCTTGGCGTTGTGTGCTCGCAAGCTTAAATTTTCTATCAAATCTCTTGTTTTGAGTATCACCAAACCCGAATGGAGGGCGTAAATCCATTCAACATATAGTTCCCGGAAAGCTATATGATTGTTTGCCCACGTGTTGATGCATTACATATGTGTGAGTATTAACCAACTTGTTTGAATCTTGTTACAAGAAGTTATTTATGGAAATAGTTCTCACTAAGCCTATTAGCTTATACCCGATTAGCTACCTTTTTGCAGTTCCCGTACTTATGGCTAAGGCCACGTGGACCATGTGGGCAGGTAATTCCTTTTTAACATTAGAAATATGGATAGAGTACATCATAGTGTTAGCATGCGAGTATTTACATATAGCTTAGTAATTTAGAAATTTTCCCTAGTATGAATAGTCCTTGCTATGAATAAATAGTCATTGTGAATCCTCTTTTCTTAATATGTTTTTATATCTCCTTAAGCTTCATTATTCCATATATGGTCCTCTAAAATTGTGTGAAAGTAAGCCTTACACTTAATATAAAAGCTTTGGAAATGACTAAGGTTGTCATACTTAAGCTTTAATATTGAGTGTGGGGACTGCCACGTTTAGGGTACCCGTTGGGGCGTGACATCCAACTGTTGAAGATGATCATAGAATTCATGGATTAATAAACCATCTACAATATCAGACAGACTACATAGTTGTTGACAGCCTATACGTCCCAGCCATTCCTCACAATCAAATCCATGTTCTTTAAAGAAATTAACGTCAACAAAGGAACATTCAAGAATCTTACGTGAAGAAGGCTTTTGTCTTTTTGCTTGAGGAGTGTTCTTGGAAATACGAGAAGTCGATTTCCTTTTCTTTTGAGATTTCGGAGCAAAAGTAGTAGCCTCTGAACTACTTTCTGAGAAGAAGTCAGAGGAAGCAATGGGTTCCTCTGAGGAAGTTTCTTCTTCCTTTTTTTCTTCTTGATCCTCAGTCTTGGTCTGTTGATCTTGTTCCATTTTAGACCTTTTTTCCCTTCGATTCCCCTCTTTGGTTAACGTTTCTAGGGTTTCTTTAGAATCAGAGGAATCATCCTCTATTGAGATTGTTCCCTCTACGGATTTGGACTTAAACTCCTTAGAAGCTAGATGAAAAGACTTTCGAGAAGACATTGTGAAGAAATTTGAAAGATGAAGAAAAATCAGAATGATCAAGATAGAGATGAGGGAAAAGAAGAGTAAATGAACTTTTGTTCCGACCAGAGGGTAGAGTGACGTTTGAGGAGCAGGTTGTGTTGGAAAAGATGCACAACGTCTGCATGTTCCTAGTGAAAAAATACCGCCAAATTTTTATTTTTTATTTTTTTATTTTTTTAAAACAAGGTTGATTATAATAATGATTGAAAATTCAAATTTAATTTTTCAAATTTGAAATCATTAATTAAAATGGATTACATATTCCAATTTCATTTCGTAAAAATTCAAATCTCATTTTATCCAAAGGTTTAGTAAATATATCAGCATATTGATTTTCAGTTGAGACAAATTCTATATTAATATCTCCATTATTTACATGATCTCTTATGAAACGATGTCTAATTTCTATATGTTTAGTTTTAGAATGATGTACAGGATTTTTTGTTAAATTTATTGCACTTGTATTATCACATTTAATTGAAATATTTTTATATTTTAATCCAAAATCTTGTAATTGTTGTTTTATCCAAAGAATCTGTGCACCACAATTTCCAATTGAGACATATTCAGCTTCTGCTATAGATAAAGCAACTGAATTTTGTTTCTTGGAAGACCAAGAAATTAATTTATTTCCCAAAAATTGACAAGTTCCAGAAGTACTTTTTCTATCAATCTTACATCCTGCATAATCAGCATCTGAATATCCTATTAATTCAAAATTTTCATTTTTAAGATACCAAATTCCTAATTTTGTAGTACCAGCAATATACTTAAAAATTCTTTTGACAGCTTTTAAGTGAGTTTCAGTAGGACTACTTTGAAATCTTGCACAAATACACAGAAAACAATATATCTGGCCTAGATGCAGTCAAATATAAAGAGACCCAATTAAACTTCTAAAAAGTTTTTCATTAATTTTCTTACCTTTAGAATCACTGTCTAACCTTATAGATGAACTCATTGGTGTAGCAGCTTCTTTTGAATTCTCAAATCCAAACTTTTTCAGAATTTGTTTGGTATATTTCTCTTGATGAATGAAGATTCCATCCTTTGTTTGCTTGATTTGTAATCCCAAAAAGAAATTTAATTCTCCCATCATGGACATTTCAAATTCAGCCTGCATAAGCTTTGCAAATTCTTGACAATATTTTTCATTAGTAGATCCAAAAATTATGTCGTCAACATATATTTGCACAACAATTATATCATCATTGTAATATTTCAAAAATAAAGTAGTGTCAATAGTACCTCTTTGATATCCACTAGTTATGAGATATTCACTAAGTCTCTCATACCATGCTCTTGGTGCTTGTTTTAAACCATACAAAGCTTTTCTTAATTTAAAAACATGATCAGGCTTAAATGTATCCTCAAATCCTGGTGGTTGTTCAACATACACTTCTTCTTTAATAACCATTCAAAAATGCACTTTTTACATCCATTTGAAATAATTTGAAATTTTTATAACATGCAAAAGCTAACAATAATCTTATAGCTTCCAATCTAGCAACTGGTGCATAAGTTTCATCATAGTCTATTCCTTCTTCTTGAGAATATCCTTTAGCTACAAGCCTTGCTTTATTTCTAACAATTTTACCATTTTCATCCAATTTATTCTTATATACCCATTTAGTTCCTATAATTGATTTATCTTCAGGTCTAGGGACTAAATTCCAAACATTATTTCTTTGGAATTGATTTAATTCCTCATGCATAGCATTTATCCAATTTTCATCATTAATGCTTCATCTATGTTACTTGGTTCTATTTCAGATATCAAGCAAAATGATTTTCAAGCTCTTGTAACTTAGATCTAGTTCTAGTTCCACATTCAATATCACCTATAATTAAACTTGGTGGATGTGAAGATTTATATTTCCAAGCCTTTGAACTTTCAGGAGTATCAAGATTTAACTTTTGCTTACCCTCTGCCTTACCTTCTGCTTCTTTGCCTCAGCAGATTCTTGTAGAATTGCAGAATTATGTATATCAGCTGTATCAACCTTCTTCTCATTCACATCATTAATTTTATTCTCAATAGTAAGAACATCATCATCATCAAAATCATCTTTTACATCAATAAATCTTACATTTATAGATTCTTCAACTATTTTTGTTGTTTTGTTAAACACACGATATGCTTTACTATGTTGTGAATATCCAAGAAAAATTGCTTCATCTGATCTTTCATCAAATTTTCCAAGGTTATGTGTATTCTTTTTCACAAAACATGTACAACCAAACACATGAAAGTATGAAACGGATGGTTTTCTACCACGAAATAATTCATAAGATGTTTTTGTAGTATGAGGTCTAATGTATACTCTATTCATGATATAGCATGCAGTTGCTACATTCAGCCCAAAAATGTTTAGCTATTTACTTTCATTAACATAGAACGTGTCATCTCTTGTATTGTTCTATTCTTTCTTTCAACTACTCCATTTTGTTGAGGTGTATATGGAGCAGAAAAATTATGTTGTATTCCATGTTCCTCACAAAAAGATATAAATGATGCATTATCAAATTCTGTACCATGATCAGTTCTTAAAGAAACAATGGAAAAACCTTTTTCATTTTGTATTTGTTTAGCAAATCTTTGAAAAATCTCAAAAGTTTCTGATTTATGTTTTAAAAAGAACACCCATGTATATCTTGAAAAATCATCTACTATTACAAGACCATATTTGCTTCCTCCTAGACTCAAGGTTCTAGTAGGTCCAAATAAGTCAAGATGTAAAAGTTCAAGTGGTCTTTTAGTTGTCATAAATTAATACTTTTGTGTGAAATTGAGACCATTTTGTTCTTTAAACAAGTTGAACATTTAACATCATGCTTTATATTGATTTTGGGTAAAAACAACAATATTCTTTTTAGATAATTTTTCCAAATGATTGAAATTCACATGCCCTAGTTTTTTGTGCCATACATAAATACTATCATTCATAGTCAAAAAGCAACATTCAACATTCATATCAGATGGAGTAATTAAATATACATTCCTTTTTCTATATCCTTCAAATAATTTAATTCCATCAGAATTATATGCAAAACATTTGTTTTTCTCAAAATTCATTTGATAGCCTTTATCACATAGTTGACTTATACTTAAGAGATTGTGTTTTAATCCTTTGACTAAGGAAACATTTTCAATCATGTATGGGGGATGACCAATTGTACCTGTTCCAATGATTTTACCACGGCTATCATCACCAAATCTTACATACCCCTTTTCTTTCCAAACTATGCTAGTGAACAAGGAAGGATCTCCAGTCATATGGCCTGAACATCCACTGTCCAAGTACCATGTTCCTTTTATTTTTGCTCCTTGTTCCTGCAATCAGAAATAAGGTGATTAAATTTTAGGAACCCAAACAAACTTGGGTCCTTGATAAGTCAAGCTCGTCTTATCTTGTTTCTTAACTTGATGTGTACTGAGCTTGTTTCTTTTGTAGAAACAATATTTTTCAATATGACCTATTTTATTACAAAATGAACATGCATATGGTTGTTGATAATACCTTTGATTTCCCTTTTATAGTTATAATGTGTTGGATAATCATTATAAGCATACTGTACCTTCTGATGACCTTCTGCTAGGATAACTAGGTTGAACATACCTTCTGATGTTCCTTCTGCTCTCACTGTTCTTGCCTTTCTCGTTATGACAGAAGCTTGTTATTCGCTGTTTATTTTCTTTCACAAAATTGTCTTTTTCAATTGTTTGTGAATTTCCAGATTCATATCCTAACCCATGTTTGATAAAAGACGGTCTTTGACTTCCAATTAACATGTTCAATTTCTTATCACTTTCATTAAATTTGTTGAACGTGTTTTTCGATTGAGAAGATCTTCTCTTCTTTTAATTCCTTAATTTCGGTTTTCAAAACTTCATTTTCTTTCTTGACACCATCAGTTTTGACAAACAATTTCTCATTGTCATTTTTCAAAATATCATTTTCATCAATAAGAAGTTTATTAGTTTGACGCAAAACATCCTTTTCGTTCTTAAGAGCTTTGTTTTTACTTCTAATTTCGTGATTTTTACATCTGCCCTTTTTAATGCTTTAAGTAACTTTTTCATTTCGGAATAAATGTCATTTTCATTTATATCTTCATCGGAATCAGAATGTACCTCAGATGCAGCCATCAAGCACAAATTTGCTTCTTCTTCATTGTCACTTGTATCTTCTGATTCACCTTCTGATTCATCAAGATCACTCCATGTCGCCATCATAGCACGGCTTTTCTTCTTGAATTTCTTCATTTTCTTTTTCAATATAGGACACTCGTACTTGATGTGACCAGGTTGTTTGCATTCGTAACACACGAGTTCCTTCTTTTCTTTCTTTTCTTCCTTTTCTTTGTAATTCTTTCCTGCACTTGACTTGTTAGTTTTACTGAAATTATTATATTTCTTACCTTTAAAGAACTTGCTCAATCTTCTTGCAAGCATGCCAATGTTTTCTTCCATGTTGTCATCATCGGAATCAGTTTCATCATTTGTGACTTTTCTTGCTTTGAAAGCTATTGCTCTTGAGCTTCCTTCTGCTTCTTCAGTTGTGTTAATGTGTGACTCATAAGCTAATAGTTTCTCCCTTAGTTGACTAAGAGTTAGCTTGTTCAGGTCTTGGGCTTCTTCAATTGCTGTCTTTTTAGCATCCCATGACTTTGGCAATATTCTGAGTATCTTCCTGACTAAATCAGAATCATCCATTTTCTTTCCAAGAGAAGTCAGTTCATTAGTTATAGCAGTAAAACGATTAAAAGCTTCTCTTATTTTCTCTTCAGGTTTGATCTTAAACAGCTCATATTGTTGCAGCAAAGAATTAATCTTTGTTTCCTTAATAGTATTAGTTCCTTCATAAGTTTTGGATAGTGTATCCCAAATGTCTTTTGCAGTTTCACAAGAAGAAATTAAATAGAATTCAGAAGGAGCTATAGTAGTGAGTAAGAGATTCTTAGCCTTATTTTTTTCTCAATGTGCTTCAATTGTTCATCAGTAAAACTGCCATCATCATTCATAACACTTGTGTGTCTCCAAAAGAAATCACCTGCCAAGATGCATAGTCATTAGCTTTTATATAAGTAGACATGCGCATTTTCCAATACAGATAGTTCGTTCCATCAAAATATGGAGCTCGTTAATAGCAATGTTGTTATCAGCCATTTGTAAAGATTACTCAAGTAAAATGTATGAACACTGCTCTGATACCAATTGTTGGTCCCGAAAAGATAACCAAGAGGGGGGGGGGGGGGGGGGGGGGGGGTGGGTGAATTGGTTATAAAACTTATTTTTCAAAATTTAAACAAATTCCACACTACTTGGTTATAATGGATTTAAAACTTACTTGAAACAATAATCTAAACAAATTAAAGCTTTATGAAAAATTCGGATCAAAATTAAGACAACTCTTTCAAACTTGTAAACCTTCTGCCTAACTCTCTGAGTAAGAAAAATGTTAACAATTTACTCTCTGATTAACCTTTGAGTAAATAACTATATATATAATGAACTTTCTGATTAACCTTATGAGCAAACAAAACATAAACAATCAATACTCAAAATAAAAGGAGATAAGGAGAAGAGATTGCAAATCGATGTATAGAGGTTCCGCCTTGTGCGTCAATCCTCTCTTCCAGCTCCAAGCCAGGGTCCCGGTACTCACCGTGTGTTCCACTATCCAATCAAGTCAATGAAGTTACAAGAGTATTTGCCAATTTTTTGCTACAATTCACTTAGCTTGATTCTCACACACAATCAATCAACTAAGTCTACTTGTAACTCTCAACTCTCAAAGAGTAAAAACAAATCAAGAGGAATAAAAATTTGAGTTTCCTCAATTTTTCGCACAGTGAACAGTAAAGAATAAAAATGACAGTTTTTGAATGTTTGAACTTTCTGAGTTTTTTTTTCGTGTTGTTTCTGAGTTGTTCTCCAGTAGTGTTCTTTTCTGCCTCATTCCTTTTTCTTTTTTTATTTCAAATTGCTGCAACGGTTAGAAGAATAATTGGATTAATTCGTCCAGATTTCTTGCGTGTAGGAATAGTTCTTCATTTCCGTGAAATCTGCTCCCAGTTATCTTCGTTTGACTCAATTTGAATTTGAATATTTGAATTCATCTTCATAATATAGCTTCTGATAATATCTTGCAACTGATAAGATTATCTACAAACTGAAAAATCGGATTCAATCTGGATTGTGTTGATCCACTGCACGTTATCCACTGTTCATGCTCATCTTCAAACTTCACGTGAACTGATTTGGACACAATCCACAAATTTCTATCCTTGTAAATTCTTCAAACAAACTTTCTCCTTAAAATAATTATTACTTTCGATAAAAAAAAATCAGTTTGAGTTGTCGGATTGAGTTTGAATCTTCTTCAATAATATTTTCGTGTTCCTTAAATCAAATTGAAATCTAGAAAAAAAACCCTGTGGATTTAATCCAACTTTGTGGAACACATTGAGTATAATACCCAATTTATACTCAACATTTGGAGCTAGGTCTTAAAAAAAATTACGTTTGAAAAACACTTAATTTTGTGTAGTTCATGTTCCTTCTGAGTTTCCTTCTGAGTATTAAATTCAACACTGCATGTCTTATATACACCTTCTGAGTTATGATTTTGCTTGAAATAAAATTATTTATCCTTCTGATAAACTTTATGATTCTCTATTACTAAAAACCATTGCTGCACATTTCAACAAATTATATTAGAAACATTTAACTCTTTTTGTTATCATCAAAATCATCTCTTGAGAGAAATCAACAACTCTTCATTTTCCTATAAATACCTCTTCCCCCCTCTTTCATTTCTTTCACACTTCATCTACCCATAAATTCATTACCAAAATTCTCTTCTCAAAACTCTCCCAAAATACTCTCAAAATTTTCTTCTTCTCCACTTTACATAACCATGGTGTGAGTTTCCTAAACTTGTTGTTATGGAAGCTACACTATGTTCATGTATTGTTCTTGTTCATGAAAATCTGTTTCTATATTTTCATGTTGTTATTATGTTTTGCACATATTATTGTTGTTATTATGCTAACTTCTTAACTATATCTAATTAAATATATTTCATGCAATGCAATGCAATTTATTTTCATGCTATTTTAAGACTAGTCTTTCTAGTCTTAGACTTATCCTCATCAAGTCAAAACAATTTTCTTTTCTTTTTGGGACTAGTCCATTTCTTAGTCCGACAGCCTTGATTCAAAGCTAAGACTATGAATACTTGACTTATATTATGTTGCTTTTTATTTTTTTTTTTATAATTTTGCTTGTTATTATTCTCATATTCATGTAAAATAAAGGTTGTTGTCTGAATTACTAAAGTTTAAACATATTCTTTACAAAAAAGCTTTTTGTCACCAAAAGAGAGTTCTAAAAGAAATTTAAAACTTTTAAAATTAATAAAAGGAATCCATTTCTTTAGGAAGAACTCATTATAATTTTGTAAATACTATTATTTTGAAAGGATTTTCTAAAACCATAACCATGGTAGAAATAGAGTCGTTTTCTAAAATTCAGAAAGATGATTCATTGTTACAAAATGATTTTCTTAAAAACATAATGTAAAGGAAACCTCATAAAAAGGAAATGTAAGTTTTCAAATTAAGATTTAAAAAGATCAAAATAACAATCAAAGGATATACATAAAAAACTAATTGGAAGAGTGACATTGGTATTAGAAGTTTCAAAAAGGCAAAATAGAGAAATTTATTTTAGAAGAAAATTCACCAAAGGAAATAGTGAGGTAAACATAAAATACTCTTTGAAAACAAAAGAATCAAAAACTTCATTTTTAAAGGATCCACAAAAGAATTTCTTGAAAATTATGATTTTTCCAAACTTCTAACTAACATTGCTTTTATTAAAGTGAAATGTAAGCTATACATCTATCAAAAGGAATTTCTCAACTATATAGATGACTAAGTATTTATCAAAATAATTTTTGGATGATTGAATATATTGCTTTTGGGATGGAAAATTTCATGGTGAATCTAGTCGCCACTGTTCTGGAGCTCATATGACCTAGTTTGATGAAAATAGTTTGAGAAATGGATAAATCTTTTCGAAAAGGTAGAAAACGGTATATTATATGCGCAATTCCGAGTTAAAATGACCAAGTTATAGCCATTTTAAGTTGGAATTGTCCTCTACGCAAATTTTGACGTTCTTATGACATGGTTTTATCAAATTTCAAGAGAGTTATCAAGAAATACTCATTATGGGTGTTTTCCTTGACTAGGTGATCCTAAGAAAGAATATTCATCTCCTGAGGACTATTTTGATTAAGTGGATTATTCGATCGACTCTTCCATTAGAAGAAGTAGCACCATAGCAACGCGAGTTTATTTCCTTAACTTGTGTACTTGATTGTGCTTGTAATATAAATGCATTAGAATTAAGAAAAGACAAAATGGTATGTATGTAAAGTTGTATGAAAGAACACTAAGAATATAGAGGCGGGAATTGATTGTAAAGAATTGCTTGTCTTAGTATAGAATTTGATATGTCTGAAATTCTATGACCACCTTAAAATTAACAATAATGATGCTATGATATCTTAAATAAATTGATTCATGCAAACCACATAGTCAGTCACATTGCATAAGGTTATTATCTTTGGGTGAGAGGATAGTAACATGGTCAAAAGCAATGCTTGGCGGCAATGATCGAAAGTAATGCTTGGCAATAAGGAATTTAAAACAATGCTTGGTGGTAATCCGAAAGCTTGACTCAACATGAGTAGACTTAATATACTTAGTGGTAATGATCGAAAGCATAACTTAACTAAAACGACTCATTTTGAGATTACTTATTATCACCAAACCTTGAATGGAGGGCGTAAATTCATTCATCATATAGTTCCCAGAAAACTATATGCCTTGCTTGCTCACGTGTATATTGCATTTCACTTGAATGCTTAAATAACTTGTTTGAATTTTACTACTCAAGTATTTACTTATGGAAATAATTTTCACTAAGCCTCCTAGTTTATACCCTTATAGATATCTATTGTAGTTTAGCTATTTGTGATTGAAGCCACAAGGACCTTGCAGTCAGGTATTTCCCTTTTTGGCTAAGGAAGTTTAGATGAAGTTTAGCATTAGTTTAGATGTAAACTCCATAGAAAAATTTCTTGTATGGAGTTTACATCTAAACTTCCTTAGCCAAAAAGGGAAATACCTGACTGCAAGGTCCTTGTGGCTTCAATCACAAATAGCTAAACTACAATAGATATCTATAAGGGTATAAACTAGGAGGCTTAGTGAAAATTATTTCCATAAGTAAATACTTGAGTAGTAAAATTCAAACAAGTTATTTAAGCATTCAAGTGAAATGCAATATACACGTGAGCAAGCAAGGCATATAGTTTTCTGGGAACTATATGATGAATGAATGAATATTAGGATTTCTATTTTTTAATTTGTTATTGTATTTTCTTAAGCTTCATATTTCAAAGTATGGTCTTCTAAATATTGTAAGAGCACATCTTACACCTAATATCGAAGCTTATAGGAATGACTAAGGTTATCATACTTAAGCTTTAATATTAAGTATAAAGAACTATTACATTTAAGATATCCTTTGGGGCGTGACAATTTAAGTTGGTATCAAAGCATGGTTAAAATTTTAAAAATCATAATTATAGAATTTGACTTAAGAAGAAACAGATTAGAATGGAATTAAGAAATACCTAGATAGGATCGAATGGGTATAATAAGTTTTTTGACTTTTCTCTCTTTTGCATAGATTATCTTAGACGAGGCCCATCTACAAGCGAAAAATTTTAGAAAATGACCCTTTTTAAGCTTTGGAAAATTACTGCTTAAGGCTTAAGGTTCTATGTAAAGAGTTTGCTCCAGCGGGGAAACCTAAGAAAATCCGAGAAATGTTTCAAATTTGCAAGAAGGGATTACTGACCTCAGAATGGAAAGGAGTAGTTGAGACTATCCACAATTGTCCTATAGGAAACAAATGGTCCGAATTAGAGATAATCTATACTGTAGAATGAATCACCACTATAGCTGAGGACCGACCAATGTTGAAAGAGGCAACATTCATTCTTAAAAATGAAGGAGATCAAACATTTCCAGAATTTCGAACTTGGAATCCGATTGGACCATTGTTCGTGTATGCCCATGATAAGCTGTCGGATCATACAGAGTAGATCAGGGTAGAAATCAATGATGCTTTCCATTAGCACAAAGTTTATCAAGAAGTTTTACGGCCACTAACACACATATCCACTTAACGCCAACTTTCACGGGTATCCAGCTGGAAATGGATGAAGTATTACATCTGAGGAGGAATGGGACAATGGTAAATGAAGAAGAGATGAGAGAAGCAAACATGGAGGCTGAGGGAGAATCTAAGGAAGATTTAGATGAAAATCAAGAAGAATGATTGGAGCAAGAGACTGGAGACCATGCCACTACAGGAGAAGGTGAACCTTGGAATGATGAAGACCCCATTGGAATCGTCTAATACCTGGAAGAGCAACGAGCCAGGAGAGAACGAAAAGCGAACCTAACTATGGATATGGATGGCATACCACCAACTGCAAATGAGAATGCTAGCGAAGAAGCTAAGGGGAATGTTATTTAGAAGACTATTCATGATATAGTACCAAAATTGGCTGAAGCCGAATTGGCTAACAGACACGATAGGTTAAGAGAAGCAGCAAGAAAAAAGGAGAAAGTATTTTCAGCAATTTATGAGGAAACGAAACCCAGGATCGTCCAGTAGGAACCCTGGAGATGCACCGTGAAAAAGAGAAAAGGAAGAAGGAAGGAAGGTTAAGGAAAACCCGAGCATATCCCTTTAATATAACTAGAATTTTGTAATCAAAGTCTAGGATGATGGTTCTAATTTATCTTTAGTGCTTTTGGGAAAGGTGTTTTTGTTGTTTTTCTGTGTGTTTATTGTTGTTATTTCAATGTAAGGGTCTTGTAGCCACTGTTTTAATCTTTTAATGAAGTTATGCTTTATTTATGATATCAAACTTACCTTGATTTAAGTTTTATGCCTTGTTTCAATAGTTGTTTTTGCAAGTTTTCATAATTTTTGTAAAATTCGATCAAAGACTTAACTAAGATATCAAAGAGAACATTCAACCTAACTAGGTAAAATTTAAAGTAGCCGAGGTAGAAGAGGACGCAGGACGGAATAAAGTGCTTCCAACCAGCTAGAGGTAGAAGCTGAGTAACCGCACAAGTAGCTGATGTACCTCAAGTAGATATGCACACTACGTTAGGACATCTAGCCCATGTGCTGGAAGTGATTAAGCAGATTATACCTGAACCCGTACCAACATCGGCACCAGTACCTACTCCATCGCAACAACAAGCATCAGTTAGAAGCATCGGTACATAAGAGCATGCACTCCTAAGCCACACCTCTACCTCCACCCCCACCGCTAAGACAATACAAAAGCTCGTTGCCTAAGTTTATTAGAAGCAACCGTTATTTTGAAGGAGCTTTCGGTAAGCTGGATGAAGCTGAATACTGGCTTGCTCAAATTGAGAGGCATTTTGATGCATTTGAGGTCTCGCATCACCTACAAGTCAAATATGGGACATACATGCTTCGCCTAAATGATAGAGTATGGTGGGAATTAAAGAGAAGGGAATTAATGACCCCAATCACCTAGGAAATGTTCATATATGAGTTCTTGGAAAATTATTTCCCGGGGAGCCTGCGAGTGAAGTACAGTGAAGATTTTCTACATATTGCTCAGAAAGGAAGAACCATTGAGCAGTATGAGACTGAGTTTAGTAGACTGCTGCAATATGTCCCCAACTCCTACAAGTATAGCGAGAAGTTAAAAAGACAAGTCTTTCTGAGTAGATTGGATGAAGACTTGAGAGTGAAGATGGAAGAATTTGACATCAGGAACTACCGGGAATTAATAGAAAGAGCTAGAGTTGTGGAAGGAGCTAAAAAAAGGAAGGGAATCACAGAGGAAAGAAAAGCCCCGATCTTTGGGAGAAGGTTTCATGGTGGATCCAGTTCCATACCCCCATAAAAGATATTCAAGGTCTTTAACAACTATAGAAGTAATGTCAATGTGGGAAGGCCATACCTAAGACTGTCAATTGCTGGAAGTGCAATGGAGCACACTACCCTAAGAAATGCCCATAGTTGTTTGGAATGTATTTCTACTATGGAGATGCTAATCATAAGATGCCTGAATGTCCAAAGAAGGCAAACCATACTTGCTACGTCTACAAGCAAGTGGGACATTTCGCCAACGAATGTCCACAAAGAAGGAATGTTTTAACAAGATCTTCTAAGGGAGCTGTTCCTACAAAGACTAGGAATGGAAGTGGAAGCAAAAGCAAGCCGAGATCTACTGCTTCGGGATTCAGAGTCTACAACATAGAAGGACAATGGATGAATGAGGAAATGGATGAAGAAGAAAGGGATTTGGCTGCCTTGGATTACGAAAAAGGTTACAACTGTGACTTGGTGACCGATAAGCTTTATACCTTTCTGTTGTTTACTCTTTTGTTCTTATAGTATAAAAGTTTTAAGATTTATGAATAAATAGATATGAGAATAGAAGTAGTAATCCCCATGTTAAATACACAGGAAGCGTACAATTAGGATGTTTGAATGCTTTTACTCTTTTTGACTCTAGGGCAACGCATTCCTTTGTTACATTTGGTCTAGTTAAGAAGAGTGGATTACCTATAACCACAACAACTTCTAGCTTTAAGATTAAAACCCCACGGGAAATGTTGTTGTAACCCAAGAAGTGTTGAAAGGTTGTCCAATAAGGATACAAGGACATCCATCCACTTGTGATTTCATAGTGATGGAGATGAACAAATACAAAGTAATCTTTGGCATGAGTTGGTTATCTCTTGTTAAAGCTACAATAGATTGTCGCAATAAGAGCGTGGAATTTGTGGACCAAGAAGGAAAGAAGATAACATTCATTGGAAAATCCATGATCTCAAGGAAAGAGGAATTATATTCGTTCAAACTAATGGAGGAAATTCTAAAAGAAATGGATAGCTATGTAGATGACACGGAAGAGGAAAAGGAGAAGCCTGTTTTAAAGAATATTCTGGTTATCAATGAATTTTCAGACATTTTTCCAGATGAGTTGCCTAGACTACCTCCAAAAAGGGAGATCGATTTCGAAATCGAGCTGATGGCCAATACGGAACAATTTCTAAGGCACCATATCGTATGGCCCCAATGGAGTTAAAGGAGCTAAAGAAACAGCTGCAAGAGCTTTTGGATCAAGGTTTTATAAGACTAAGTGTGTCACCATAGGGTGCGTCAATCCTATTTGTGAAGAAAAAGGATGGATCCATGGGATTATGCAATGAATATCGGGAGTTGAATAAGGTCACAATCAAGAATAAGTACCCACTCCTAGGATTGATGATCTCTTTGACCAGCTAGAAGGAGCGAGCGTGTACTTTCGCATCGATCTAAGGTCAGGATATCACCAATTGAGAATCAAACTAGAAGATGTTCAGAAGATTGGTTTTCAAACTTGTTATGGACACTACAAGTTTCTAGTAATGCCTTTTGGATTGACCAGTGCACCAGCTGCTTTCATGGATTTGATGAACTGAGTTTATAAACCTCTGTTGGACAAGTGTGTAATTATCTTCATTGACGATATCTTAGTCTATTCAAAGACAAAGGCATAACACGAAGAACATCTAAGGATAGCATTACAGACTTTAAGGGAACATAAGTTATATGTCAAGTTGTCCAAGTGTGACTTCTAGTTAGATCGGATATCATTCTTAGGACATGTGATATCGGGAAGTGGAATCTCGATAGAGCACGAAAAAATAAAAGCAGTAATGGAATGGAAATACCCAAGATGGTAACTGAAGTTAGAAGTTTTCTTGGATTGGCCAGCTATTATAGGAAATTTGTACAAGAGTTTTCAAAGATTGCTAGGCAACTAACTTAGTTAACCCAAAAGGATGAAAAGTTTATATGGAATGAGAAACGAGAGCAAAGTTTCTAGGAGTTAAAGCAATGCTTAATGTCTACCCCGATCTTAATCTTGCCAGATATAGAGAAGCCTTATACAATACACAGTGATGCATTGAGAAATGGTCTCGAATGTGTACTAATGCAAGAAGGAAAGGTGATCACCTATGCTTCACGACAACTAGGATCGAATGAATAGAATTACCCTACGTACGACCTAGAGTTAGCCGCCATCATGTTTGCCCTTAAGCTATGGAGACACTACCTCTATGGGTAAAGATGTGAGATTTATATGGATCATAAAAGTTTTAAGTATCTGTTCACCCAAAAGGAGTTGAACTATGATCTTGGAATCAATTATTGTCCTAGAAAAGTAAATGCCATTGCATATGCTTTAAGCTGCAAGAGTCATGGAGAAGTTGCTGCATTGCTTAAAAATCAGAAGGAGTTGATTAGAGAGTTTAAGAAATTGAGCATTGCATTTATGGGACAAAGTGCAGAAGTGGAGATAGCTAATCTAGTGTTGGAACCAACTTTGGTGGAAAGAATCAAAGATGCTCAACGCTATGATGAGAAGATACAAAGGATAAAGAAGGAAGTATAAGGGGGAAACTATACTAATTTTGTGGTAGATGATGACGATGTCGGGCGAATAAAAGGACGACTTTACATACTTGAGGATGAGGAAATTAAGAAAAAAATCATGAGCGAGGCCCATAACTCAGGATATATGATATATCCAGGAGGGACCAAAATGTACCAAGACATTAAAGATCATTATCGATGGAATAGGATGAAGCAGGATGTAGCGGATTATGTGATGAAGTGCCCGATTTGTCGGCAAGTGAAGGTAGAACACTAAAGGCCAGGAGGATTATTGAAACCTTTGCTGATACCCGAATGGAAGTGGGATCAAATCTCAATTGATTTTGTATGCGGATTATTAAGAACATCGGCAGGATATGACACCATATGGGTTGTGGTAGATCGTTTGACCAAATCAGCTCACTTCATAGCGATTAACATGACGTTCTTGATAGAAAGCTAGCTAAGCTATACATAAAGGACATAGTACTGTAAGCCCAGAAAATTAAGTAATTAATCATAAAATATACATCGAAGACAAACTCTAAAAATGACTCCAAATTAAAACCGAACTTCGAACGAGTCCTAAAATATAAACGAAAGTAAGAATTCATTAGTCTTGAGAAAATCTAAAAATAAAATAAGGACTACAAAAGTCCTTAAGTCCAAAAACCATTACTAAGATAAACTGCTTACCTAATCTATAATTCATAAAAATCGGGATAAAAATAAAAACAGTGATAATTTGCTAAAAAGCAAGTTAATCCATAACATGACAATTTGAAGGATCAGGAAATCACCAAAGGCCAATTCCATAACTAGGCTTTGGCACGATTAAGAAAACTTTATCTATCAATAATAAAATATAGACTTTGGAAATTCCCAAACGACCAGACTAATAATCCTAAGAGACGAAATCACAATAAAGCCCTAACGATCAAATCAAACTCCCAAGAATCATAGAACGAGTTAGAAATTGAAATCTCGTAATCTTAAGAAGGAAGAATTCAAGAAACAAAATAACAAATTAAATAATCCTTAAGTTAACCAATTGTTCATAAAACCTTAAATCGAAGCAAAATAATTTCGAAAACAAAACACTATGAAGATCCTTTTTCAAAGCAAATTATAAAAATCAAGATTTCCCCAAAATCATTCCAAAAATCGATATTTGACTCAAACTCAAGAAAATCATATCCAGTAACCATTACCGATATAACCCTGGATATAATAATCAATTCAAGATTTCCGAAAGCAGTAAGAGATATTAAATACTTATAAAAATAAAATTTAAAATAAATTTCTCAAACTAAATACGTTGTATAAACAGAAAATCTAGTTTCCAATTTGGCAATACCTAAACCGGAAAGTCAACCGGGAACCCTAAGTCAACAAAACCCTAGTGGAAAGTAGTAGTTTAAGTCCGGCAATCCCGCGCTCTTAACCCTAGAAACCGAGATATGGTTTAAGGGTGTAGAATAGCTCGAATAGTATAAGGTCGCTTAAAAATATCAGATTGGTAAGTTTTTGGCCTATTTCGAATCCGTTCGGACACAGACTTCGAAAAGCGTGTCCCGGGACTCGGAATACCAAAAATATACCATTGATACCGTTAGACTCGTAATTTCATAAGATTCCCAAAATATCAGTTTCATAATTTTTCGGTAACTAAAAATATCAGATATAGCATTTCATTCGTATTTTTTACTATCGGTAACTAATTTGTCTTCTACACTATTCAAGGTACACTAGTACACTATTCTACACTATTCACTCTCTCTACTTTATTTCTAATCACTCTTACAAATGACACAATTCACACTATTCACATTTTCTTTTCCCATAAAAATCTACTCATACCTTTCTTACAAAATATCACTTCTCTTACACAAAAATTAATCATAATTGTACTTTTCTCTCTCCCCCTTCATGTTGCCATCCATCACTCTCTCTCTTCCCTCTCTTTTTATTTTCTTTTTCAATTATTTAAATCACTCTTAATTCCTCTCCTCTTTTCCTATAAATACCACCTCTCCCCTTCTCATTTCTTCACACCTTTCTCAAGTAGAGAATTTATGCAAAATTCTCTCCAAAACACTCCTCTCCATATTCTTACAAGAACTCTCTTCTTGTAAGAAGAAACTCTCTTCTTCTACCAAAATAAGTTTCTTTTCAAGCCTCATTTCTAACCACTACCAAAAACCTTCAAGAAAGCAATCCTTCTTTTCTTCTTACCCATTTAGGTAATGAAGAACTCATATTTCATTTTTTTTCCCATGTCAAGTAACCTTATATGGTTTTGATGTTGTTTCTTAGGTTGAAAAACTAAAGACAACCACATTAAGATCATGTTTGGTTCTTGTTCATGGAATTACCTTCATGCATATTTATACCTTCTCATTTATTACTTGTTTTATATTTTGATCTTGTTATTTATTTACTTTATGAATGCAATTTATTTACTTGCTTTCTTAGTATTTTAAGACTAGTCTTTTCTAGTCTTAGACTTGTCCTCATCAAGTCAAAATAATTTTCCTTTCTTGCTTTTATTTATATTTTGGGGACGGAATTTATTCTTTGTCCCGGGAGCTTAGATCTCCCAATACTTGATATATATGTATATTGTTATATGTTCTTGTTCATATCTCTCTTTTATTTTTGCTTATTTACTTATGCTCATAAACTTGAATGATTCATGGTTAAAATATTATAATGACCAATGGTAACTAAAATCATGAAACAAATTTTGAATATAAGAAAAATAGTTAGCTACAAGAGTTGATAAAAGAAGTTCTTTGAAAAACTAAAGGAAAGGATTTTTGTTATCAAAGTCATTAAAGGGTTGGTTTTTCCAAAAGAGTTTAAGGATTAATAAACTAGTTTTGACAAGAGCAATAATTTTCTATAAAACCATGGCATTTCAAGAAAGGAGTTTTCAAAAATTAGTTTCGAAATAGATGATTTGATAAAATAAGTATCTTTTCAAAAATAAAACCAATGAGGTCTTAAAAAGATATTTTGAAGGAATGAAACTCATATTTTCAATATAGTAGAAATAAGAAGGTTTTACCCAAGATTGAAGCAAAATGAAAATAAGGATTTTGTTTTGGAAACTTAAAAATGAGTAAGTTGATCTTTACAATCATCCAAGAAATTTACAAACTCTTTTTGAAAGAAGTAAAACAAGTTTTTCAACTTAGAAAACCAACTCAAGAGCCTACTTTCAAACCATAGGCTAAATATAATGGAAGTGATTTTTGGAAATAAAATCTTGAACAAGGAAAAACCATAAGATAGATATAAGGAGTAAAATCTTTAAAATGATATAAAACCTAAGAGGTCATTTCTCAAAAATAAAGACTAACACTACATTTTCCAAAATTTCTAAGACTATGATCAAGGCCATAATAAAATAATTAATTATCGTCCATGAATCATACTTGATGAATGAGTTATATGATTATCTAAAGGAGTTTTTCAAGGTATATTGATAGCTAAGTATCTATCAAAGTTTTTGGATAAAGTGTGATTTGGATTTGGAACTTGTTTTACGAAATGGGGAAATTCGTGTAGATCTACTGCACCCCTCTGATCGCCACCTTTACGATCTCGTTTGATGAATATAACCTTAGAAATAGATATCTCTCGTTGCATAAGTAGAAATCGATATATTATATGCGCAATTCCAAGTTAAAATGAGCAAGTTATGGCCATTTTGAGTTGGAATTGGTTTCCATTCAAACTTTGATGCAAATAGAAGTTTTAGTTGATCCTTGGTGAAATACTAACCCTGGGTATTTCTTTTATGTAGGGAACGAGGAGCTCGGGACTTCTCTTCCGAAGGATCAACATGGATAAGGAATGCGCTAAGGACGAGTGAGTTCATTTCCTAAGTAATTATGCTCATTGAGTGTGTTTGTAATTGTAGTAGCACCAGACTTAGGTAAAGATAAAATTGTTGATGAGAATTGAATTTTTCCTATTGAATGAATGGTAAGTATATCGAGATGAGACTTGTTGAAATAATATTGTATGAGTTAGTATAGACTTAGATCGTTTGAAATGCTCTATGATCACTCTTAAATTACATAATGAACTTGCTACGATTCTATAAATAAACGTACATGCATATTATTTAGTGAGTCACATTGCATTATGAGAATGTTTTTGGTGGGAACAAAAGAATGATCGGGAGGCAGCGGGTCTTCATTAACATTAAGGATCTGCAGGGTCACTTAAGCTAATGGGAAGTGGAGTACAGACACTATAAACCAATACATAATAAATAGGTGGAGGACCACCTTCGTTAACATCAAGGGCCTATGAGGTCACTTATGTTAATGGGAAGTGGAGTAGACACTATAAACCACAAGAGAAAATATTGAAATTGTGGTCGCATGTTTATGGACCACCCCAAACCCCGAATGGAGGGCGTAAATCCATTCACATATGGCTACCGGAAAGTCATATGCTTGCATGTTCATGTGCTTGTGCATTCATATGATTGTTTAAATAAACTTATTTGTATATTTTATAATTGACTATATTATTGCGGAAATGAATCTCACTAAGCTAGTGTAGCTTATACCCCAATAGATGTTTTAAATGAAACAGGTTGATATAAATTTCTTATTTGGGGATAGGGATGTCTGGAGCCAAGGGAGGTTTGAGGACAATAGCGGTGAATGCCCTTATGATGTGGAAATTTATCTTGCTGAGGTTAGTTAAATTTATTTCTAATATCTTGTTGCTCATATCAAAGTTAATTGTACCACTTCAGTTATGTCTCCTTTATGTGTTGTACGCATTGTATATGATATGGAAGCCTTTGCGTGATGAGATAGTCATTCTTAGGCTTTAATATCATGTACGGCGGACTGCCACGTTAAGGGTACCTCTCGGGGCGTGACAGTTTAATTGGTATCAAAGTGATAAAGTTTTGGGAATTAGATGGGAAGACCTTAGGAGAATAGAATGTTAAGATATGATCTTAAGAATGGATGAATAAGTATTAGATAACCCGTAAGTAACAAAGAGGTTAACTTTACCTTTACGACCCATGAGTTATGGTTAGAGAATCGGAGATTTCTGAGGAAGTAAGAGACAGTTATATTAGGATTGGAGAATCTTCAAGAGTTGAAAGACCATAAGGAATGTTTTACAAGGAGAAGTTCTTAACTAAGGAATGACCTTTAAGTAAGGATGAGCCTTGGGTTTTATAACTGGGAGAATGAAATTGTAATAATCAAAGATACTACTTTGGAGATTTCTAGAAAATATGAAAAATAGTTGTATACGGATGGGAGAGTCCTAAGAGAAGGTAAACAATAAAAGATACGTTACGCAGAGAAGTTATCTAGGATGAAAACCCCGAAAAGTTGAGGAAATTAAGGGTAAATTAGGGAATGACCCAAAGGAGATGACATGAAGAAGGGGTATAAGAGGATTAAGGATGGAAAATATTTGGTGGAATAATCAAACCTACTTTAACCCTGTAAGGCACGAAGAATAAGTGACCTAACCCAACTCTTGGTTCAAGCTAAATAGGATAGATCGTAAGTTACCCCTTCGACCTATAAGATAACTAGGTGAGTAAGATTAACAATGCGTTTTTGCCATTTTCTTAAATAAGATAAAACCAAATACCAAAGTGCAATTCTTTTTCTAAAATAAGCAACTTGCGTGTAGTATAACTAGGTTAACGTGATCATTTCGTCTTATTTCTAGGAGACTACCGAAGGAGATCGTGCAACAGTCGACTAACTCTCTCGAGGAACAGCAAGTCAGAGACCGTCTACCACTAAAAGATTCAATACAACAAGTCATAAACCTTCTGAGATGTTTGGTGGACACACAAAAGCTCCTTTTGCAACAAGTGCCCATCAGAAATATGCTGGTTCAGGAAGAAGGACCCCACCAAGTGACAATGGAAAGGATTGAGACTCCCTCTTCTATGGTTGGTTCAAGCTCCAAAGTCCGGAGGCCTAAGACAACCAGCTTATTTGTTCAGAATGTACCTTTCAAGAGACGTCAAGTCCATTGCTGGAAGTGCAAGGAAAGTCACTATCCAAAGAGGTGTCCGCAACTAAAGGACAAGTGTTATCTCTGTGGGGATCCTGAGCACCAGATTCGGGATTGTCCGAGGATGAAGACTCTACATTGTTTCATCTGCAAACAACCAGGACATTGGGCAAATAGATGCCCCCAAAAGAAGTAACCAGTGGGAGGCCACCCTCGTCTGGAATAAGACAGTCTCCTAGAAACAGCAGTAGGACCCTTGAGAAGCGTTAGGAACAAATAACTTTTTGTTAAAAAAAAAAAAAAAACAAAGTTGTTTTGAAAATGTAAATTGATGTGGTGATTTGTTATCTAGTAAATGATTTGAGTTAAATTTATGCTTTGCATCCTTTTCTTAAACTTTTGTAAAGGAAGAATTTCATCTTCCCTTGATTTCATGTATTTCATTTTGAATATTATGAAGTTCCTTTCTGTTAGTTTTAATTCAATATTTCTTATACATATTTACGTTTCCGCATACTTTATTTCCGATAAGTTTCTTTAAGTCTCTCTTCGAATGCATATGACGTAATAAAAGATTTAGAATTTTCACCCAAGCGTAATAAAATTGTAGGAGAAACACACAACCACAAAAAGAACCCGTTTTGACTCCTTTGGAAACCGAGAGCCAAACGATACCAGATCGCTAGGACAAAGAGAGGATGCCACGACTAAGATCGAACGACTTATGAGTCAGAAAAGAAGCTAAAAAAATAAACTCAAGTCAATCCAGTATTTGCATCTGTAAACTACATACGAGAATGACATAAGATGAGTTACCACCGCTTCAATTTTATTAAAGCTTCTACAATACTTCATATAGTGTAACCAACACTTCGATGGAACTGTTGGAAAACCCGATGATGCAAGGATTGGTTAGCACAAGTTGAGAGATCCTTGGTACTTTTGAGGTACCTTACCACTTAAAGGTCAGCTATGAAACCCTCATGCTTCGCTTGAATGCACGAGTATGGTGGGAGTATAAGCAGAGAGAGTTGCCACCTCCAGTTACATGGGAGAAATTCATATTTGAGTTTTTGAAGAAATATTTCCCTAAGAGCTTAAGAATCCAGTACGGTGCAGACTTCCTCAACATCTCACAAGGAGATTGTAGTATGGAGCAATAGGAGGCCGAGTTTAGTAGATCACTGCAATAACGTTCCAGAACTATATAGACAAAGTGAGGAACTCAAAAGACAAAGTGTTTTTTTTTTTATGGTTTAAACAAAGATCTTTGGACCAGATTGGAAGAATATGATATCTAAAGTTATCAAGGATTAATAGAAAGGGGCACCGATAGTGGAGGATGCCTAAAGAAGGAGGAAAGAAAGAAATGATAAGGAAAAGGAGTTTTCCATTAGAATAACCCCAAGAATAGAAGTTGGAAAGCTTCACTTGAAGGATGGCTTAAACAAGGAGGAAGGCTCGATATCTGATGAGATACAATAATGGAAATATAAGGAAAAGCACTACCCTATACAGTGTCCACGACTACAATCCAAGCGTTATCCCTATGGAGACCCTGGTCACAAAAATCGAAAAGTATCCTAAGAAGACAGCTACTACCTGCTTCATAAAGACGGGACATTTAGCTAATGCCTGCCCTGGATGGAATGACCTACATATCACTCATTGAATTTATCAAGGAAGAAGAGGAAGAGATGTGCTAGGAATAAAGGCAACAAGGAAAAGGAATCAAAGCTCTTCAGGAACATCTCTATCTAGAAACCTTGTTTATGACCCTCAACCCTATTTAGAGTATGGGGAAGCCAATGAGAAGAAGCTGGAGTCCGTTGCCATAAAAGGAAATGGTAACCAAAGAAACAACTCGACGCCAGGTTAGCGCCATACCCTTAGACTACCTCGTATTCTTGCCTATCTGTAAAATTAAGAAGATAGGTTGTTAAAAACACCATGGATTAAATAACTACCCTTTGAGTAGGAAAGCCCAAGACCATAGTAAGCTAGTACAAGCCAATGATGGAAACTAAAATAAATCTTGAAATAAAATTTCCAAATACTAAGGCACCCCTCATACAACTCCTCGTAAGTAAAGAACTTTGAAAACTAGCAAATCTGGGACAATCGTAAAATAAAAGTTAAAACTTCAGTGATCGAATTCTTAAAATATCATCCTCTTAAATAAATAAAAGCACATGAGATATCTTGATTTCAACCCTGTCAAGATAATCACGATAATAAGAATCTACAAACAATGATGACTTTAATGTACAAAGAAATGTGGATCTTAAAATGCACTATCGTATACACATCTACATAAGAATGGAGGAGCGGCTCTATACCTTCTTTTAGTCAAAATAATCAGGTCATGAAAAGGTAGTGTTGTCACAAGACGTCTAGTGTCGGTCGAGTCAAGTAGTCCGTTATCACCAGTCAAGTCTATGTTGTTTTCAAAAAGGGTCGTGTGAGTGAAGGTTGGAATCGCTAAGCCAAATCTTATTGATTTGTATGCGCCATACTCCATAAAATACCTATCACACCGAATCTGTAAAATGATACCAACTATAGCATAAACCGGTGCTCGAGATATAACTAAATATTCATAATCTCTTTTCAATAAATGATATACACGTAACAAGTTTTGCGGACAAAACTTTCTTTAAGGTAGGGAGGATGTAAGCCCCTGAGAATTCAGTAATTAATCATAAAATATACATCGAAGACAAACTCTAAAAATGACTCCAAATTAAAACCGAACTTCGAACGATTCCTAAAATATAAACGAAAGCAAGTATTCATTAGTCTTGAGAAAATATAAAAATAAAATAAGGACTACAAAAGTCCTTAAGTCCAAAAACCATTACATAAGATAAACTGCTTACCTAATCTATAATTCATAAAAATCGGGATAAAAATAAAACATAGTGATAATTTGCTAAAAAGCAAGTTAATCCATAACATGACAATTTGAAGGATCAGGAAATCACCAAAGGCCAATTCCATAACTAGGCTTTGGTACGATTAAGAAAACTTTATCTGTCAATAATAAAATATAGACTTTGGAAATTCCCTAAACGACCAGACTAATAATCCTAAGAGACGAAAATCACAATAAAGCCCTAACGATCAAATCAAACTCCCAAGAATCATAGAACGAGTTAGAAATTGAAATCTCGTAATCTTAAGAAGGAAGAATTCAAGAAAGAAAATAACAAATTAAATAATCCTTAAGTTAACCAATTGTTCATAAAACCTTAAATCGAAGCAAAATAATTTCGAAAACAAAACACTATGAAGATCCTTTTTCAAAGCAAATTATAAAAATCAAGATTTCCCCAAAATCATTCCAAAAATCGATATTTGACTCAAACTCAAGAAAATCATATCCAGTAACCATTACCGATATAACCCTGGATATAATAATTCAATTCAAGATTTCCGAAAGCAGTAAGAGATATTAAATACTTATAAAAATAAAATTTAAAATAAATTTCTCAAACTAAATACGTTCTATAAACAGAAAATCTTAGTTTCCAATTTGGCAATACCTAAACCGGAAAGTCAACCGGGAACCTTAAGTCAACAAAACCCTAGTGGAAAGTAGTAGTTTAAGTCTGGCAATCCCGCGCTCTTAACCCTAGAAACCGAGATATGGCTTAAGGGTGTAGAATAGCTTGTAATAGTATAAAGTCGCTTAAAAATATCAGATTGGTAAGTTTTTGGCCTATTTCGAATCAGTTTAGACACAGACTTCGAAAAGCGTGTCCCGGGACTTGGAATACCAAAAATAAACCGTCAATACCGTTAGACTCGTAATTTTATAAGATTCCCAAAAATATCAGTTTCGTTTTTTGATATAGTAGAAATAAGAAGGTTTTACCCAAGATTAAAGCAAAATGAAAATAAGGATTTTGTTTTGGAAACTTAAAAATGAGTAAGTTGATCTTTACAATCATCCAAGAAATTTACAAACTCTTTTTGAAAGAAGTAAAACAAGTTTTTCAACCTAGAAAACCAACTCAAGAGCCTACTTTCAAACCATAGGCTAAATATAATGGAAGTGATTTTTGGAAATAAAATCTTGAACAAGGAAAAACCATAAGATAGATATAAGGAGTAAAATCTTTAAAATGATATAAAACCTAAGAGGTCATTTCTCAAAAATAAAGACTAACACTACATTTTCCAAAATTTCTAAGACTATGATCAAGGCCATAATAAAATAATTAATTATCGTCCATGAATCATACTTGATGAATGAGTTATATGATTATCTAAAGGAGTTTTTCAAGGTATATTGATAGCTAAGTATCTATCAAAGTTTTTGGATAAAGTGTGATTTGGATTTGGAACTTGTTTTGCGAAATGGGGAAATTCGTGTAGACCTATTGCACCCCTCCGATCGCTACCTTTACGATCTCATTTGATGAATATAGCCTTAGAAATAGATATCTCTTGTCGAATAGGTAGAAATCGATATATTATATGCGCAATTCCGAGTTAAAATGAGCAAGTTATGGCCATTTTGAGTTGGAATTGTTTTCCATCCGAACTTTGATGCAAATAGAAGTTTTAGTTGATCCTTGGTGAAATACTCACCCTGGGTATTTCTTTTATGTAGGGAACGAGGAGCTCGGGACTTCTCTTCCGAAGGATCAACATGGATAAGGAATGCGCTAAGGACGAGTGAGTTCATTTCCTAAGTAATTATGCTCATTGAGTGTGCTTGTAATTGTAGTAGCACTAGACTTAGGTAAAGATAAAATTGTTGATGAGAATTGAATTTTTCCTATTGAATGAATGATAAGTATATCGAGATGAGACTTGTTGAAATAATATTGTATGAGTTTAGTATAGACTTGGATCGTTTGAAATGCTCTATGATCGCTCTTAAATTACATAATGAACTTGCTACGGTTCTATAAATAAACTGTATATGCATATCATTTAGTGAGTCACATTGCATTACGAGAATGCTTTTAGTGGGAACAAAAGTATGATCGGGAGGCAGCGGGTCTTCATTAACATTAAGGATCTGCAAGGTCACTTAAGCTAATGGGAAGTGGAGTAGACACTATAAACCAATACATATAAATAGGTGGAGGACCACCTTCGTTAACATTAAGGGCCTATGAGGTCACTTATGTTAATGGGAAGTGGAGTAGACACTATAGACCACAAGAGAAAATATTGGAATTGTGTTCGCATGTTTATGGACCACCCCAAACCTCGAATAGAGGGCGTAAATCCATTCACATATGGCTACCGGAAAGTCATATGCTTGTATGTTCACGTGCTTGTGCATTCATATGATTGTTTAAATAAACTTGTTTGTATATTTTATAATTGAGTATATTATTACGGAAATGAATCTCACTAAGCTAGTGTAGCTTATACCCCAATAGATGTTTAAATGAAACAGGTTGATATAAATTTCTTATTTAGGGATCGGGATGTTTGGAGCCGAGGGAGGTTTGAGGATAATAGCGGTGAATGCCCTTATGATGTGGAAATTTATCTTGTTGAGGTTAGTTAAATTTATTTCTAATATCTTGTTGCTCATATCAAAGTAAATTGTACCACTTCGATTGTGTCTCCTTTATGTGTTGTACGCCTTGTATATGATACGGAAGCCTTTGCGTGACTGAGGTAGTCATTCCTAGGCTTTAATATCATGTACGGCAGACTACCACATTAAGGGTACCTCTCGGGGCGTGACAAGTACATTTACATGGAGTACTCGCCGGGATTATATCAGATCAAGACCCCCAATTTGTATCTATGTTTTGGACAAGTTTACAAAAGTGTATGGGGATAAAGTTACATTTCAGCATGGCTTATCACCTCCAAACTTATGGACAATCGGAAAGGATAATCCAAACTTTAGAGGACATGTTGCGTGCTTTTGTCATGGAATTCAAAGGGTGTTGGGATGCTCATTGACCACTCATAGAGTTTGCCTACAACAACAACTATCACTCTACCATACAAATGCCACCATATGAAGCTTTGTATGGACGACGTTGTAGGTCGCCTTTGTTTTGGGATGATGTGGAAAAGCTCACTATTGGACCGGATTTGGTACAAGATGTGGCGAAGAAAGTAAGAATAATCCGATAAAGGATGAAAGAGGCCTAAGATAGATAGAAAAGCTAGGCATATTAGAAAAGGTGAGTTTTGAAATTTCAGGTGGGAGACCATGTGTATTTCAAGATAAATCCAATTAAGAGTATACACCGAGTACGCTCATAAGAAAAGTTAAGCCCATGATACATTTGACCTTTCGAAGTGCTTGAATGAGTTGGAGATTTAGCCTATCGCCTAGCCTTGCCACTAAACTTATCAAGAGTACACAACGTATTTCATGTATCCATCTTACATAAGCATATAGCTGACCCAGACCAAGTAGTGGAGTTGGAGCCAGTATTGCTAAAGAAAAACCTCACTTATGAGGAACATCCGGTACAAGTCTTGGATCGAAAATTTTAAAAGCTATGAAATAAGAAAATCAAATATGTTAAAGTTCTTTGGAGGAATCATGCTCATGAGGAGGCAACCTGGGAGGCCGAGGATGAGACACGATGCAAATACCTAAGTCTGTTTGGAGCTTCAGGTATGCATTTCCAAGTTTTGAGAACAAAACTTTCTTTAAGGTAGGAACGTTTTAAACCCCCCAAAGTTTTACGAACGGTTAAGCTTAAACCCTAATTAGAATGTCAACTGGAACTTTAAAGTCAACAAAACCTTAGTTAGATGTAACAGTTTAAGTCCAACAATCCCGTGCTCGTAACCTTAAGAGAGTAAGTAAAAGATGAGTATGTAGAATAGTTCATAATAACATAAGAGAACTTAAAAATACTAGATTAGTCAAACCACAATTCATTTTGAACCGAAAAGATGCAGTTTTCAAAAAACGTGTCCTGAGGCTCAAAATAGTAAAAATATTCCATATGTACTGTTAGAGTCGTAAAAATATAAGGTTTTCAGAAATATCAATTTTATAATTTTTTGGTAACTAAAAATATCAGATATCACATTTATACGCGTATTTTCTTATTATCGATATTTTATTAGTCACATCTACTTTACATTACATTATTTATTACTTTTCTACATTATTCATCTATCTCTACTTTTTCTACCACCTACTCTTATACTCTACATACCTATTTTCCTTACTTTTTATATTCCTCATAACTTTCTATCACATCTACCTTACATATTATTATATTTAATTAACAAAAATACGAAAAAAAAAAATCACATCCCTCCCTCTCCCCTCAACAAGGCCAGTGCTGGACCTCCCACACCCCACACCCCCCCACACCCACCCACCCACACACACACACACACAATTTCACTCATATATATATATACATATATTTTCCATTTATTTTAATCACACAATTTCACTCTTCATTTTCCTATAAATACCCCCCTCCTCTTTCATTTCTTTCACACTTCATCTATCCACAAATTCACTCCCAAAATATTCCCAAAACTTTCTTCTTCTCCACACAAAACCCATTTATGCATACTACTTATAGCTTCTCTTTAGGTAAAACTTCTTTACTATCATGTCGTGTAACTTTATATGACCATGGTGTGAGTTTTCTAAACTTGCTGTTATGGAAGTTACACTATGTTCATGTATTGTTCTTGTTTATGAAAATCCATTTCTATATTTTTATGTTGTTATTATGTTTTACACGTATTATTATTGTTATTAGGCTAGCTTCTTAACAATATCTAATTAAATATTTTATGTATCTATATATATTCTTTAGAGTATATAAGCTCACTTGTTATTTATTTATTTTCATACAATGCAATTTATCTACTTTCATGCTATTTTAAGATTACCCTTTCTAGTCTTAGACTTTTCATCATCAGGTCAAAACAATTTTCTTTTCTTTTTGGGACTAGTCCATTTCTTAGTCCGAGAACTTTGATTCAAAGCTAAGACTCTGAATAACTGACTTATATTATTTTGCTTATCATTTTTTTGTTATAATTTTTCTTTTTATTTTTCTCATATTCGTGCAAAATAAAGATTTTTGTCTAAATCGCCAAAGTTTAAACTATACTCTTTACAAAAGAGATTTTTGTCACCAAAGGAGAGTTCTAAAAGAAACTTTAAATTTTTAAAATTAATAAAAGGAATCCATTTCTTTAGAAAGAACTCATTATAATTTTGTAAATACTATTATTTTGAAAGGTTTTTCTAAAACCATAACCATGGTAGAAATAAAGTCGTTTTCTAAAATTTAGGAAGATGATTCTTTGTTACAAAAATATTTTCCTTAAAAACATAATGTAAAAGAAACCTCATAAAAAGGAAATGTAAGTTTTCAAACTTAAATTTAAAAAGTTCAAAATAATAGTTAAAGGAAATACTTAGTAAACTAATAGGAAGAGTGACACTGGTGTTAGAAGTTTCAAAAAAGAAAATAGAGAAATTTATTTTTAAAGAAAAATCATCAAAGGAAATAGTGAGGTAAAACATAAAATACTCTTTGAAAACAAAAGAATCAAAAACTTCATTTTTAAAGGATCCACAAAAGAATTTCTTGTAAATTATGATTTTTCCAAACTTCTAACTAACATTGCTTTTATTAAAGAATTTTGTTTGGACAACAAATTCTTGAACATGAATGAAATATGAGCTATACATCTATCAAAAGGAATTTCTCAACTATATAGATAACTAAGTATTTATCAAAATAATTTTTGGATGATTTGATGATTGAATCAATTGCTTTTGGGATGGGAAATTTAGTGATGAATTTGATCGCCGCTGTGCTGGAGCTCATATGACCTAGTTTGAGGAAAACAGTTTTAGAAATGAATAGATCTTTTTTAATAGGTAGAAAACGGTATAATATATGTGCAATTTCGAGTTGACCAAGTTATAGCCATTTTAAGTTTGATTTGTCCTCTACACGAATTTTGACATTCTTATGATATGGTTTTGTCAAATTTCAAGATAGTTATCAAGAAATACTCACTATGGGTATTTTTCCTGACTAAGTGATCCCGAGGAAGAATATCCATATCTCGAGGACTATTTTGACTAAATGGATTGTTCGATCGACTCTTCCATTAGAAGAAGTAGCACCATAGTAACGTGAGCTTATTTTTTTAACTTGTGTACTTGATTGTGCTTGTAGTATAAATACATTAGAATTAAGGAAAGACAAAATGGTATGTATATAAAGTTGTATGAAAGAACACTAAGAATATCAAGGCGGGAATTAATTGTAAAGAGTTGCTTGTCTTAGTATAGAATTTGATATGTCTGAAATTCTATGACCACCTTAAAAGTAACAATAATGATGCTATGATATCTTAAATAAATTGATTCATGAGTACCACGTAATGAGTCACATTGCATGGGGTTATAATCCTTCGGTGAAAGGACAGTAACGTGGTCGAAAACAATGCTTAGCAGCAATGATCGAAAGCAATGCTTGGCGACAAGGAATTTAAAACAATGCTTCGCGATAATCCGAAAACATGGCTTAACACGAGTAGACTTAATATGCTTAGCAGTAATGATCAAAAGCATAACTTAACTAAGACAACTCGTTTTGAGATTACTTATTATCACCAAACCCCGAATGGAGGGTGTAAATCCATTCAACATATAGTTCCCGGAAAACTATATGCCTTGTTTACTCATGTATATTTGCATTTCACTTGAATGCTTAAATAACTTGTTTGAATTTTACTACTTAAGTATTTACTTATGGAAATAATTCTCTTTAAGCATGTTAGCTTATGCCCCTATAGATATCTTTTGCAGTTTAGCTATTTGTGGTTGAAGCCACGGGGACCATGCAGTCAGGTATTTTCCTTTTTGGTTAAGGAACTTTAGATGAAGTTTAGCATTAGTTTAGATGTATACTTCATAAAAAAATTTCTTGTAATAGACTCTAGCATTTTTTGACGAAGGAATGCCCCTAAGGCTTGTGTAAACCCCCGAAAATTTCATAATTCTTAGAAAATGATCCTAGGAGTCTAATATCAAAATTTCAATCCTAAAAATCAACCCAAATTAAAACCGAATTCTAAATCAAATCAAACACAAGAAATCTTAGTCTTGAGAAAACGAGAACCCTTGAAACAAAATACAAAATCCAACTATCGATTGAATCAATATCCGTACGCCAATCAAATCATATACCCGATTCCTAAAACGCAAATCAAAATGATATATTCAAATACCGCTTAACAACGAAATGATAAGATCCTAAATCCTTCGGTAAATTTCAGAATCAGAAATTTCAAGTTTTCACTAAAAGTCAAACTGAGTCAACTCATAATCCTAGACTCGGTTAAACGATCCCGAAAACCGAAAACTATTAAATAATCACAAATAAAATAAGATAAACCATAGATGTTGAGCTAAAAATATAAAACGGTCAAAACTCAAAAATTGTGATCTTACGAATAACTCAATAAAACCAGAAGTCAAACCAGAATCTTAAAAGTCAACAAAGCCAATAACAAACCCTAGTGCTTAAGATCCAGCAATCCCGCATTCTCAAACCCTAGAAAACGAAATTTAGTTATGGCCTAAAATAGTTCGTAATAATATAGGGTAACATAAAAATATCAGATTTGCGAATTCCGAGTATCCTTTGAACTCAAACGGGATCAGTTCTCGAAAATCGTGTCTCGAAGCTCGGAATATTAAAAATATTTAGTTTATATCAATAGACTCGTAAAAATACAAGGATTCCAAAAATATCAGTTTTAGAATTTTTCGGTAGCTAAATTACAGATATCCCATTATTACGCGTATTTTTACTACTATCGGTACTTTAATTGTCTAATCTACTATTCATAGTATTTTTCTACTATTCATTACTAATCCTCTATCTCTACTTTTTCTTACACCTACATACCTATTTCTTACTTTTTATATTTCCAATACAACTTTAATCACATCAAACTTTACACATTACTTCTTTTATTACAAAATAAACTAAATAAATCAATTTCCCCTCTACAAGTACCAAACCAGCGCCTCCCCCTCTCACTTCCATCCAATTATTTTTCTTTTTCAATTTATTTAATTACATCAAAAATTCACTCCAAAAATTCTATAAATACCCCCTTCCTCTTTCATTCTTTCACACAATTCATTTCACTACCAAAACTCTCTCAAAATCTCTTCACAAATCCTCTCTTCAAGAGTTCTCTCTACAAAAACTCTCTTAAACCAATTTTTCCACAAAACCCATTCCTTATACATAAACCTTCTACCACATATCACTACTCCCATAATACCCATTTCATCTACCATCTTCATACCACTTACACACTTTAGGTAAAGATTTCTTCCAACTATTATTCACTTATGTCATGTAACTTAACATGATTATGGTGTTGTTTTGAAACTCATATGAGTAGTAAATGCAACAACATGTTCATATTTTGTTCTTGTACATAAGCTTCCTATTTTATTATGTTGTTATTATTATTATTATTGTTATTATTTGCTTCTAATATAACTTATATAAAGTATTATGTATATTATGTATATATATTTATTTAGAGCATATAAGCTCATTTGTTATTTTTTTTCAAGTTATGCAATTTATTTATTTTATGTAATTATTAAGACTAGTCTTTCTAGTCTTAGACTTGTTCATATCAAGTCAAAACAATCTTTTATTTATTTTCTTTAATCTTTCAGGACTAATCCATTCTTAGTCCCAGGATGCCTTGATGAAGCTAAGGCTCCAATACTTAACTGGGATACCTTGATAAAGCTAAGGTTCCCAATACTTGATATTTTATTTTCTTGCTTATCATTTGTTTTTAGTATTTTCCTATGTTCTTATTATTTTATATGCTCATGATACTTGCATCTACATAATGTTAATGTCTCAACTAATCTAAAAGTAGAATCTTATTTTATTAAAAGAACTCAAAACTAGATTTTCGATTATGTGATTTATCACAAAATCATGAAGTTATTATCAACAATATAGAAATAGAGTAATACAAGTTTTTTCAGGTTTTCTTAAATAACAAAGATGGTTTTACCAAAGAAACATAAGAAATAAATATTTCCATTTTATAACCTAAGTTTGAGTGAAATAAATTGTTAATATTAAAAGTTTTTACAAAAAAACTTAAAATTTAAACTCTTTTTCACTCCATAACAAAACTAAGAAACAAACTAGTTTTTAAGGTCAAGATGAATTCAACCCGTAAAGCTATAAACCCACTTAGGAAAAATGATGATTTTCAAATTTCTAAAGAAAGAACTTGTTTTCAAATAATATAAACAAGATAAGATTAGAAACAAAGAGTTTTATCAATAAAGAAAATTATTTTCAAAGGAAATGAAGAAACCAAGTTTTAGAAAAAAAAAACCTATATTTTAAAATGATAAATATAAGAAGACAAGACTTATTTTCTAAAAACATTATAAATAGAAAAAGGTCTTCAACAACTTAATACACTTTTGATGAATTGGATCTTTTATCACTAGAAGTAAAACTTATGAAAAACTAAGGTTGAAAGAAAATTTATTCTTGGAAAAAGAATGAAGAAAATAAAATAAGAATACACTCATTTATAACAACCTAGGAAAATATAAAGTTTCTTTAAATACTTAAAAAGAAATTTTCAAAGTTAAAGTTTAAATGAATTGTTTTATGAAATAAATTGCTGAGACACTACCATTAGAATTTTCGCATATAAAGTAAGCTTATCTATATACTCAAAGGATTTATCAATTATATATACATATATATATATATGTTTATATTTTTACTAAAGGATTTTGAATGAAGTTGAGTTAGAAAATGGATTTACAAAAGTTTAGAATTATTCGCTTCAAATCTGTACCCAATGTTTTCGGAACCCAAATGACCTTTTATGACACAGATAAGTTTAGAAATGGATAGATCGTTTCGAATGAGTAGAAAACGGTATATTATATGCAAAATTCCGAGTTAAAATGAGCAAGTTATGGCTATTTTAAGTTGGAATTTCCTCCTATACGATTTTACTGCGATTTTTAGAATCTCCAAGGATAGAAATTTCATGAAAGACTCATCCCGGGTATTTCTCTTGACTAGGTGATGAAGGATACGAGAATACCCTACCTGAGGATTACTATGACTAAGAAGATTGTGAAATGGACGAGTGAGTTATTCCTCCTAATTTCGTTACCTTACTTGTGCTTGTAAAGTAGTAGCATTAGTATACTAAGAAAGAAAATAATATATATATATATATATATATTTGGGGAATTCGGGATTATGTGTATATATGTATGATTCTATGCTTATGCGTGAAATGAGAATTAAGAATATCGCAACTGCAAATTGCTTGTTTAAATAACTTTGTTTACTTACTTGTATGATTACTTGTTTATTGACAAATTGATTGATTGCCCCCTAATAAAACTTAATAAGGTTTGGCTTAAGAAAAATAAAACGCTCATGCATAGCATTCATCGAGTCACATCTTTTTCCGAAGGTTGCTACTCCTACGCGTAGAGTTGGATTGGCTGTGATCGTGCGGTGCCACGGGCCATGTTCCTTCCTGGAGAATCCAAATCGCTCGGGGAAAGCGACTCTAGGTTCAGAGCCAAGCTAACCGAACGCTGTGGGTGAGGACCTGGGGACTAGCAGTAGAAGGTTGAGGACCTTCAACCCCGATTCCCTAACCTTTGATACAGAAGGGTAAATCCGTTCTATATATGGTTTTCAGATAACTATATATATTTGCGTAATCATGATTGTTGCATTATATGCATAGCATATGCGTGAAAGTCTAAATGAACTTGTTTGAAAATATGGTGCGAATGAAAAGGAATATCTCACTAAGCTAGTTGTAGCTTATATCCCTATAGATTTGTTGAAACAGGTATACCCGTGGCTTAAATTGAGTATTATGATATTAAGGAAGTCATGGAAGGATGTTAAACTCCTATGAAGGAAATGGAATCATAAGATGAAATAATTTTGTAAGGTTCTTTATATGGAATGGCTTATGTGATTAGTGATGTATTTTTATTTGAAGATAATAGAGGGATATGCCTCTAAGAATTGTAATTTAATATGTTTATGTTTTATGATAAGTATTCTCTTTGCCTTGCTACTTATTTATTATCAATATAAATTGCGCTATTCCGATTCGTTCCCTTGGTTGTGATGTACGCCTTGTACATAATATGGAAGCCTTTATGTGAATGAGGTAGTTATTCCTAGGCTTTAATATTGTGTACGGCGGACTGCCACGTTTAGGGTACCCCTCGGGGCATGACAGCTTGTATGACAATTATTAGGAATGAATAAATATTAGGATTTCTATTTCTTAATTTGTTATTTGTTATTGTATCTTCTTAAGCTTTATATTTTAAAGTATGGTCCTCTAAATATTGTAAGAGCACATCTTATACCTAATATCAAAGCTTATGAGAATGACTAAGGTTGTCATACTTAATCTTCAATATTAAGTGTGGCGGACTGTTACGTTTAGGGTACCTTTTGAGGTGTGACAACTACTCAAGTATTGGGATGCCACCATATGAAGCATTATATGGTAGAAAGTATCGATCACCATTATTCTGAGATAATCTGGACAAAGTAATGATTGGATCTGAATTGATACAGGAAACAATTGACAAGGTCACTGTGATAAAGTAGAAAATGAAAGAAGCTGAAGAAAGACAAAAGAGCTAGGCAAATCTAAAAAGGAGAGAATTGGAGTTTACTGAAGGAGAACATGTTTATCTAAAGATAAGTCTAATTAAAAGTCTTCATAGTGGAAAAACAAAAAGAAAGATGAGTCCTAGATATATTAGACCATTTGAGATATTGGAACGAGTTGGAAATTTGGCATATTGTCTTGCATTGCCACCCAACTTATCTGGTATACATAATGTTTTCCATATATCAGTACTAAGAAAATATGTACCAAATCCGAATAAAGTGGTTCAGTTGAAACTAATTGATCTAAAAGAGAACATAACATATGAAAAGCATCCTTTTTGGATATTGGACAGAAAAGTGCGAACTCTCAGAAATAAAGAGATTGGTTATGTTAAAGTACTATGGGATTCTCGAACTGAAGAAATGACATGGGAACTGGAAGATGAGATCAAGAGAAGCTATCCTTATCTTTTTGAAAACTTAAGTACCTAAGTAAGCTTTGAGGACAAAGCTTATTTTAGGGGGGTAGAGAATGTAAACCCTAAGAATTTTTCATACTAATAAAAATAGAAATAAATATAAATATAGAAAATAGATGGTTAATATTGAACTCAACAAAGACTCTAGAATAGAACTCCGAGTAGTAGTAAGCCTGTATATAGTCTTAAACCTTAAAACAAAGTTTTCTAAATAGTATTAAATACTACTAATAAGATTTCATAGTGAGTATCGAAAAATCAATATATAATGATAACTTGGTTAAGATTTTAAATGTGATAAAGAGTAAATAACCAATTACGTTTATAGTTAGAAAACGATAACCTAAAGACAAACCTTTAGGATTATAAATACACAATAAAAACATAAACAGATCTATAACTAATAATCTAGACTCCAAATAAATATTTAGATCACACAGTTGTTTTAATTAGAGTATTTTTGAGCTATTAGAGCCTAAAACAAAAATTGGCCTATTAAGCCTAGAAAACCTTAATCGGGTGAGATAAAATCTTAAAAATAATTAATTGTGTAAACCTTATACCCAAAGTTAAACTTAATAACAATCTAGAAAATTGTAGAACTCTATAAATTTTTGGAGATAAAACTCTTGATTGATTGTCATATTTATACCCGTTTAACTTAATAAAGAATCCTAAATTTAGATAATCATTAACTAATTAATATTATATTAATTAGGTGTATATTCGGTGCAAATTGGTAAACATTCGTAGCTGGAAACTCCTCAAATTGTGCGCAGTCGAAATCACTTAGCAAATAAGTCAATCAAGCACCAAAATGTCAAAGAAAATACGAAACAAACCAATTAGAAGCTCCCAAATCAGCCAAGCTCATTAAATGCAAAGGCATGCAAATTGGATTTGGTGAAGCAAACTTCTCCTTCTCGGTCGAAAATGTGATGGAGTTGTTGTCTCACCTTTGTTATATATATATGCAATCATTTAGTAACAGACAAACCATATAAAACATATCAAACAAAGAATACAAACCAAGCTCCACACATCACACAAAAACATCGTTGTAGCAGCTACAATTTCATGCAAAAACAACCCCGAAACAACAATCAAAGACACAAACACAACTTTAAAACAACTTCATTAAACACAACAACAAGTTTGGAAAGGGAAAAACAAGGTGAGTTAAATTCATTTTTAAGTTAGTTATGTGTTAAAACATTAGCTTAAACAATGTTTTGTTAATCCTAAGTTCGAAACCAGCTTAGAAACGGAGTTTAAAACATCCATAACAAGGTAAGCTATGATGAACCCTAGTTACACTCTTTATATTCATTAAATAACGATTATGTACATGTTGATATGTTGTAGGATGATATTTGTATATATATATATATATATATATACACACACACACATCATGTAAAACACTTAGGAATCATTTAAAAACAAGTTGGACGTAGGAAAATCACGAAAAAGTGGATCAAAATCACATGGAATATGTTGAATATTGAACTCGCAAAAGAGCATGGGTTGAACACGAGGTGGTGAACTCCTTGTGTTTCTCTTGGCTTTCATTCTTTTGAAGAAGCCATGCTTTCAGAAAAACACGGCTAGTACACGGACATGTACCAAGCCATGTTTCTCTTGGCTTATATTAAAAAAAATAAAATAAATATCTTTTATTCTGAATATAATAATAATAATAATAATATTATTATTATTATTATTATTATTATTATTATTATTTATTATTTGTTGTTGTTGTTGTTGTTGTTGTTGTTGTTGTTGTTGTTGTTGTTGTTGTTATGAATATTAATATTATTAATATATTATTATTATCAATATTAATATTATTATCATTATTGCTAATATTAGTATACTTTACAAATAAGAATAAATTATGATTATTGTTTAAAACTCAACTTATATGGGTATAAATATATAAGAATGAAAATTTAAAATAAGCTAAAATATCAAACAAACATGATTTCTAACATAGTTAGGTAATAATATCAAGAAAAATCAAGAGAAACACGATAAAACTAAATGATAGAAAATAAATGTTAGTTACTATAATAAGTTAACTAAAGAACAATGTAAGCCCCGGAAAATTTCAATAAATAATTCTAAAATAAACATCGAAGATAAACTCAAAAAAAAACTCTAAATTAAAACTAAACTTCGACTAGTCCTAAATTACGAACAAATCTAGAAATTTCTAAATTTTGAGAAAATGAGAATCCTTAAAAATAAAATAAGAACTCAACAGTCTTTAAATCTAAAACCATTACGTATGACAAATTCTATGCTTAACTCTGACTTATAAAATCGGGTAATATAGAACTCAAAAACAAATTATTAATAAGTAAATAACGATAAATCTTCGAAAATAAAACCCAATTCAAGAATTTCGAAAACTTTAAGAGATATTAAATACTTACAAAAATAAAATTTAAAATAAATTTCTCAAACTAAATGTGTTGTATAAACATAAACCATTAGTTTCCAAATTGGCAAAGATTTAAACCAGAAAGTCACTCGGGAACCCTAAGTGGAGTATAGTAGTTCAAGTCCAACAATCTCACACTCTTAGCCCTAGAGGCCAAGGTTTGGTTTAAGTGTGTAGAGTAACTCGTAGTAATATAAGGTAGCTTAAAAATATCATATTGGCAAATTTTTTATCTATTTCGAACCCGTTCAGATATAAATTTTGAAAAGCGTGTCCCGGGATTCGATATATAAAAAATATAGCATTAATACCATTAGATTTGTATTTTTATAAGAATTTCAAAAATATCAGTTTTATAATTTTTCGATAACTAGAAATATCTGATTTTGCAATTATATTCGTATTTTTTTATTATTGGTAATTAACTAATCTTTTGCACTATTCACTACTATTCGTTACACAATTTTACTACTTTTGTAAACCCTTATATTTTTAGATAAATATTTTATAGATCATAGAAAATTCTATTTTTCTAAAATTTAGTTCGTTTCGGGTTTTTACAAGATCAGTTTCTATTTAAGTCCCGATACTAAAAATAAAATAAATTAATTTAATAATTGAAAAATATTTTTATTTTCATAAAATAACCTTTTAGAGTTTTCGAGTCATAAAAATATCAATTATAACTCATATTCGCGTATTTTGATCATACCGATAACTTATTTGATAATTCACCAAAATAAATAAATAAATTATCTTATTTTAATTATGAAAATCCTATTATAAAAATTTCGAATGCATTTTTCTATTTTTCTATTTTATTTATAGAAAAGTACTATTACAAACCCATACCTATAGTACACTTTTCACACATCACATCTTTTTCATTTTAATCTTTCTACACTTCACTTATCACTTCATGGCAGATTTTTTAGCTCTTTTTACTGCCCTTTTTCCTTTGAAACACTCCAATTTGATTAAGATAAACCTATTTCAATCCTTCTTAAAGAAGTAACACATACACTTGCTTACACATTACAATTTTAAGTCAAAAACCAACTAAATTTCCCTCCCTCTCTCTTCCCAAAAATCACGCCAACCATAGTGTTGTATTGGCTGCCCTTTTCTTTTTTTCTTTTTACTTTATTTTGAGTGTCTTTAACCCCTCATATCTCTCTATATATGCCCTCTCTCTTTCACACATTTAACCCTTTATCATTCTTTGCAATTTTCCTCTCTATTTCCTCTCTTTCTCTCTTCATTTGTTCTTGTTCTTGCAAGAAGAACTTGCTGACCCTATCATATATGTGAGCTCCACACATATTTCTTCAAGATCCTTAGGTAAAACTCTTATTCAAAGCTTCCATGTTGATGTAGGTGGAGCATAGTGAGAGTTTTATATATCAAAATGACCTTCCATAAGCTTAAAAGCTAAGGATGATGATGCCAAAATGAAACACTCATCTTATTCATGATTATTCTCTTGTGATCTTATTATTTGCTTGCTAGAAATGGTTATATTTTGTAGATCTAACTTTTGTGTAACTTTGATTATGTTTATGTTTAGATCTATGAGTTTATAGCTTACTACCATGGAATTCTCTTTATTTATGTCCATAGTAGGTGTAGATCTTAGTTTGAACTAAAAAAAAAATGGTGAAATTCGTATTTAGGAAATATCCATATTTAAAAACCACTTTCCAAGTGTCAAAATGGAAGTTTTACTTGAAATAATGAAGGCTTAGTGGGTATATATCATCAAGACTTCATTTTATATAATTCAAAGGTGATTTTCAAAGATTATTTTTCAAAACAAAAATTCTACTTTTCGGATCTAGACCAAGGCATAACTTAAAAACATGTTTTTCAACTCAAAAATGAAGATTTTATTCAAAAGATATGTCCTGTCACGCCCCGGAGGGTACCCTAAATATAGCAGTCCGCCGCACGTAATATTAAAGCTAATGAATGATAATCTTAGTCACGCAGGAGCTTCGATATCATGTGCAAGGCGTGCTTACAAGATAGTAGGAGACTCACAAAGGTATTACGTTTAAGTAGATAATAAAAGCATGCAAGAACTTATATAGATACACATATAATACATTGGCATAACGTCTCTTACAACTTCTTAGGGGCATTCCCCCGTTCTAATAGTCTTGTTCAACTAAGCCATCATCAAAATATACATAAATATAGCATAAATCTACTATAGAGATTTTTCTTAGAAGTCTATATTCAAAACTAAATACATATAAACTTCCCAAAAACTTCCTAGTAGCTTTGGACTCATACCGACAAAAGGGGCTCCTTGGTGCTAACCACAAGTAATCATACTATACAAAAAGCTATGGGTATAAGCAAAACTAGCTTAGTGAGATAACTCATCTACAAAACATTTCATAAAACACACAAGTATTTAGACAATCATATGAGAATGCATCAATCACATAAGCAAACAAAATACACACGATTAACCAGAAACCATGTGTAGCATGGATTTTATGCCCTCCATGTCAGGGGTTGGGTGATTACTGGCATATGACCATCAATAATTGCAGACTTACTAGCTACTTGCCCTGTAGACTTTCGGCTCCTACTTGCCCATGTAGATATTCCGGCTTCTACTTACCACCACTACAACTCCTCGTTTCCCCACACGAGAATAGTAGTGAAAATAAATGTGACCCACAAATATGATATGCATGAATCGTTTTCAATATAGGGTTATTTCATTATTGTCAAGTTCAAGTTAAAGGTGATCAAAACAATATTCATCATATCATTGCAAGAAGACAATTTATTCATCAATTCCTCTTTCGATATTCTTAGCTTTTATTCAATCAATCATGAATCTAAATCACACAACATTTGTTCATTTATCTTTTTCCTTATTTTCTAGTGCTACTACTTACAAGCATAACAAGAAATATAACTTAGTAAGAATTAACTCACTCCATGACGATCGCTCTAGTCGAAGTAATCTTCGGAAGGCGATATGGTCCCTTCTTCACCTAAACAAGATGAAATATCCAAAAATGAGTCTTTCATAAATTTCTACTTTTGAAGATTCTAAATCTATTTTGAATTGTGGTAAGATCGGATTAAAGGAAATTCCAATTTAAAATTGCCATAACTTGCTCATTTTAACTCGGAATTTCATATTATATACCTTTTTCTACCTACTTCAAAAGATCTATTGATTTCTAGAACTATTTTCATCAAACTAAGTCATTTGAGTTACGAAATAGTGATGATCAAATTCACCACAAATTTCACAAATCCTTCTTTTTACAAAAACTCATATCAAAGAGATAAATATTATAATAGTTTGTAAAAAATTTGAAATTTATTTATATATATATTCATTGACTCATATCAAATGCATGAAATTAATGAAGTTATCTCAACCATGAATTTTTTTGTAAAAATAAAGTCTTCTAAAGATTTTGGAAAAGTGAAACTTTTGAAAATTTCCCTTTAGCTTGCTAGAAAATATCTCAAGTTATTTTAAATGAGTATTTTTTTTTTCCTTAATTTCATTTCCTTAGTCTTTTTAAATTTCTAAAGAATGATTTTATTTTTTAAGATTATTTTCTAATACTTTTTGAAAGTAGTAATAATTCTATATTTATAGAATTGATTTCCTTTTTTTTAAGATCATTCTATTTTTATGAAAGGAAATTTCTTGGTGTTTGTTAAACTAGTATTGATGAAAAGTGAAATTTAGTAAAACTTTTATTTAATCAAGAATTTATTTTCATTTTATGACTTTGTAAAGTGTATGTATGTATTGTTTAAAAATTCCTATGTTCTTAAAATTTATAATGAAATCCTCTTGATTTCTAAAAAAAAATTGTTAAGATAATTTCCTAAGTTTTATGAAAAATTACTTCCTTCATAACAATATTTATTTTTAGAGAAGAACTTCTATTTTAAGAAAACTTTTCCTTCTTTATCTTGTTGAGACGAAAATCAGTATGTTCATGAATATGAAATCATAAAGTTATGAAAACATAAGAAAGACATAAAAATTAAAGAAATAAGCTATTACAGAAATATGCCAAGTATTGAAACCTTAGCTTTCAAGGTATCCTGGGATTAAGAATAGAGTAGTCCCAAAAGAAAAAGAAATTTGTTTTGACTTGATAAAAACAAGTCAAGACTAGAAAGACTAGTCTTAAAATAACTTAAAAGTAAATAAATTACAAGGAAAGTAAATAAATAGAAAAAAAAAAGTGATTATATGCTCTAAAAGATATATATAGCTACTAATAGATATATTTAGTTAAATATATGAAAGCAACATAAAGGAAATAGATTCATGAACAAAACAAAGTATGAACATATTGTTGCTTTCTTAACCTTCATGTTTAGAAACACACATTAAGCTTATACTAATAAATGAACAAATAAAAAGCTAAAACTATTACTATAGAAGAAGTAGAAACTAGAGAAGTCTTGAGAGAGTTTATGTAGAGATTTTGAGAGAGTAATTTTAGTAAATGGAAGGTGTGAAGGAAATGGAAGGAATAGGGAGTATTTATAAGAAAAAGTGGAAGTAAATTTGTGTTAATTAAATAAATAAAAATTGAAAAAATTTGAGGAGAGAGGAGATGTAGCCGGCTATACATGAGAGAGGAAGGAGAGAAATTAATTTTTTTATATTTTTAATGAAAAGTAAGATATGAAAGATGTGAAGTTGTATTGGAAATGAAAATTATAAGAAAATAGAGGTATGGTTGTAAGAGTAGGTTGTAAGAAAAAGTAGAGATAGATAGTGTAGAATAGTAATAAATAGTGTAATTTAAAGTAGACATGACAATTAAAGTACCGTAGTAGTAAAAAATACGCGTATAATTGCGATATCTAATATTTTTAGTTACCAAAAAATTATGAAACTGATATTTTTAAAAACCTTATATTTTTATGAGTCTAACGATATATTCAGAATATTTTTATCATTCTGAGCCCTGAGACACGCTTTTCAAAAACTGTGTCCGATCGTGCTCAAAACGAATCACGTTTTAATTAATATGATATTTTTAAGCTTTCTCATGATATTACGAACTATTCTACATACTAATTTACTTACTTTCTTAGGGTTACGAACATGGGTTGCCGAACTTGAATAGTTAAGTCTGACTAGGGTTTTTATTGACTTTAGGATTTCCGGTTGACCTTTTAATTAGGTTTAAGCTTAATTGATCACAAAACTTTGGGGGTTTACATGTCCAAAAACAACTTTTGTAAATTTGGATCTAAACCAAGACCAATTTTGGAAACCTATTTTTCAACACCAAAATGAAGGATTTGTTTAAAATATGAAATGCTTATGGAATATGTATCAATAGGAGATGTTTTTATAAGTAAATGGTAGATCTACTAATAGAGATTCTCAAAATAGGAAGATATTACAAAATATAAAATTTGAGTTTTATAACCTTGTGAAATTCGTATATAGGAAATAATGATATGAAAACCTATTTTCCAAACTCAAATGAAAGTTTTACTAAATGAATGAAGTCCTTAGTGGCTAGGTATGGTTGAGCCTTAAGTTTCTAAGTATCAAATGAGTTTACTTAAAGGAATCACCACAAGAATAATTTTTACAAATTCGGATTTTTGGATGAACCATATTTAAAAACATGTTTACAAAGTGTAAAATAGAAATTTTTGTTGAAGAATAAAGGCCTTAAGAATATAAATATGAGGACGTAATTTTAACAAGAATAAATAAATTTTATCAAGGAATTTTTAAAAACAAGTGGGAATTGTCAAAATACAAGACTAGCCTTTCTAAATTGATTTTTCATAAAGTCTTACAAGGAAAAAGTTTTTAAAAATTTCTTTTATTAAATATCATCAAGAACATGTACATATATATCTCATGACATATCATTTATGATAGTAGCTTATTCATATTGCAGGTATACTTACCTTGGATAGTAGAAACTTCATAAACTTTCACAAAATCATTTTCTAATTTGGTTTTCGCTACTGATGAACTGATTTGATCTTTTCAAAGCTTAAAGGTTTTCAAAACTTAAATATGATAGTATAATTAGATAGATCTTTCGAAGTAGATAGAAATCGGTATATAATTTGCTAAATTCTTAGTTAAAATGACCAAGTTATGGCCGTTTTAAGTTGGAATTCCCGCGTAGAACGAGAATTACGAACTTGATAGTTTGTATGAGATAGAATGGATTAGTTTTTGAGTTGAAATACTCATTTGGGTATTTCTTTTCGTTAGGTGACCTTGCTTTCGAGGATTCGTTGCCACTCGACTATTACGATTAAAAGACCGGAGTCCAATGGACATGTAAGTTTTCTCCTATTTTGTTACCTTATTTATGCTTGTAGCTAGTTGCATTAGAATTATAGGAAGAAGATAAAAACCGATATGAATGGTGATGGGATGGATAATGAGACTTTGATGTATGTATGCTAAAGAATACTAAAGTATATCGAAAACCATGAATCAATTGGATAACTGCACTGTTCATATTGTTTTGTTTATGTGTATGATATTGGTTAGTCACTCTAAGAATGTATGAATAACTTGACCAAAGCAATAATAATAATAATAATAATAAATTGGTCATGCATCGCATCAATCGAGTTACATTTGGTAGCATGCTACTCCTACGCAAGAAGATCAATATGGTCGAGGTCACGTTTGGAGAATGAGACCCGGTATCAGAGTTCATTCATAGAGAACTAAAGCATACTAGGGATACATTCCATGAATGAGCCGAGCCGAGTCGAGTCGATTGCTAAGAGCTAGGGGGCTCGGGTTGTGTAGACTTCCAATACCATCCCTAACCCCTAGATACGGAGGCGTAAATCGTTATGTGTATAGGTTCCGGATACCCATATATAATTGTCTGCTCATGTGTTTGTTCATGCGTAGCATATGGATGATTTATAACTTGCTTGTTATAGTACGAAATTAAGAAAACTCTCACTAAGCTAGTGTAGCTTATACCACAATAGATGTTTGAATAAATAGGTTGACAAAAGAATGCTACCTGAGGATCGAGATGTCTGGAGTCGAGTATGATCTTGAGGTTCCAACAGGAAGTAAGAATACTTGAAGATATTAGCTAGGTTTTGTGAATTTCTTTGTAATAGTTTTATGTAGTGAAATCTTTTGATGAATTATAATTGAATTATAATGAATTGTATTTCCTTTACATTGTTACTCAAGTTGTATCAATATAAAATGAATCACTCCGATGTGTCTCCTCCATGTGTTAGACGCCTTATACATAATATGAAAGCCTTTGTGTGACTAAGGTGGTCATTCCTAGGCTTATATATTGTGTGCGGAAGACTGCTGCATTTAGGGTACCCTTCGGGGCATAACAAACAATATAAAAGTGATGATAATAGTAATCATAAGATATCAATCTACTAAATATAAATTTTACAACTACACAATAAAAATATATAAATATCAAATAAGATCAAGAAAAGCAAAATGAAAATAAATATTAAAAAATATTTGTTATCATAGAACCATGAAAGGACCAATATAGTAATAGAAAGAAAACCAAATATCAGTATAGGACACTTAGACACTCATAGGAGTTTAATCATATAATTTATGTTATATTGATGAATATATTTATTCATCTCAAGAGGTGACCTTAATACTGGTGAGGATTTCCCTATCGATTATTACGATTAGCTAGTATGACTAAGTAAGTAACTCAGACTTATTACATTATGTGTACTTATAGTTTAGCTAATCTTAAACAAAAAATAATAACATGAATTTACTGTATGGGTTTATGGGAATTGTTTGCTGTATGAATTGTTGATTGCTTAGCTACTCTAATAATAGTGATAATAGAATTCTGTATGAACGTGTTGCTTGTATAGCATATTGATTGTCTGTGTAATGATTGATCACCTTAAACCTGATTAAAAACTACTGGTACCATAAATGAAATGAATATGCATTGCATGATTTGCATAAGCAGCAATCTACTACGTGTCAGTATTTCGGATCTCTAGTAATGCTTGGTTTTTCTATGCAAAGAAACTATTAGTTCCATGCAAGATTACCTTTGTTCTATCGGTACTATAAGTACTAAATGGTAAATGAATGGACGCCGCTTATGGTATCACTTTGAAATGCTTAACACTTAGTGGAGTTTCTAAGGCTAAAAACAGGAAATGAGTGTTAAAGATATGATAAATTCAAAATCATAATTAAAGTGAGTATTGTTGTTTTCTTGTATGCTTAGTCTCTCCTAGGTAGGTAGGCCATAGTATTGTACTCCTTCAACCCCAATGAGAGAGCGTAAATCTTCATCCTACTTTGGATTCCAAGTTATCTAGGCTTGTATTTGTACATATGCTTGATTGATGCATTACATATGATTGTTAATAAACTTGTTTAATATGTGGTAAGTTCTGGTTATTCACTGAGCCTATGGTTTCGCTTACACTCCTAAAGAAATTTTAGGTTTACATTGCAACCATGGCTAGTTACATCTAGGAATATGGCCCTCGTAAGAGCTTAAGAGCTGGATGCTTATGGGTCGAATCGGGATAAGTTACTTTCTATTATTCCTAGTATATATTAGTTAGTATATTGTTTATCAGTCATGCATTTGGAGATTTATGGAAAAATTATATGGTCTGTTATATCTTTATGATATCTTTTACTTGTGATGATAGTTATTTACTAATTTATGTCTTAAATGTATTTGTCCTTTCTTATCCAAACAACTAAAAGATCTTATTGTTTGAAAATATGTCACTCTCTAAAGGTTAACTAGTAATAGTATTCAAGTGTGGCTTGTTTCCTACTACTAGGGCACCTTCGGGACTTGACACATCTAATATGAAAAAATGTCCCACCTATCCCAACTAATGTAGGATGACATGGTCGTTTTAGTTGTGGAATAGTTTTAGTGTTACCTATTGCGTTGTCGAACCTTATTTAAAAGATTTTCTCTTTTTTATTAAACAATATTCTTGTAAGATGGTAGCTATGGTTAAGTCTATATTCTATGCAATATGCTTACCATCTATGTATTTAATTACCGAAAGTCGCTTATGCATTATCCACTTATCATCTATCCAATGGCATGTAATGCCCATGTATGGATTCTCACTCTGTCTATCTATCCAAATATTAGAGAGCATAGAAACACATGTATCAAGACACTCAAAGACATGCAAGCTCTTGCTTACCTTTGTGGTCAATGCCGTCAATGTTTCGCTTCATTGTCCTTACAATATAAGGGCGAGCCTGAGGGTTCAACGTTTCGTTGTGGCAATACCTCATATTAGATGTTTGCCAACGCCATATGACAAATGCAAACCACTTATCATTCTTGCAAGACCATGCTTGCAATTTTCATCATGATACTGAAAAATTCTAGCTTATTTGCTTAACTCAGGATGATCAATTTGCTGTTGAGATGTTTACAAACTGAATTCCGATGGGTGTTTTAACCTCGTGTGCTTGGTGAAAGTGCCATAGCCATCCCTTGATCTCCATGAGTAGCTAGCTAAACAATAACTGCAGTATCCATAGGCTTTTCAATCCTTATTTGTAACTTTACGAAAATGTTTTGTGAAAATTTCATACTTAAAAGAGTGGGAAGGCCTACCTTCCTTTTTGGCCTGACCCTAAGCATCGACTACAGTAGCCTTATGTTGCTCCTCCTGCATCTTAAGTGGTGGCAATTCTTGCACTTGCGGATCCTCTATCTTTAAGCACAATGTGTTTCATGTACCGGCGTCCACTGCTTGAACCTAGGTAGAGCGGGGGGAAATGCTTCAGGATTCATGTCTTTGAAATGAAATTGATTATAATCAACATATTCAAGTTGGTCATTTGGATCAATTGAGTGGTGTACTTTTATAAACTTGCCTTTCCTGCGATTGCTATTACCTTATGACTTCTTTGAGCCATTTGAATGTCCTCCAAATAATGACCTTTTTTTTTGTTAATAGAGGAAGAGGTATGGATTTTATAACAAAACAAATTAATATGGAAAGGAAGTATTTCAACTCAGGTAATATTGAGAGAAAGAAAGTTTGATGAAGCGAATGAATTGAGAAGCAAACAGGTAATGTTTTATTTATAGTTTGAGGTAGCAATAATTCAAAGCACCACGTTTGTTCAAAAATATACATAGTGTATATTGATGTCCTTATCTGCATGTATAGTCCAAAAAGTAATGCTAATTTTCACCATCCAAATTTTTCATGCTCTGAATCTGCTAGCGTCAAATTCTGAGCTATTTTGGATGCTAGAAAAATTTCAAAACACATACTATTCAATACAGTAATGTCGATCCATTTTCAACTTTATGAAGAAAAACAAAGTAAAGGGAAGTCACGGACCTGACCTTTTCCATGGAAATGCATGGTGTTTTGTCTTGACATGAAATCTGCTTTTAGGCTGAAAAACTTGAGGAAACTAAAGCAAATTCAAGGTTCTGTTTAAGAACAATTATAGACATGCACTAGCAGTACTAGCACCTATGATTCTTGGTTATGTGATATATATATATATATATATATACATATATATATTCTTTAATTTTTTTTCTAGATTGTATTTGTTCCAATATCATATTAATGTGAGAGTAACAAGAAAAACAATAATAGACGAATAAAATATTCTGCATAGTGATTCATGTGGAAATGTGATCACAAACAATTATTGCCATACTAGTAATAGCATAGTAACTTTGTCTTTTATTTTTCAACCATCATTAAAAGAATTATATATATGTATACATTATACAAATACACATTTATACAATGAGGCCTTGTAATATAGTTATAGATCATGGCTATTTTATCATAGTAATATATTATATATGGATTTGAAATAAATTTTTTTTTTTTTATCATAAAACCAATGACATATAGAATAATTTTATGTAGTTATAATCATTGAAAAATATATATGAAAAAAAATGATATACTAGTAGAATTTTTTTTGCTTTACTTTAATCATAAAAAAAAAGTTTTGAACAATTTCTTTTACCTTTTCCATTTTTTTTCCCTAAACTAGCTTTGAACTAGTGGTTGGGTAGGTCATATATGTTGACACCCCAACAACCCAGTGAATCGCTAGTTCAATGGGCAAGTCATGACATGTATGGCCGGTTTGGGCCGACGGGCATAACCCACCGGTGACGATTCTATCGAACTGGCCCTTGTCAATGTTTAGATGGACCCACACATAATATAATAATTATACGTATACTCTACTATCATGATATTAAATCTATTTATAATAAACTAATATATTATGAGAATTTAGGCGTTAGCATTTGATACTATGGACAAAAAAGAAAAAAGGAAAAAAAATAATTTGATAGAGTGTGAGCCAATTTAATGTGTAGAAATCCCAAAGTTTAGTTTCCATTTTAATGCAACGTTAAACTGCAACTTTAAAAAAAAAAGGTATAATTTATTACATAATCGTGTATTCTTCCACATTTAATCTACTTATATTGTATCTTTGGCAAAAAAAAAAAACCACTTATATTGTATTTATATTAGGGTAAATTATACCAAAAGATCATAACTAAATTTATTTGAGGTCACAATCTTTTGAATGGTTTAATTAAGGTCACGAGAAGTGAGTCTTTTCAGGTCACCATTCACATGTGCTAGCAGGAGAAAAATTTAATTAAAACTCAAAAATCTGCCACATTGTGATGTGTTAATAGTGAGCTGAATTGACTTATTTTCTTAAATATTGTGACCTCAAATGAACCTACTCCCAAGTATTGTGACCTTTCGGTATAATTTACCGATTTAGTTTGCTAGATTGAAATAAATATTCCTTCTACCATTATTATTAAAGAATAACTATTCTTTAATTCGGTTTACAAGAAATATACTATAACAAATGTTTATTTTATGCAGGGTTAATATCACGAATGGTACATAAACTTTGACAAAATACACCATTAAGTACATAAACTTTGAAATCGATCAATTTAACTTCTGAAAGAATTTTTTGTGCATGTTAATAGTACCTTGGTCATGTTCCTTGAGATATTAAATTATTAATTTTAAAGTTTTTCAGGTACTAAATTATCAATTTCAAAATTGATTAATTTCAAATTTTAGATATCTAATTGTATATTTTACCAAAATTCAAAAGCTATTTATAACATTATCCCTTTTATGTAATGTTAGTTATAGTAGAAATTTATATTCCTTTCTTTTATGGGAGAAATAAATTCCTCATTGAATTCAATTTCTTTCCTTTTTTTTATTTAATTCTCTTAATCATAAAATAAAAAAATAATTATATAAATTCTTATTTAATTTTAATAAACAAAAGACAACGTTAATTTATATGTTCTATATAATTTGACATATACAAATCCCGTCAGATAATTTTTAACGAGATATTTTCATAATTTAAATATCTAGCAAGACCGACAGCTCGGTCCGGCTTTATCAGTTTATTAATATAGATTATTATTCCGTTTACTTCCCCATATGCAAAATAAAATTTGTTCTTCGGCCGGAAAGAAAGAATTCCCCAAACGGTATCAAAAGACAAAACGTCTTAGGATTCGATATCAACATGGTGCGTTATAGGATGGTTTTAAGCCGATTTTAACAAGGTCAAACTATGTGGACGTATGCGTTGACTACTAATTTAATACAAACATGTTGGGATATTATCCTATTAAATGTCCTGAATGCCAATCCTCATACCTAGGAATAATCGTCGTGAGACATCGAAGTATCTCGTTGTTTCTCCTCTTAACTTCGGGTTTTAGAAAATAAATAATAATTTAATATATAACGTGTGTAATATATACACGTAATATATAGAGAGAGAGAGAGACGGCGTAGATCAAATATATAGAACTATATTTTGTAAGGAACTCTTCTACTTTCAAATGAATTAAGATTTTGAAAAATTTGATAATCCATCATCTTTTTGTAGGATTAGATCCATACGTTTATTATTAAACAATGAAAGATTCATATCCAATTGCTATTGAACTATTGAAATATATTTTATATCAACTTTTATATTTATTTTAATAGATGGATGATTGATTAAATGATTAAATTGATAAAAATGAAGAAATTTTCTAAAATTTTAGGTTGCATTTGGGTATTCTAGGAAAAATGTTAAACCAAATACATGAATTTGTTTATAATGAATAATTTTAAATATAGAATATCTACCTATCAAATGGATTGATAAAGTTTTTTAATATTGATTTTTGGTAAGTAAAAAATAGAAAAGTATAAATTTATTCTTCTTTTTTTTTATATATATTGACTTGATGAGACCGTCAAATCAATTATTTGACCATTAATAAAATAAATATAATAAGTGATATATTAACTATTTTAGAAGTGACTAGTGACTTTGTAATATGATAACATCTTCCCTTATTTCTCAAATAATATATATTAGGTTCGAACCATCTCTCTTCTATTGTAATGGACGAAAAAGAAAGAAGCTATTTAGGAGTTGAACACAATTGTATATAAATCCGAACAGTTAAATAACCAATAAGATCAATTCTATAGAAAAAAAAAAAGGAAAAAGATTGACCATTTTCCTTGATACAATCATCTAAATGTAATGCATTACATTATATTACATTACGTCCCCCTATAAAAGGGAAAATTAAGACAAATCAAACACAGCTAGACATTTGGTATTAAAGACAAAGCTAAAATACTAAGTAAAGAAAAGTTGAAAAAAAAATTAAAGTTTAGATTATTTCGATGTAAATAAAAATTATTATCTATTCATAAGTATTTAATACATTGTTGATAACAACAAGAATAAATATAATTTTAAAACATATCTCATGTTTTATATAGATCTCCTCTAGTTCCACATTGTTAATTTTTAACTCAAAAGAAATTGTATTTGTGTATAAATAATTGTAAATGGAAAAAGAAAAGGAAAAAGATAGTTTTGAATGGAAATAGGTTAAAGAATAGCATATTCTTAGGCTCAATTTAAAATTTTAATTTAAAGTTTTATTTTAAATTAAAAGATTTTAGTTCTTTAAATTTTTTTTTTTCAGAAGAGAAATGGGTCTAAACGGTTTTGACCCGGACAAGGACTGGATTTTTCGGTCCATATTTTGGCGAACCGGGACCTTGAGGTACGGTTAGACATCGGCACGGTTCGGGTCGGTTCCGGACCCGAACCGGAATCGCCGGTTCACGGTTCCACATTTCGTGGAACCGGAACCGGAACCGCCAGAGCCGGGGCGGTTCACGTTCCAAGGCCGCCGGTTCTGGCGGTTCCGGTTCCGGTTCCACGTGAACCGTTTTTTTTTTTTTTTTTCTGGTGAAATAAATGGAAAGAACCAAAACATTTTCTTTTCGCTTTCTTTGTCTTAAAGGATGAGAAAGAAAGGTGAAAGCAGGGTAAAGCCTGGTCAGGTAATGGCATTTTTTTTTATGTTTCTCATGCCAAACACAACAGGAAAAAGGATATACAAAAAAAAATCATTTTCTATTAATGTCGGAAATAAATAGTTCAAATGTTTCAGTTTAGATCGTAGGTATTATAATTACAATTTTTTTTCATACATTGGAAAATGAATTATGAGAAACATGCATTTGTTTTTTGTTTTTTTTTTTTAATATATATGGCGGTTCCGGACCCGTTGGAACCGTCGGTTCCACCACGCGAACCGCTTGGACCCGCCGTTCCGGCGGGTCCTTAGACGGTTCGGAACCGTCACCGACGGGGCGGTTCCCGATCAGGAACCGCCGGTGACGGTTCGGGGCGGTTTCCGGTTCGGAACCGCCCCGTGATGATGTCTAGGTACGGTCAATGTGGTGTGTGATGTCACGGACATCTTAAAGAAACATTTTCCATCAATCATTCTGTTATTTCAGATCATATAAATTGGGGTAAAGCATAAATCACAACCTGCACTTTGACTTAATGCGAATACTTTTTGGATTGTTAATTGTTACAAATACTCTCTTGATCTCTAATAGATTAATAAATAATTTAAAGATTTAAAATATTTTTTCTAAACTTTTGAACTTATTATCTAACTAGTGAATACTCTTTAAACTTGTTAAAATGTACTTTAACAAGTCCAAAACTTTACTATTGGTTTTTTTTTATTAAACTTAAAAAACCAAATATCGTAATATTATTATTAACTTATTAAAATTTAGCGTATGGTTCACGATATTTGAAAATTTCAATATATTTAATCTCTAAATCAAAATTTAGAGGAAATTATATATGCAATTTTTTTCTATAAATTTTATCAAGCCATGCATCGTCCTTGTATGTGTATTTATTTATTTATTTTTTAAAATATTTTGTATAAAATCTTGAACGAGACCTGTACTTTTTGGGTTTCCTTCGGAGAAGTGCTATATTTTTTTTTTTTTTTTTTTTTTGTAAAGATGAATATATTGAAATAATTCTAAAAAAGAAAAAAAGAAAAAAGAAAGTTGAATTGACATAGTCATGTCGAAACTCAAGAATGTACTTGGCTGTCCGAAAAATCGCATAGAATTAATCTATTTCTATTTGAAATTTGAGAATATGGGATAGATGATATTTTTCCTGTCGACAGTCAGATGTGATAAAGAGCGACTAGTGAAGGTGCGCGAAATATTAAAGTAGACTTTTGGGGTTTTCTATTATATATACATTTTTGTTTTTGCTCAAGTTACTAATATTTTCTTTCAATCTGTAGTTGGATTTGGATTTTTATTTACCCTCTATATACGTATATGATATAAATCCATCGTGTAGGGTAAGAAAGCGGTAAAAAATTCTCGAAGAAGATAGTACTCTATGCTTTATCACTTGTGCAAATTATACGGATACTTGTTTAAATTGAATTTCATTTTTTCAAAACCTCCTTTTTTTTAGAAAAAGTTAATTGTTATCCTCCTAGAGCAGCTATGTAGCATACATATATTATTATTAAATTGCCTTATGTATCTCTTACAATAAATAGATACTAGAAAATTTAAAAGGAAAAAAAAAAGTTAAATATCATTTCATATTTATTTAATTAATCAAAATTATGTGTGTGTGTGTATATATATATATAAACACCCACACTAGAAATTTAGTGCTAGATTCTACTGGTGAACTAGAAAGTTAGTGCTAGATTCTAGAGGCAAAATCAAAATGAGGTGGATGTTGGGATAAGAATCCCTTAAAATATGTTATCATATGTATATTTGTTGTTCAAATTCTTAGTTAATCTAAAGTTTAAGATGGCAATATTGTATTATTTGTTTGTATGAAATCTAATGGATTATTTATTGTATTAAGTTAAATTAAGTTTTTCTTATATTTGAGGTTTTGGATCTGCCCATGTATTTGTTTTCTCCAGTATACTCATCTTTATTGGCTTTTTGCCTAAGACATTTTTTTTTAATCTAGAAAATATTTATTGAGCAATTTTTTATTAAGGGAAAAAAATCCTTTATATAATTCCTAATTTTTTATGTTGTTTTAAAAACTTGTATCCATATAACTTAATTGCTCATTTACTTTATTGGAATTGCAATTATAATTACATTATATCATTATTCCTTATGAAGAGTTATTATTGTAAGAAATCTCTATTATAAAAATTATTGAATAACCATTCTTTACTCAATTTGGAATTGTCTTTTTTCCAAAGTACCCATATTTAAATAAAAAAAATATAAAAATCCTATTATAATTCTATTCCATTCCTCAGTAATAGTGATTCTATTATAAGTAGTGAAGGACACTGTGTTTTTTTTAATGACTTTTGGTTAAATAAATATGAAATGGCATTTTTTTTTTCAAATTTTTTCTATACATATTTATTGTAAAAGACACATAAGTAGCCATTTAATAATATATTTAGGCTTTGTAGCTTCCTTAAGAGGTAACTGTTTAATTTTTTTAATAGTGGGGTTCGGTATAGTTTCAAAACTTTTCGAAATATGCCAGTGTAATTTATCCTATATTCTTTGTGCTATTTTTGTTAAGCTACACAAACATGTTTCATCTTTTCCTCGATTTTTCATGTGGCTGATATCAATTGGTCTTTCCTTACTTCCTTATTTCTCTAGTCAATTGTTTATTTTGTATACCTAACTCGAAGATAAAATATGGTCATATGGTGTAAAGTAGACAACTAAATAAGTAAATAAGGGACACGGATTTATTTAATATACGAGTTTATCTAAATGTTCGTTTTCAAGTTTAAATGGAGGGTAGTTAATTAATATCAAGCTTAGGCTAGTTGAATAATGTATTGAGTTAGAAACAAATATTATGATATCTGACTTGAACTTAATTTTAGTTGATTTCAAAATGAGCGTACATATTAATATTATTTTAATCGAAAGAAAAAAATTAGAAGAAAGTCTAATTGAGTTAAATTTAAATTTATTAAAGGCTACTTTCAAATCGGAAATAAGGTCAAAATTATATGTCCAATTAAATTTGAGCTAAGTCACGTTTTAAAATTTCAAATCGATTTTAAACTTAAATTTTACATTATAATAAGAAACTGATACTTTTTTTTTTTACATTTCCATATAATAATAAATTATATATATATATTTCCATAATCAATGGATTGATCCAAAGTGTATGAGCATCGCCTCCCATTCTAAAACCCGCTCTCTTCCCTTTTCCCAAAATCAACAACCACACTAAGGGATCCAACTAAACCGTTGTTATAGGCTACCTAACCCACTAAAACTATAAAGTTTGACCTTATAGTATTATGGAATGAGTTGAAAAAAATGTTTGCAACCCTATAGGATCACAAGTCGAGTTCGGGTCATAGTTATAACCTTATAGGTTCGACCTGACCCGCTAAAATTACTAAAAATAAAATATAATTTTATGACATAAAAACTTGGATATATCCTTTTTTTTTTTATTATTTTCATAGCTCTATGATTGTATAATTTTTTTTTGTCCAATTAAGACTGTCATGCTTTTTATGATTAAAAAAGCGATATTCGTATTTATATATCTATCCAGTCCTCAAGTAAAGTAAATTCTATTATGTTATGTTATAAATTGATTCTTATATTTCAAAAATCAATGTCTAGCTTACTAATTTTTTTATTGATAGTTTTACCATCAAATGAAAAGAAATTGAAACAAATAAGCAAAATGAAATATCATGAAGATAAGCAGACAAATAATAAATAAAAAGAATAAAAAAAGGAAAAAAAAGAGGGAAAAGTGTAAAGTCAAAATTGGGTCAACAGGGCAGGGCGAGGCTAGGCGATATGGGTCTGGGCCATGACCCTATAGGGACGAGTTTGGGTATTGCACATAAAACTTTATAAGATTACAAGCTAGGTTTAGGTAACCCTACAGGGAACTGGGTTGGGTTTCACTACTAGAAAACTAGCCTTTAGAGACAGAAAATTTGCGACGGAAAATTTCTGTCTCTAAAAAAGTGAATTAGAGACAGATTTGCGACAGATTTGTGATGACATAAATTATGAATAATCTTCTTATTTTATATGCTTTTGCGACGGATTACATATTGATTTGCGACGAAAAATTTTCTGTTGCAAATTTTGTCCTCTGATTTTAGAGGGAAATAAATTATTTTAGCGCCAATTTTATTTTTTTTAATTCTGTTGCAAATTTGTCTCTAAATTAAATTATTACATATATGTATATATAAATAATTATGTTTTAAAATTTAGTTTTAATTATACATATTTAAATAATATATATATAAATGTGCATTATATAATAAGGACATCTTTATATTGTAAATTAATTTTAATATATAATAACTATAATATGTATAATCATATGTTATTTACAACTAATTATATA